>JBBGZY010000700.1:4045000-4507500 GCA_037952925.1 Lithobates clamitans | reverse complement strand
ATTTAGATATTCAATTCATGGGAACAGATAGACACACAGGCATTAGAAAATTTTTATCAACACCAAAATATGAGTACATTAATCACCAATGTGACATTTGGCATTGTGCAAAAAATTTAAAAAGAATTGTTTAACATTTAAAAAAAAAAAAAAAATGATCGTCCAATTTTGCCATGGATTGGACCCATACTAAACCATTTCTATTGGTGTAGAAGAACTTGTGAAGGAAACAAGGATGTTTTTAAAAAACTTTGGCAGTCCCTGCTACATCATGTAGTAAATATCCACTTATGGAAAATTGAAGATATCAAGCATACATGCTCACACTATGAAATAAATGTTGATTCTCCAACTGTTCCCTGGTTAACAAAAAACAAACCTGCATTTCATGCATTGTCCACAATTGTAATGGATGCCCAATTGGAAAAGGACATGAAACATCTCACTTTTTTTTGTCAGACATGTGTTATTGAAACGTATCACAGTATGATTTTAAAATATTATCTAAAAAGAATTCATTACAGATATAATTCTATGGAGGCCAGAACTAAATTGGCAGCATAGTGCCACAACAATAATGTGATACATAAACATGCTTTGACAAAAAAAAAAAAAAAAAAGGAAGCTAGTGGTGAAGAAATTTGGGTTGAACGTAAAAATTTGGAATTTCCGAGAGGAAGAAAAAAGTGGATAGTGCGCAATGTATTTCAAAATATGGATAATGAGCATGCAATCAAAATGCTATCGAATATGATTTTGATTGTTGACTCAAACATCGGCTGTTCGATCATTTGACAAAGATTAAACATTATGGGGCGTTCGCGCCAAATTCGAGCAGCGCGTCACGCCCTATAATGCACCCGCATGCTTTGGCCAATCACAACACTGTCAGCAAAGAGAGCCATAATTGGCCAAAGGCAGGGTGCCTTTGGCCAATTATGACTCGGGGGGGTTAAGTCCACGCCCCACACTATATAAGGCCGCCTGCACGTCGGCCTAGTGTAGTGTGTTCTTGGTGGAGAGAGAGATAGAGAGAGTGTCATTTCATTTACTTTGAGCAGGCAGTTTATTCCGTTAGCTGCAGTGTATTTAATATATATATACAGTCAAACTGGTATATATATGTATCCATTGTATCCAGTTTAGCTAGATCTCACTGCAGTCTATTCCTGGTGTACTGTTTCTAATATAATATACTTCAGGCAGGCAGTTTATTCAGTTAGCTGTAGTGTATTTAGTATATATATATATATATATATATATATATATATATATATATATATATATATATATATATACATACTGTATAGACCGGTGTACTGTTTCTAATATGCTTCAGGCAGGCAGTTGATTCAGTTAGCTGCAGTGTATTTAGTATATATATATATATATATATATATATATATATATATATATATATATATATATATATATATATATATATATATATATATACCACGTATCCTGTGTAGCTAGATCTGACTGCAGGCCATTCCTGGTGTACGTATTCAAATACACTTTCAGGCAGGCAGGCCAGGCAGGTTATTCAGTGATCTGCAGTGCATAAAATATATATACTGTCTCCTACATATATATCCACTGCATTCCAGTCTAGCCAAGCCTTTATCTGACTGCAGGTAGTTCCTGGTGTACATTTTCAACGACACTTTCAGGCAGGCAGGCAGGCGATTCAGTGATCTGCAGTGCATAAAATATATATATATATACAATCTCCTTCATATGTATATCCACTGCATTCTAGTCTAGCCATGCCTATATCTGACTGCAGGCCATTCCTGGTGTACGTTTTCAAATACACTTTCAGGCAGGCAGGCAAGTGATTCAGTGATCTGCAGTGCATTAAATATATATACAGTCTCCTACATATATATCCACTGCATTCTAGTCTAGCCAAGCCTATATCTGACTGCAGGCCGTTCCTGGTGTACATTTTCAAATATACTTTCAGGCAGACAGGTAGGCAGGTGATTCAGTGATCTGCAGTGCATACAATATATATAGTCTCCTACATATATATATATATCCACTGCATTCTAGTCTAGCCAAGCCTATATCTGACTGCAGGCCGTTCCTGGTGTACGTTTTCAAATACACTTTCAGGCAGGCAAGTGATTCAGTGATCTGCAGTGCATAACATTTATATACAGTCTCCTACATATATATATCTACTGCATTCTAGTCTAGCCAAGCCTACATCTGACTGCAGGCCATTGCTGGTGTACGTTTTCAAATATACTTTCAGGCAGGCAGGCAGGCAGGCAAGTGATTCAGTGATCTGCAGTGCATTAAATATATATACAGTCTCCAACATATATATATCCACTGCATTCCAGTCTAGCCAAGCCTATACCTGACTACAGGCCATTCCTGGTGTACGTTTTCAGTGACACTTTCAGGCAGGCAGGCGATTCAGTGATCTGCAGTGCATAAAGATACATATACAGTCTCCTACATATATATCCACTGCAATCTTGTCTAGCCAAGCCTATACCTGACTGCAGGCCATTCCTGGTTTAATTTTTATAGTAAACTTCAGGCAGTGTTTTTCTAATCCAATTTTACAGCATGTCTGGAAGACCACCAAGGAAAGACAGATGCTCACAGGCCGCTAAAAGAGGGTAAGCAGGCTCTGTGTCTACAGCCAACAGTGCTCGTCGTGGGCACGGTGCATTCTCCGCACGTGGCCGTGGGGCATGCTTGTCCTTTTTTTCGACAGCTGGTCGTGTTGAGCCACAACATACAGAAGAGTTGGTAGAGTGGATCACAAAGCCGTCCTCATCCTCCTCATCCTCTGTCACCCAGGCTAAGAGACGTTTGGCTGCCAAAGCCTATTCCATCGGCTCAAGGCATCAGTAACTCCTTCCTTAGCCCCACCATCATGTCCTGAGGAGTCCCCCGAACAGTTTGACCACAGTGTTGGGTACAAGCTGCAGGAGGATGCGTAGCATTTTGAAGGCTACGATGATGGTACCCAGGTTGAAGATGAAGGCAGTAACATGAGCCCAGAGAGAGGGGGTGCCCAAGAAGGACAAGAAACTGGCAGTCATGTTCCCCCAGATGCAGCATACTGCCAGGTTTTCTCCAGTGGCGAGGAGGGAGGGGATGATGAGGTCACTGACTCTACATGGGTCCCTGATAGAAGAGAGGAGGAGGAGGCACATCTCCAACGAGGCAGGATGCCCTCCAGGGGCTAGCTTAAGGACAGCTAACCGACTGCATCACACCGCAGAGCTCCGCATGTGCAGTGCGCTGCTGACTCCGCGCGTTTTTTCAAAAGTTCCTTGGTGTGGGCCTTTTTTGAGACGTGTGCAGCAGATCGCACTATTGCTGTTTGCAACATATGTCTGAAACGTATCAAGCGTGGCCAAAACGCCAGCCGCTTGGGCACCACATGCTTGACCAGAAATATGTCGAGCTCCCATGCAGTCCGTTGGCAACAGTACTTAAAAGACCCTCACCAAAGAACAAAGTGGACCTCTCCTTGCTCCTCATCAGCTGGGATCTCCAACCCCAGTATACCTTCAGTCCTCTCAAAGGCACTGAGAGGAATGAAGGAGTATAATTAGGTGTCCCAAGCACTTGCGGGCAATCAGCTAGCGGTACACCTAAATCCGATAGTAGCAGGCAAATTTCCCTACCCCAGTTGCTAAACCATCAAAAGAAATTCGGTCGCAGCCATCCACATGCTGTGGCTGAATGCTAGTTTGGCTAAATTGCTAGCACTCCAACTGATGCCTTTTCAGCGGGTAGACTCTGCCCCCTTTCGAGAATTTGTGGAATGTGCGGTACCTCAGTGGCAGGTTCCCAAAACGCCTTTTTTTTCTCAGAAGGCCATTCCAGGTCTCTCTTGCGGCATGTGGAAGCAATGTCTTGGCTTCGTTGGACAGGGCGGTCAGCGGTAAGGTGCATATTACCGCTGACTCATGGTCCAGCAGGCATGGACAGGGACGTTACCTTTCTTTCACGATGCACTGGGTAACCCTGCTGGCAGCTGGGAAGGATAAAGGTCAGGGTGCAGTAACGGAGCTTGTTCCACAACCACGCCTCCAAAATGCTGGTAGTGGTGATTCTGCCATACCTTTCTCCTCCACCCCCTCCTCTTCTTCTTCAGCTATGGTCTCTTCCTGCGCAGATTTGTCCTCGGAACCAGCGGTGCTCCGTAGGTGTTCTAGGGGCTACGCAAGCACTCAGGCAAAGGCAAAAAGATGCCATGCGGTGCTTGAGTTGGTCTGCTTAGGGGACAGCAGCCATGGGGCATAGATTCTGGCAGCTCTGCAGGGGCAGGTTCAGAGGTGGTTGACGCCACGCCAGCTTCAGCCAGGAATGGTGGTTTGTGGCAATGGCACCAACCTCCTCTCCGCCCTCCGGCAAGGACACTTGACCCACGTTCCCTGTTTGGCTCACATCTTTAATTTGGTGGTGCAACAGTTCTTGTGCAGGTACCCGGGCTTACAGGATCTCCTGAGGCAGGCCAGGAAAGTCTGTGGGCATTTCCGCCAGTCATATAATGCCAGTGCTTGGCTGACCTTCAAAAGGAATGAAACCTGCCCAAGAACCGCCTCATCTGTGACATGCCCAACAGGTGGAACTCAATATTGGCAATGCACATGCAGCAGAGGGCCATCAATGAGTACCTGTGCGAGTATGGCACCAGGACAGGGTCAGGGGAGCTTGGCTTTTTTTCGCCACGCCAGTGGATAATGATCAAGGATACATGCACTGTCCTGTCACCATCTGAGGAGGCCACGAGGATGGTGAGCAGTGACAGTGCATGCATGTCCCTCTTGTCTTCCTGTTGGAGCACATGCTGCGTGGGATAATGGACAGGTCACTTGAGGCAGAACAGAGGGAGGAAGAGGAGGGCTTCCTTACCTCTCAAGACCCCCTTTATCCAAACAGTATTCATGCAGGCCCGCCTATCACACAGGAAGAGGAGGAGGAGGAGGATTGTGTCAGCATAGAGGTGGAGCCTGGCACTCAGCATCAGCAGCAGTCTTCAAGGGATCATTTTCAGTCCCCAGAAACCCATGGACTTGTATGTGGCTGGGAGGAGGTGGCTGCAGATCATGTCGTCCTTAGTGACTCAGAGGACTCCAGACTGAATGCCTCAGCAAACCTACGCTGCATGGCCTCCCTGATCCTGCAAAGCCTGCGAAAGGCCCCTCGGATTCGTGGGATCAAAGAGAGCCATCAGTACTGGCTGGCAACCCTTCTTGATCCACGTTACAAGGGTAAGGTTGCGGAACTTATCCAGCCTTCACAGAGGAAGCAGAGGATGAAACATCTTCAGGAAGCCTTGCAGAAAGGTTTGTGCAATGTGTTTCCAGAGCCTGGGAGGTTACAATTTCCTGGTCCTCCTGGACAACGTGTTGCTGAGGCTTCGGTCAGTGACAGAAGGAGCGGTGGAGAAGGTGACTGTCTGACTGATGCATTCAGACAATTTTTTACTCCGCAGCCCCAAGGTCTGATTGGTTCCAGCAACCATCGCCAATGTCTGATTTACATGGTACAGGAATACCTTGGGGCAAGATCAGACTTGGAGACTTTTCCAACCGAAAATCCACTGGGTTACTGGGTCTTGAGGATGGATCACTGGCCAGAGCTTGCACAGTGTGCAATTGAGCTACTGGCCTGTCCTGCATTCAGCGTTCTATCTGAACGCACATTAAGTGCTGCTGGAGGCTTTGTAACCAATCACAGAGTGAGCCTGTCACCAGACTCGGTTGATCAGCTCACCTTTATAAAAATGAGTCAGTCTTGGACCACCAGCTACCAAGCACCTGATGCTGATGTAACCGATTAATTTTTTTATGAATGTGAGATCCCTTGAAGACTGCCAATGCTGATGATGAGTGACTATCCTGCTATGCTGAGTGACTATCCTATTCCTCCTCAATGTTCATGTTGATAGCTTCTAAGAACATTTTTGGTTCTGGGCACCAGCACCAGTGCCTAAAGCCCAATTTTTCTGCCCCTGTTTAACAGGGGCGTGTAATTACAATTTTTGTTGTAATATTTTGCAGCAGGGCTCGTTCCTGCGCACAACTAGAGTATCTGTGATGGGGTTGCAGTGTTGTGGCACCAGCACCAGTGCCTAAAGCCCAATTTGTCTGCCCCTGTTTAACAGGGGCATGTAATTACAATTTTTCCTCTAATATTTTGCAGCAGGGCTCATTCCTGCGCTCAACTAGAGTATCTTTGAGGGGTTGTAGTGTTGTGGCACCAGCACCAGTGCCTAAGGCCCAATTTTTCTGCCCCTGTTTAACAGGGGTGTGTAATTACAATTTTTGCTGTAATATTTTGCAGCAGGGCCCGTTTCTGCTCTCAGCAAAAGTATCTGTGAGGCTTTACAGTGTTGTGTCACCACTACCACCACCACCGCCGCCTAAGGCCCAATTGTTCTGCCCCTGTTTAACAGGGGCGTGTAATTACAATTTTTGATCTAAGGCCAGCAGGGCCCGTTCCTGCGCCCACCAAGAGTAACTGTGTGGGCTTACAGTGTTGTGGCAACACCATCACACCACCACCAAAGGCCCAATTTTTCTGACCCTGTTCAACAGGGGCATGCAATTACAATTCTTGATATAATATTTCACAGCAGGGCCCATTCCAGCACCCACCAAGAGTAACTGTGAAGGCTTACAATGTTCTGGTACGACCAACACCTAAGGCCCAAATTTCTGCAGAGTATATAGGGCAGGCCATATAGTATATACAGGCGGTCCCCTACTTGCAAACATCCAACTTACAAATGACTCCTACTTATAAACGGAGGGAGACAACAGGAAGTGAGAGGAAATCTACCCCTAGGAAGGGAAATTTTCTCCTGTAAGAGTTAATATGGGAAAAAGGTGTCTCCACTGATGCTTTATCACCAATCTTTGTTTCCCTAAAAACTCCAAATTTTCAAAATCCAGTTGTCATTGGGACAGAAAGTGAGGTGAAATCTTCTGAACAGGGGCGCCGACAGCAAAACAAATGTTACAAGGGTGATGATAACCCTTCCTTATGATATCCAAACAGCTTAAAAATAGATTTTTTGGCTATAGCTACACTTAAAAAATGTACCTGTTCCAAATTACAAACAGATTCAACTTAACAACAAGCCTACAGTCCCTATCTTGTTTGGACCGCCTGTATACTGCTGTTCAGAGTATATAGGGCCTGGGGGCCCCACGCTTTTTATTTTTTTAATTTGGGTGCGGGGTTTCCCTTAATATCTATACAAGACCCAAAGGGCCTTGTAATGGGCTGGGGGGTTACCCATGCCATTTTTCTCATTACTTTTCACTTTTCAAAACATACATGTCCCCTGGGGCAGGATCCGAGTCCCCAAACCCTTTTTAGGACAATAACTTGCATAATAGCCTTTCAAATTCGCACTTTTGATTTCTAATGTTCAAGTCCCATAGACTTTAACGGTGTTCGAATGTTCGCGCGAACTTTCGGTCCGTTCGCATGTTCTGGATGTGAACCGAACCGGGGGGTGTTCGGCTCATTCCCAGTAGAAGGCAGCATAATTAGCTCATTGAAATCCAAAAATTTCAAAATGCCGAAAAACATTGCTAATGTTGAAAGGCCAGAAACCAGTGTTGCTGTTGAAAAACATATGACACGTTTTCCCACTGTTGATAAATTTAAAAAAAATTGTCTGAAGTATAATATATTTTTTAATAATAAAAATGTATCTAAAAAAAATATTTTTAAAATTTAGGTTTTTCCTTTTTGTTACATTATGAAAGTAATATTATTACATAATCTTAATATTCATTTAATTACCTGTTTTTGTTTGCATCCACAAGAGGTAGACTGTCTAGATGCAGTGTGATATACGTTAGCCTCACATGTTGTTGGGTAGCTTTTTGAGAACAGAACATATCAGCTTCGGTGATGCATTTGTGTCCTTCAGGGATACAGCCATGGACCTCTTCTATTTCTCTGCAGGACACAGATTCCACTTGTGTTGGCATTTTAATACAACGTTGACACAAACACCAGTCTATTTTTCCAATCCTATCGGTTTGTGTGTCTTCAGATTGTGATGTAGAAGAACCATCACTGGTAGAGGCAATGGTGGGATTTTTATGAAAGGCCCAATCGTTTTTAGACGCAGGATACCTGGCCAATAGCTGTTGTATTATCATCTTTCTCTTAAAAAAAAATATAAAAAAAAATTATATACATTTTCTATGAAATTAAAAAAAAACATTTTTTTATAGATATAAAATAATTAAAAAAAATAAATAAATAGTGATAACAATTTAAAAACTGAATTTTCATGGTAGAACATGGACAAAGAAAAAAACAGTTCTCAAACCAAATGTACAAGAGAGCACAACTTGTAAAGGTAATTATTCTAAAATGACATTTAAAAGTTTATGATATAGATGGTGATGTGGTTGGCCTAGATTTATTAATTAAATACAAAAGAAGTTATATACTGGCCCAGGGAAAGGGTATTTGAAGAGAAGACAAAGGCACCAAGGATGGAGGCTTGGGGTAGCCAAACATCATTAGAAACATAGGCAAAGAAGATAGCATTATTTGTAACTGACATAGTAAAGATGAAAACTAGGATAAAGGTGATGAACGTAAGCTGTGGAGGAGAAGTTGCTCAACTGTGGTGAGGTAAAAAGAAAAAAAGGTACACAAGTATAAGTGATCTTAAAAAATGCAAGACCGGTTGGATCTGCAATAAAGCGCATCTATTTTTAATGGCATTTAGCCGTTGTTGTAGAATCGCTTTTCGGGTGCAAAGGTGGCGTTTTTAACAACCGCTAGTGGCCTAAGAAAGGGAATAAAAACACGTTCAAAACGAAAGCACCGATGTTTACAAGGCACTGCACATTTATTTGAATTGGCAGGTGTGCTTTAGAAGCGGTGAATACACCGCTCCTAAAGAGCCTCAAAGAAGCTGATTCAGGACTATTTTGAACATTCTCCAAACGCACCCCCCCCCCCTAGTGTGAAAGCACTCATGCTTTCATAATGTGATTGCTAATGAGGCTTTTTATGGTGCTCTACAGGCGCTTTTTTTAATGATAAAGCATCTAAAAAAAAACCTCTAGTATTTTTTTTAAAGTAAGCATCTACAAATACTGCAGCTGCTGACTTTTAAAATATGGACACTTACCTGTCCAGGGCGCACGCGATGTCAGCACCCGAAGCTGATCTGTCACTCGGCTCTTGGGTGGAGGCGCCGCCATGTTCGGTAAGGGAATCAGGAAATTAAGCCTTGTAGCTTCATGGCCTGGTTCCCTACTGTGCATGTGTGAGTCAAGCTACACGATCCCACTGGTCCTTGCTGTCTTTTGGGACCTGTGTGTCTCCCAGAAGACAGCGGGGGGGACGGAGAAGGTGCCGGACGTGCCATAGATACTGCAGCTGTATATGCCTATATATAAATATAGAGAGAGAGAGAGAGAGAGAGAGAGAGAGAGAGAGAGAGAGAGAGAGAGAGAGAGAGAGAGAGAGAGAGAGAGAGAGAGAGAGAGAGAGAGAGAGAGAGAGAGAGAGAGAGAGAGAGAGAGAGAGAGAGAGAGAGAGAGAGAGAGAGAGAGAGAGAGAGATGTATGATGTGTCGATATATATATATATATATATATAAAAGATATAACTTACTCTTTCCACTTGCATCATGGAACTATGATTGCTAGATAATGATCCCTCGGGTATTGCAGTATTCTCCTAAACAGCAATTACAGAAAACATTAGATATGATTACTTGTTCAATTAAAATTTAACAATAATTTTAAAATAATAAAATATAAAAAGTAAACATTTACTTACCATTGAACTTTATAGAAAAAATTGAGATATCTGTAGTTCTACTTTTTTCTGCAAATAGAATGTCAAAGAAAAAAATACATTACAAATATGTATTGTCTGTTTTACATTGAACTTTTATTTTTATTTTTACAATGACTTTTCAATGGTTTTGAGGGAAATACTTCAAATACTTGCCTGCACGGTTGTTATGGCAACAGAGATAAGGTTAAATTCAAACAATGAAAGAAACAATTACCTTATCAAATTGACACAAACTACTGCTGTGAACTAGAGAATTTTTTTAAATTAAAAAGTACAGCAATGTGCGTGTGTATATATAACTTAAGTTTTTATATATAAACTTATATTTATGGGTGGAGCCCTATGTCCGATATGGACATAGATAACATTTGTAGTTAACATAAAACTTACTATCGAAAATAGACCTGGAAGTGTGGACTTATCATATGAAATGGACCTTAAAGTGTGCCTTGGTCTGCTGGTCAGTATGCCAGAATAAGGGGGCATACCCTAGTTTAAGAAATGATTATTCTGTAGAGAGAAATGAATGAAATGAATGAATTAAATGAATGCCTTGAAATGGGGATGGGAGGGTGGGTATCGCGCACAGGAAACCGACAAGCACCACAGGTGAGCGGGCTGCTTAAATACCCCCCGGGCTCCTCCCATAAATTCAGGCCACCATACTGGCCTTCCTACTTATGGGTGGAGCCCTATGTCCGATATGGACATAGATAACACTTGTAGTTAACATAAAACTTACCATCGGAAATAGACCTGGAAGTGTGGACTTACCATATGAAATGGACCTGAAAGTGTGCCTTGGTCTGCTGGTCGGTATGCCAGAATAAGGGGGCAAAAACATTCAGGTAGGGGTGTGGTTTTGTTGGTTCTGGCTTTGTTTATTTGAGCAAGTTTGGTGAATGATTGTGCCGTTTCCACCTAAGGAGTGGGGACGTACCGGCGAGGTAGGCAGAGTTTCACCTTCTAAGTCTCTTGATGACGTGGTCTGGGACCCATGCCGAAATGCTGCCACGGCTGCCCCAATACTAAAGAGTGACTGGAGTGCTGAATGGGGTCGAGGTGTAGGCAGCGTAGAAGAACCCCCAGGTGTTTGATGAACTGGCAGGCACTCGAGGGTTGCCTGAAAAGGTAATAGGGGACTAGAGTTTGAGTGTTCCGGTAGGAGTGACAGTAGGCGGTCGAGTATGGTTACTGGCCACCGGACGTTGTTTACTTTATAGAGATGTCTATCCTGGAGCTTGATTGCTGGGTTTTGGACACTGCAGAGTGGAGGATGAAATGGTGTTGGCAGCGGGCCAACTACACAGAAGTTGGCCTGCGGGATTGCTGCGGGTGAACTTGCTGGGCCGCCAGAACCCGTGGTAGGCTAAGTAATGGCTGCTTGTATGACCAAACTGGGGAGAAGGCCCAATAGCGAACTGGTTAATATAGTAGACATGTCCCAGAAGGTGGCAGCCTGGAACAAACGTGCAGTGGACATTAAACTGGTGTTGCCAAGATAATTACACCAGCCTGCGCAGGAAGGACATAACAGAATGATGCGGGCCTGGCTTCATTAACCACTTGATGACCGCCTCACGCTGATGTACGTCTTCCGCGGGAGGGGGGTCCGAACGGACCCCCCCCGGTGCCCGAGGCGGTCGTCTTTTGTCCCACGGCGATCGGAGGTGAGGGGGAGGCCATCCGTTCGTGGCCCCCCCTCGCGATAGCCGCCGGCCAATCACATCATTCCTTTGCTGCTCTATGCTAAACAGCAGCAAAGGAAATGATGTCATCTCTCCTCGGCTCAGTAATCTCCGTTCCGGCCCCGAGGAGAGAAGACAGGTATGTGAGTGCACAACACTACACACACACAGTAGAACATGCCACAGAAAAAAAACTGCTGGTGTCAGTTTGTGACGGGGGGGTGATCGGGGGGCGATCGGGGGGGGATCGGGGTGTTTTGTATGCCTGGCATTACAAAACACCCCGATCCCCCCACCGATCGCCCCCCGATCACCCCCCCCCCCCCTCGTCACAAACTGACACCAGCAGTTTTTTTTTTTTTTTTTTTCTGATTACTGCATTGGTGTCAGTTTGTGACAGTTACAGTGTTGGGACAGTTAGTATTACGCCCCTTTAGGTCTAGGATACCCCCCTAACCCCCCCTAATAAAGTTTTAACCCCTTGATCACCCCCTGTCACCAGTGTCGCTAAGCGATCATTTTTCTGATCGCTGTATTAGTGTCGCTGGTGACGCTAGTTAGGGACGTAAATATTGAGGTTCGCGGTCAGTGCTTTATAGCGACAGGGACCCCCATATAATACCTAATAAATGTTTTAACCCCTTGATGGCCCCCTAGTTAACCCTTTCACCACTGATCACCGTATAAGTGTTACGGGTGACGTTGGTTAGTTCGTTTATTTTTTATAGTGTTAGGGCACCCGCCGCTTATTACCGAATAAAGGTTTAGCCCCCTGATTGCCCGGCGGTGATATGCGTCGCCCCAGGCAGCGTCAGATTAGCGCCAGTACCGCTAACACCCACGCACGCAGCATACGCCTCCCTTAGTGGTATAGTATCTGAACGGATCAATATCTGATCCGATCAGATCTATACTAGCGTCCCCAGCAGTTTAGGGTTCCCAAAAACGCAGTGTTAGCGGGATCAGCACAGATACCTGCTAGCACCTGCGTTTTGCCCCTCCGCCCAGCCCACCCAAGTGCAGTATCGATCAATCACTGTCACTTACAAAACACTAAACACATGACTGCAGCGTTCGCAGAGTCAGGCCTGATCCCTGCGATCGCTAACAGTTTTTTTGGTAGTATTTTGGTGAACTGGCAAGCACGAGCCCCAGGCAGCGTCAGGTTAGCGCCAGTAGCGCTAACACCCACGCACGCACCGTACACCTCCCTTAGTGGTATAGTATCTGATCGGATCAATATCTGATCCGATCAGATCTATACTAGCGTCCCCAGCAGTTTAGGGTTCCCAAAAACGCAGTGTTAGCGGGATCAGCCCAGATACCTGCTAGCACCTGCGTTTTGCCCCTCCGCCCGGCCCAGCCCAGCCCACCCAAGTGCAGTATCGATCGATCACTGACACTTACAAAACACTAAACACATAACTGCAGCGTTCGCAGAGTCAGGCCTGATCCCTGCGATCGCTAACAGTTTTTTTGGTAGCGTTTTGGGGAACTGGCAAGCACCAGCCCCAGGCAGCGTCAGGTTAGCGCCAGTACCGCTAACACCCACGCACGCACCGTACACCTCCCTTAGTGGTATAGTATCTGAACGGATCAATATCTGATCCGATCAGATCTATACTAGAGTCCCCAGCAGTTTAGGGTTCCCAAAAATGCAGTGTTAGCGGGATCAGCACAGATACCTGCTAGCACCTGCGTTTTGCCCCTCCGCCCGGCCCAGCCCACCCAAGTGCAGTATCGATCGATCACTGTCACTTACAAAAGACTAAACGCATAACTGCAGCGTTCGCAGAGTCAGGCCTGATCCCTGCGATCGCTAACAGTTTTTTGGTAGCGTTTTGGGGAACTGGCAAGCGCCAGCGGCCTAGTACACACCGGTCGTAGTAAAACCAGCACTGCAGTAACACTTGGTGACGTTGCGAGTCCCATAAGTGCAGTTCAAGCTGGTGAGGTGGCAAGCACAAATAGTGTCCCGCTGCCACCAAAAAGACAAACACAGGCCCGTCGTGCCCATAGTGCCCTTCCTGCTGCATTCGCCAATCCTAATTGGGAACCCACCGCTTCTGCAGCGCCCGTACTTCCCCCATTCCCATCCCCAACCAAATGCAGTCGGCTGCATGAGAGGCATTTTCTTTATGTCCTCCCGAGTACCCCTACCCAACGAACCCCCCCAAAAAAGATGTTGTGTCTGCAGCAAGCGCGGATATAGGCGTGACACCCGCTATTATTGTCCCTCCTGTCCTGACAATCCTGGTTTTTGCATTGGTGAATGTTTTGAACGCTACCATGCACTAGTTGAATATTAGCATAGGGTACAGCATTGCACAGGCTAGGCACACTAACACAGGGTCTCCCAAGATGCCATCGCATTTTGAGAGACCCGAACCTGGAACCGGTTACAGTTATAAAAGTTAGTTACAAAAAAAGTGTAAAAAAAAATAAAAATATATAAAATAAAAAAAAATAGTTGTCGTTTTATTGTTCCCTCTCTCTCTATTCTCTCTCTATTGTTCTGCTCTTTTTTACTGTATTCTATTCTGCAATGTTTTATTGTTATTATGTTTTATCATATTTGCTTTTCAGGTGTGCAATTTTTTATACTTTACCGTTTACTGTGCTTTATTGTTAAACATTTTTTTGTCTTCAGGTACGCCATTCACAACTTTGAGTGGTTATACCAGAATGATGCCTGCAGGTTTAGGTATCATCTTGGTATCATTCTTTTCAGCCAGCGGTCGGCTTTCATGTAAAAGCAATCCTAGCAGCTAATTAGCCTCTAGACTGCTTTTACAAGCCGTGGGAGGGAATGCCCCCCCCCACCGTCTTCTGTGTTTTTCTCTGGCTCTCCTGTCTCAACAGGGAACCTGAAAATGCAGCCGGTGATTCAGCCAGTTGACCATAGAGCTGATCAGAGACCAGAGTGGCTCCAAACATCTCTATGGCCTAAGAAACCGGAAGCTACGAGCATTTTATGACTTAGATTTTGCCGGATGTAAATAGCGCCATTGGGAAATTGGGGAAGCATTTTATCACACCGATCTTGGTGTGGTCAGATGCTTTGAGGGCAGAGGAGAGATCTAGGGTCTAATAGACTCCAATTTTTTCAAAAAAGAGTACCTGTCACTACCTATTGCTATCATAGGGGATATTTACATTCCTCGAGATAACAATAAAAATGATTAAAAAAAAATAAAAAATGAAAGGAACAGTTTAAAAATAAGATAAAAAAGCAAAAAAATAAAGAAAAAAAAAAAAAAAAAAAGCACCCCTGTCGCCCCCTGCTCTCGCGCTAAGGCGAACGCAAGCGGCGGTCTGTCGTCAAACGTAAACAGCAATTGCACCATGCATGTGAGGTATCACCGCGAAGGTCCGATCGAGGGCAGTAATTTTTGCAGTAGACCTCCTCTGTAAATCTAAAGTGGTAACCTGTAAAGGCTTTTAAAGGCTTTTAAAAATGTATTTATTTTGTTGCCACTGCACGTTTGTGCGCAATTGTAAAGCATGTCATATTTGGTATCCATGTACTCGGCCTAAGATCATCTTTTTTATTTCATCAAACATTTGGGCAATATAGTGTGTTTTAGTGCATTAAAATTTTAAAAAGTGTGTTTTTTCCCCCAAAAATGCGTTTGAAAAATCGCTGCGCAAATACTGTGTGAAAAAAAAAAATGAAACACCATTTTAATCTGTAGGGCATTTGCTTTAAAAAATATATAATGTTTGGGGGTTCAAAGTAATTTTCTTGCAAAAAAAAAAAAACTTTTTCATGTAAACAATAAGTGTCAGAAAGGGCTTTGTCTTCAAGTGCTTAGAAGAGTGGGTGATGTGTGACATAAGCTTCTAAATGTTGTGCATAAAATGCCAGGACAGTTCAAAACCCCCCAAATGACCCCATTTTGGAAAGTAGACATCCCAAGCTATTTGCTGAGAGTCATGTCGAGTCCATGGAATATTTTATATTGCGACACAAGCTGCGGGAAAGAGACAGATTTTTTTTTTTTTTTTGCACAAAATTGTCACTAAATGATATATTGCTCAAACATGCCATGGGAATATGTGAAATTACACCCCAAAATACATTCTGCTGCTTCTCCTGAGTACAGGGATACCACATGTGTGAGACTTTTTGGGAGCCTAGCCGCGCACGGGACCCCGAAAACCAAGCACCGCCTTCAGGCTTTCTAAGGGCGTGAATTTTTGATTTCACTCTTCACTGCCTACCACAGTTTCGGAGACCATGGAATGCCCAGGTGGCACAAAACCCCCCCAAATGACCCCATTTTGGAAAGTAGACACCCCAAGCTATTTGCTGAGCGGTATAGTGAGTATTTTGTGGACCTCACTTTTTGTCACAAAGTTTTGAAAATTGAAAAAAGGAAAAAAAAATGTTTTTTCTTGTCTTTCTTCATTTTCAAAAACAAATGAGAGCTGCAAAATACTCACCATGCCTCTCAGCAAATAGCTTGGGGTGTCTACTTTCCAAAATGGGGTCATGTGGGGGGGTTTTGTGCCACCTGGGCATTCCATGGCCTCCGAAACGGTGATAGGCAGTGAAGAGTGAAATCAAAAATTTTCACCCTTAGAAATCCTGAAGGCGGTGATTGGTTTTCGGGGTCCCGTGCACGGCTAGGCTCCCAAAAAGTCCCACACATGTGGTATCCCCATACTCAGGAGAAGGAGCTAAATGTATTTTGGGGTGCAATTCCACATATGCCCATGGCCTGTGTGAGCAATATATCATTTAGTGACAACTTGTGCAAAAAAAAAAAAAAATGTGTCACTTTCCCGCAACTTGTGTCAAAATATAAATATTCCATGGACTCAATATGCCTCTCAGCAAATAGCTTGGGGTGTCTACTTTCCAAAATGGGGTCATTTGGGGGGTTTGTGCCACCTGGGCATTCCATGGCCTCCGAAACTGTGATAGGCAGTGAAGAGTGAAATCATAAATTTACACCCTTAGAAATCCTGAAGGCGGTGGTTGGTTTTCGGGGCCCCGTACGCGGCTAGGCTCCCAAAAAGTCCCACACATGTGGTATCCCCATACTCAGGAGAAGCAGCAGAATGTATTTTGGGGTGCAATTCCACATAGGCCCATGGCCTGTGTGAGCAATATATCATTTGGGGACAACTTTTTGTAAATATTTTTTTTTTTTTTGTCATTATTCAATCACTTGGGACAAAAAAAATAAATTTTCAATGGGTTCAACATGCCTCTCAGCAATTTCCTTGGGGTGTCTACTTTCCAAAATGGGGTCATTTGGGGGGGTTTTGTACTGCCCTGCCATTTTAGCACCTCAAGAAATGACATAGGCAGTCATAAACTAAAAGCTGTGTAAATTACAGAAAATGTACCCTAGTTTGTAGACGCTATAACTTTTGCGCAAACCAATAAATATACGCTTATTGACATTTATTTTACCAAAGACATGTGGCCGAATACACTTTGGCCTAAATGTATGACTAAAATTGAGTTTGTTGGATTTTTTTTATAACAAAAGTAGAAAATATCATTTTTTTTCTAAATTTTCGGTCTTTTACCGTTTATAGCGCAAAAAATAAAAACCGCAGAGGTGATCAAATACCAACAAAAGAAAACTCTATTTGTGGGAAGAAAAGGACGCAAATTTCGTTTGAGTACAGCATTGCATGACCGCGCAATTAGCAGTTAAAGCGACGCAGTGCCAAATTGGAAAAAGACCTCTGGTCCTTAGCAGCATAATGGTCCAGGGCTCAAGTGGTTAAGAGGCTCGCCTCGGACCGGATGTCGGTGGCAAAGCCACGGCCTGTCCTGTCCAGATAGGACCCTAAAGTTAAGCTGCTGCCATGACCGGGTGTAACTTGAAGAGGGAGGAAGTCCTGGTAAACCCGGGGTTTAGGAGTGTCTCTGGGGACCATGTACTTGTAAACCGATGATGGCCAAAATTGCCGCGAACCCTGTGGTGGCTGTGGCATCTGTCGCTACCTGGGGTGACAAGGGCGACGTAGGTGATAAGACCCTAGAGTTAAGGTATAAATCATTGATACACCGATCCACGTAGTAGGGGACCTTCCGACATTGATAGGTCCGCATTCTTAGGAAAGACTGCAGCTACTAGTTAGTACACACCCGTGTATGGGTGAAGTCTTGGGGAACTAACCTGATACGGGTCAGTTTGTCAAGGGGGAGGCTGGGCCTGCGTGGTGTTCGTTAATTCAGAGGAGGTTATTGTAGACCTTCGTTCATGGATTATTGAGTTTTTAGAGACTACAAGCTGAAAGGACATAATGGTATTACCAGCGAGTCAAGTTGTGTCTACGTAGTACCTGGCTGCCTGTGCCAGTAAAAGTGAATTTGTTAGGCCGTAGAAAACCACAGAGGGCCAGGTAGATAGATGCTTGTATGACTAGACTGGGGAATGTCTGAGGTTTTGACATGTCCCTGAAGATGGCAGTTGTGATGGGCAAGCGTTTGCCGTTAGCTATGGGCTGATGCTTCTGACGCACGTAGAAAGGATCCTACTGTATGAGCTGTAAACACGGTTGACTCTCTGGGGTCCTGTTGGGGCAAGAAATGCTGGATGTTGGCTAGGTATAGCCCTGATGATGTTATGAGTAGCCAGCTGTGTGTGGCAATACGATATCTGGTGCGGGGTGGAACCTGAAGTCAACTGACCTAAGCGAGAAATGACACAGAAATTGATGAGTGGCTCGTATGAAATGCCACTGGAGACAAGTGGCCGATTAAGTGCCACTGAAGAATGATGTGTGACTGATTGTGTGCCACTGGAAATGTGTACTGATTGCAAGAAGTCATGCTAAGATGCGAGCCCTGCAATGATTGCAAGAGTTGTGCTTAAATACGTGTTTGCAACAATTGCCAGGGAGTTTGTGTCAATGGAGATGTGTTTGCTGTGACTGCGAGAAGTCCGTATTACTGCATGTGCTTGCACGGCTGCAAGGAGTTTATACTTGGATGCGTGTTCGCAACAATTATAAAGTTGTGTTTGGATGCGTACTTGCCATGATTGCAAGAAGTTATGCTTGGGTGTGTCCCTGCAACATTTGCAAGAAGTTGTGACTGGATGCGTGCTTGCAATGATTGCAAGAAGTTATGCTTGGATGCATGCTTGCAACGTTTGCAAGAAGTTATGCTAAGATGCGTGTCTTCTAATGATTGTTAGATTTGTGCTTGAATGTGTGCTTGCAACGATTGCAAGGGAGTTCCTGTCGGTGGAAATGTGTTTGTAGTGACTGTGAAAAGTTCGTATTGCTGCATGTGCTTGCAAGACTGCAAGAGTTAAGCTTGGATGTGTGCTTGCAATGGTTGCGAGAAGTTGTAATTGGATGCGTACTTGCAAAGATTGCAAGAAGTTATGTTTGAATGCATGCCTGCAACGTTTGCAAGAAGTTTTATGATTGGATGCATGTTTGAAATGATTGCAAGAAATTGTGCCTGGATGTGTGCTTGCAACGACTGCAAGACGTTCTGCTTGGATACGTACTTGCAACGATTGCAAGAAGTCATGATGGGATGTGTGCTTGCAACAATTGCAAGAAGTTATGTTTCAATGTGTGCTTGCAATGAAATGCAAGAAGTTGTGTTTGGATGCGTATTTGCGACGATTGCAAGAAGTTATACTTGGATGTGCTGTGACTACGAGGGGTATAGTAGCGAGGCGAAGGTTTCAACGAATGAATCGGGACCATGACTGAGCTTCGAAGGAAGACGGGGTGTGGCCCCCTTTTTTTTTTTTTTTTGACTGACCTAGAGGAAATGACAGATGACAACCGGTGGAGGGTTTGACTACCTGGTTTGACAGGTAAATTGTAACATGTTTAAGCGACAGGTGCATAGCATTAAATAAATGAGTGAACTGTTTGTGCCATGACAGAGGCACGAATCGGTGTGCCATGACTGCGCCAATGAGGCCGCGCCAACTGGGGCTTGCCAGGATGCATCGATGTCCGACGGATGCCCTGAACTTGAATCGGGGCACGGCATGCGACAATGAAATAAATGAAATGTTTGCCTTAGAGTGAAATGAATGAAAAACGTTTCGCCAAGACAGAGGCACGAATCGGTTGTGCCGCAGCTGCGACTGACAACAACCTGGACTCTGTAGCATGCATTGAAATGAGGCAAAAGAAACGCTGGTGCATGCCGGAATAAATTGGTGCATGACGGATGCGACTGGATTTGAATTGAAGTGTGGTATGTAACCGTGAAATGTTTGCCCTGGCAAAGGCACGAATTGATTATGCCGCAACTGATAGCTAACCAAGTTCTGATGCAGGTGTTGGCTGAGGCCGAAACGTTTTATTTTTTTTCTACTTTATTTATATATATATATATATATATATATATATATATATATATATATATATATATATATATTCTTTTTTTTTTTTTTTTTGTATGTATATATATGTGACAGTGAGATGAGTGAAATGATTGAAATGATTTGTCATGGTAGAGGCACGTGCCATGACAGAGGCACGAGTCGATCATGTCGCGACTGCAACTGACAACGACCGGACTCCAGAGCATGTACTGAAATGTGGCCGAAAATACCTGGGGCACGCCGTGACAAATCGTTGCATCATGGATGCGACTGGATTCGAATCAGGACGTGATTCGTGACAGTTGAAATGATTCCCATGACAGAGGTACGAATCGGTGAGCCGCAAACTACGACTGACAACGAACCGGACTCTGGAGCATGTCCAGAAATGAGGCCGGGCCCTGGGGCACGCCGTAACGAATCGGTGCATCGAAGATGCGACTGGATTCGAACTGGAGCGCGGTAAGTGCAGGTGTAACATTTTGTTGCCATGACAGAGGCGCAAATCGATCATGCCGCTTTAGCGACTGACTGCGAATCGGACTCTGGAGCATGTACTGAAATGTGGCCAATACCTGGGGCACGCCGAGACGAATCGGTGCATTTCCATGCGACTGAATTCGTAACGGAGCGTGGTACGTGGCATGATAACCATGACAGAGGTACGAATCGGTGAGTCGAAAGCGACTGATAATGATGCGACTCTGGAGCATGTACTGAAATGAGGCCGTAACTACTGGGGCACACCGGAGCGAATCGGTGCATCATTAGATGCGACTGGATTCGAATCGGAGCGCGGTACGTGACTGAAATGAAAGAAATGATTCAAAATGGTTTGAAATGTTAGAAATGTATTTAGAAATGTTCAAAATGAGAAATGATTGATATCGACTGACGTGGTTCGATAAGGAATTGCGAATCGCTACGGCTGTTTGCTGACGCCTGGTAATAATTAGACATGCCTAAAATGAAGCGACGTCTATGTCGCTGTGCTTTTTTCAGATAACGAGAAATGGTAACATAACGAAAGTGCGAGTGGTATGCATTGCGGTTACGTTTGTGAAATTGCGAGTGACTCGTAAGTTTGATATCACGGTTTAGTGACATGATATCTAACAATGCGTAAAAAACAAAGTCCGACGGCACCCTACCTGCGACAGCCAAGCCAGACGCGCGGTACGAACTACGAATCGGTAACACGGACTTCGAAACTCTCGAGCACGGAAATTTGCGAAAACGGGAACTTGCGAGACAAGAACTAGCGGACGCTGGCATTTGAATCGTCGGCCTAGTGACGTATATCGCGCACAGGAAACCGGCAAGCACCACAGGTGAGCGGGCTGCTTAAATACCCCCCGGGCTCCTCCCATAAATTCAGGCCACCATACTGGCCTTCCTATATATATAATAAAATGAAAATAATTACATTTAAATATATAGAGATGAATATAAATAAATAAATAGATAGATAGATAGATAGATAGATAGATAGATAGATAGATAGATAGATAGATAGATAGATAGATAGATAGATAGATAGATAGATAGATAGATAGATAGATAGATAGATAGATAGATAGATCTCAATTTATATATATATATATATTATAATATTTGCACACATCTCTCATATATATATATATATATATATATATATATATATACACACAGTGGGGACTAAAAGTATTCAGGCCCCCTTAAATTTTTCACACTTTGTTATATTGCAGCCATTTAAAATCATTTAAGACCTGCCATCATTTAAAGTGCCTCTGATTAACCCCAAATATAGTTCAGCTTTTCTAGTAGGTCTTTCCTGACATTTTCTTAGTTACATCCTACAGCAAGAGCCATGGTCCGCAGAGAGCTTCCAAAGCATCAGAGGGATTTCATTGTTAAAATATATAATTCAGGAGAAGGGTACAAAATAAATTCCAAGGCATTAGATATACCATGAAACACAGTAAAGACAGTCATCATCAAGTGAGGAAATAAAGCACAACAGTGACATTAATAAGAACTGGACGTCCCTCCAAAATTGATGAAAAGACAAGAAGAAATCTGGTCACGGAAGCTGCAAAGAGGCCTACAGCAACATTAAAGGAGCTGCAGGAATATGTGGCAAGTACTGGCTGTGTGGTACATGTGAAAACAATCTCCCGTATTCTTCATATGTCTGGCTATGGGGTAGAGTGACAAGACAGAAGCCTTTTCTTATAAAGATACGTGGGGAAGGAAAGTATTCAGATCCCCTTAAATTTTTGACTTTTTGTTATATTGCAGCCATTTGATAAAATCATTTAAGTTCGTTTTTTTTCCTCATTAATGTACACACAGCACCCCATATTGACAGAAAAACACAGAATTGTTGACATTTTTGCAGATTTATTAAAAAAGAAAAACTGAAATATCACATGGTCCTAAGTATTCAGACCATTTGCTCAGTGTTTAGTAGAAGCACCCTTTTGATCTAATACAGCCATGAGTCTTTTTGGGAAAGATGCAACAAGTTTTTCACACCTGGATTTGGGGATCCTCTGCCATTTCTCCTTGCAGATCCTCTCCAGTTCTGTCAGGTTGGATGGTAAACGTTGGTGGACAGACATTTTTGGGTCTCTCCAGAGATGCTCAATTGGGTTTAAGTCAGGGCTCTGGCTGGGCCATTCAAGAACAGTCACGGAGTTGTTGTGAAGCCACTCCTTCGTTATTTTAGCTGTGTGCTTAGGGTCATTGTCTTGTTGGAAGGTAAACCTTCGGCCCATCCCTGTACTTGGCCGCATTCATCATTCCCTCAATTGCAATCAGTTGTCCTGTCCCTGCAGCTGAAAAACACCCCCATAGCATTATGCTGCCACCACCATGCTTCACTGTTGGGACTGTATTGGACAGGTTATGAGCAGTGCCTGGTTTTCTCCACACTTACCGCTTAGAATTAAGGCCAAAAAGTTCTATCTTGGTCTCATCAGACCAGAGAATCTTATTTCTCACCATCCTGGAGTCTTTCAGGTGTTTTTTTAGCAAACTCCATGCAGGCTTTCATGTGTCTTGCACTGAGAAGAGGCTTCCGTCGGGCCACTCTGCCATAAAGCCCTGACTGGTGAAGGGCTGCAGTGATGGTTGACTTTCTACAACTTTCTCCCATCTCCCGACTGCATCTCTGGAGCTCAGCCACAGTGATCTTTGTGTTCATCTTTACCTCTCTCACCAAGGCTCTTCTCCCCTGATAGCTCAGTTTGGCTAGACAGCCAGCTCTAGGAAGGGTTCTGGTCGTCCCAAACGTCTTCCATTTAAGGATTATGGAGGCCATTGTGCTCTTAGAAACCTTAAGTTTAGCAGAAATTTTTTTGTAACGTTGGCCAGATCTGTGCCTTGCCACAATTCTGTCTCTGAGCTCTTCAGGCAGTTCCTTTGACCTCATGATTCTCATTTGCTCTGACATGCACTGTGAGCTGTAAGGTCTTGTATAGACAGGTGTGTGGCTTTCCTAATCAAGTCCAATCAGTATAATCAAACACAGCTGGACTCAAATGAAGGTGTAGAACCATCTCAAGGATGATCAGAAGAAATGGACAGCACCTGAGTTGAATATATGAGTGTCACAGCAAAGGGTCTGAATACTTAGGACCATGTGATATCTCAGTTTTTCTTTTTTAATAAATCTGCACAAATTTCAACAATTCTGTGTATTTCTGTCAATATGGGGTGCTGTGTGTACATTAATGAGGAAAAAAAAAAAACTTAAATGATTTTAGCAAATGGCTGCAATATAACAAAAAGTGAAAAAATTAAGGGGGTCTGAATACTTTCCATCCCCACTGTATATATAGATATAGATAGATAGATAGATTTAAAAAATAGGATTTCTATTAGGCTTACCTGTAAAATCCTTTTCTTGGAGTACATCAAGGGACACAGAGCCTAAGTAGTTACTTAATGGGTTATGGGCCACCTTCAGTTGTTGACACTGGTATACCCAATTAAGGAAGTTCACTCCCTATATAACCCCTCCACCTTCCAGGAGCACATCAGTTTTTGTAGCAAAGCAATATACTTAAATCCCAAAAGAGGGGAGGGACCTCTGTGTTCCATGATGTACTCCAAGAAAAGGATTTTACAGGTAAGCTGTAATAAAAATTCTATTTTCTTTATCGTACATCATGGGACACAGAGCCTAAGTAATTACTTAATGGGACTTCCCATAGCAATGCTACTTGAGGGGAGGGAGAGACAACCTGCAGGGTACCCCCAGACTTGAGGATTTATACTGCTGCCTGCAGCACACTGCTCCCAAGGCGATATCCTCATACCTCCTTACATCTACCTGATAACATTTTTGTGAATGTATGCACTGAGGACCAAGTTGCGGCCTTACAGATCTGAGCTATGGAGGCCTGGTGACGCACTGTTCAAGAAGCACTAACCGCCCTGGTAGAGTGCGCCTTAACTTGAAAAGGGGGAATCTTACCCCTTAAATTATAAGTTTGAATTATAACTTGCCGAATCCACTTAGCAACAGTGGATTTCGACGCTGCCTGTCCTTTCTTAGGACCCTATGGCAGAATAAATAAGACATCAGTCTTAAGAATCTGAGCAGTTGCCTTTAAATAGATTCTCACTGCTCTCACCACTTCAAGACAATGTAGTGACTTTTCTTCCCTGGAACATGGTTTTGGAAAAAACGATGGCAGGACAATATCTTGGTCCAAGTGAAAACCTGAAACCACTTTTAGCAAAAAGCCTGGACGAGGGCCTAACACCACTCTGTCCTCATGAATTATCAAATATGGCTCTTTACAAGAAAGAGCAGCCAATTACGAAACCCCCCTTGCTGAGGATAAAGCAAACAAAAATACCAGCTTCCTTGTCAGAAGGACTAAGGGAATATGCTGTATCGGTTCAAATGGCTGTTTTTGAAACACTGACAAAACTAAGTTTTAGTCCCAAGGGCTCAAAGGTGATTTAACTGGTGGATTAATCCACATCACCCTTTGCATAAAACCCCGGACTAAGAATGCGTAGCAAGCGGTCTTTGAAATAAAGTTGATAAGGCTGAGACTTGGCACTTAATAGTACTCAAGGCCAACTTCATCTTTATGCCTAATTGTAGAAAGGCAAGAATTCTGCCTATGATATATCTCCGAGGGTGCCAACCCTTGAATTCACACCAGGAAACATAAGCCTTCCAGAATCTATAATGTACAGTTCTGGAAGCTGTTTCCTTGCATTAATCAAAGTAGAGATAACTGACCCGGAAAGCCCACGTTTCTTCAGAATGTGGGTTTCAATAGCCAGGCCGTTCAATTTAGCGTTTGTAAAGTAGGATGGAATATCGGCCCCTGTGAAAACAGGTCTGGCCTTAGTGGAAGGGACCATGGATCCTCCACTGCCATCTTTACGATTTCTGCACACCATGACCTTCTGGGCCAAGCTGGTGCTGTCAGAATTACTGGTTTTCTTTCCAGCTTGATGCTGCAATGAAGTCGAGGCAGCAATTGAATAGGGGGAAATGCATAGTGAGAACTGATCCCACGGTATCACAAACGCATCTGTTCTGCACACTTGACTAACTTTATGTTGAACTGGACGCTAGAAGATCTACATCCGGAGTCCCCCATTTTTGACAAACAGCCCGAAAATATATCGGGGTGAAGAAACCATTCCCCTGGGAATAATATGCTGCCAATTCTCTATTCCCAGAATGAAAATGAATATTTCTTTCTGCCCAAGTTAGAATATGGTTCACCTCTCTCTGCACTGAGAGACTCTTGGTGCCTCCTTGGTGATTGATGTAGGCCACAGCCATGGCATTGACGGATTGGATCCTGACAGGACAATCCCTTAACCTGGAAGTCCAGGCTTTCAGAGCCAGACACACTGCCCGAATCTCTAGGATGTTGATGGGCAAGGCTCTTTCGGTTCTTGAACTTTGTCCTTTGACAGTTGTCTTTTCTGTCATTACCACTTTCCAGATAACTGGTCTGAAGGATTTACCTTTTAGCAGATCTTTAGTAACCACCAATTGAGGCTTTGGGACACCCTTGGGGACACCCGCATTGGCAAGTCCAAAGCTTGGATCATTTTGTTTCCTAACAACCTCATGCAAGGGGAATGGAGGGATCTCCTTTTGACCTGACCCTCTGCACCAACTCTCTTAGGGGCAAGAACACCTTTTTCTGGGCTGTATCTATGATCAGACCCAAATACTCCAACTTTTTTAGCGGTTTTAAGGGAGACTTTTCTAGGTTGAGAACACAACCCAGACTTTTCCAGGTAACTGTTTGTAATGCGTACACCTTACTCCGAACACCGATTGGTCTATTAGAAATAGATCGTCTAGGTATGCCAATTCTGTGTATGCCCTTAACCTGGCTAGAGGTGGGGCTAGCACTTTTGTGAACACTCGGGGTGCTGTAGCTGGCCCGAAGGGCAAGGCTACAAAATGCTGTTGTTCTACTTCGAACCGCAGAAACCTTTGGTGAGTGGGAAATATATGAACATGCAGATATGCATCCCTGATGCCGATAGATGCCAGAAGTTTTCCTCCTTGTAGGAAAGAAGCTACTGACCTAATCGACTCCATAGAAAGGAGTGGATCTTCAGGAACTGATTTAGATTCTTTTAGATCTAGAATGGATCTGCTGAATTTCTGCATGGATCTGTACATGTACATGAAATGCATGAAAAAGGCAGAGAAGTTTTAAGGACCCTAAGAAGAAACAGAACTATCAGCTGACTCTACTAGAGGTAGCTTGAAAGAGGCACGAACCACCTCTATAAGAGATTTGTACCAGCAATGTCTCAGATTGCGAGGCTGAAAAAAGGTTCAACTCCAGTTGTCTCCTAATCAGTTTGCCTTTCTTCCTGAACACCTGAGGGTAACCCCTCATCTTCTACCCACTGTTCCCTTGATAAGGGTTCTAAGGTGGGGGAGGTGGATCTAACACGTTTCCTATCCTTTTGGATAGCGGATGTGGTTAAAGTCGCTAATTTTTCTTCTAGGCCCTGCAGGCAGAGGAAAAACGCATTTTCAATCATGTATACGAGGGTTGAATGTTTTCTCCTCTAGAGTTTGACGGTGGAGGCCGTCGCCACTGCCTAGAGGCAGCTGCCCCTGGTGCAGGGGAAGGAGTTTATTTAAATAAAAGGACGTTTATACCTGCTTTTGGGCAAAAGAGTACCTTTCCCGCTAGAAATCATTTGGATGTATTTGACCAAATCCTCCCCAAATAGTCGCTCCCTATGAAAAGGGAAACTAGTCAGAAGCTTTTTTGCAAGATGCTTCCGCTGACCAACTTTTTAACAACAGGGTCCTACGCATGTGTATTAGCATAAGCGCAAGGCGGGACGCTTGGTGAATAGAATCTTTCATGGTGTCTATGGCAAAACATAGCGCCTTTGGTAGTTCGGCTAACTCACGGGCCTGTTGTGCAGGGACCTCCCTAAAGGCCTCTTTGAACTGGTCCTTTAGGGACTGACAGATGCCTATTGCAGAGACTGCAGGCTGAGAAACGGCACCTGCCAAAAAAAAGAGGATTTTAACAAAAAATTATAACTTCTTAGCTTTTGGATCCTTAAGCATTTGTGCATTGTCTACTGGGCAAGTTAAATTTTTATTGATGCTGGAAATCGTAGCGTCTACTGCTGGTACTTTCCATCTTTTGTGAATTTCTCCTCCATGGGATAGAGAACTGAGAAACTCTTTAGAGGGAGAAAATGCTTATCCAGATGATCCCATTCAGCATAAATAAGCTTTTCCAGTAATGCATGGACCTGAAACGCATGAAAAGGCTGTAATAGTTTTAAAGAACCCAAGGAAGGGACCTAACTTTCAGCTGACTCTGTTAGGGGTAGCAGGAAAGTGGAACGAACCATCTCCGTAAGATTTTGTACCATCAATCTCTCAGATTGCGAGGTTGCATAAGGTTCATCAACTGTTGTTTCCTCCACAAAGGAAAAATCGGCTTGTTTTTCTATGTGATCGCCTGAGGGTAATACCTCATCCTGTGCCCACTGTTCCCTTGGTAAAGGGTTTGAGGTGGGGAAGGGGGATCTAGCAAGCTTCCTATCTCCTTGGATGGTGGATGCGATTTAAGCTGCTAATCTCCCTTCTATGCTCTGCAGGGCAGAGGAAAATGCATCTTCAGTCCACGTATACAGGGGCTAAAGTGTGAGAAGCAGTTGCACCACCAATAGGTTCCATTGACTCACACTGGCTAGCCATATCTGGTTTCTCCAGAGAGGATAACAGTGTGGAGCCAAATATGCAATACTACCCAAATGATGTAGTACAGCTTTTACATTGCTGTACCCCCAGCCCCTTAGTTTCCCCAATTTAGGGGGGAGGAGGAATATTTTGTTCCATTCAAACCCTCTCGTGCAACTGGGACCCCACAAGCTGTTGTAACTGGACAGAGCTGCTGAGAAACAACGTAATAAGGTATGTGTAACTTTACTCCCTCTAGAGGAGATTTTAAGGCATTACAATGTTTAATATATGGAAGAAAGGCATAGGTGGACTTTTTACAGTTCCTAAGCTTCTTCCCTTACTTTATCCTCGCTGCAGGATACTTCTGAAACAGACAGATCCAAACTTCACCCAACACGACGGGCTGCATTAGTAAACCTTCAAAGACTGGGTCCCTTTTAATAGGGGTTCCACTTCTTTGGACCTGTATAGCACCCCTCAGGAGCAACTTTAGGTAATGTAGCAAGACCAAAAAGAGTCCTCATTCCTAGGGTCCAGCCATCAAAGAAAAGCGTTACAGGCAAAACCTCGTTCTTCTATGCGAGGCCCAGGTACTATCCATTGGCCTCAGTGGCGTGGATGGATCCGGTTGTGGAGGTTTTTTAAATCCAGCATGGATCCCTCCTGGAGCTCCTCAGAGCACATGTTCACTCGTGACCAACACCTTAGACACTGGCGAAAAAACTGATGTGCTCCTGGAAGGAGGAGGGGTTATATAGGGAGTGAACTTCCTTGATTGGGTATACCAGTGTCAACATCTGAAGGCGGAAGGCCGCCCGTTGTGATGGCAACGTCAGAATTTTGAGGTCATTATTTATTAATGAGATGGGGAGATATTTAGCAGTACAACTAGGGTCCTTGCCAGGTTTGGGGATCACTGTGATAAAAGCAGAGTTTAATGCCTTATCAAGTTGTGCTCCTGTGCGAAGTTAGGGGGTTTGTATGGAGGAAAAGTGTTTATAATAAGGGATTGAGAATCCATCAGGGCCAGGAGCTGAGTTGTTTTTGAGATCTTTAATGATCTTTTGTGAAAGGGAGCCATTGCAGAGTTTAATTTTAGGTAAGGTATGAGACCTTATTTTAGTGGTCAGCCTATTCGCCAGCAGGGAGTCTGTCTTATCTTTTTGGTGGTAAAACCGGCCACCCCCCAGCGCAAGCTTTTTTCGGCTATGGCAGTGAGAGTTAGGTTTAAGGCTGTACGCGCCACTTATAGTCTTTCTGCAGAGCCTGGGGAATAGTTACGTTTGTGTTGTTTGCTCAAAAGTGAGAATTCCTTCTATAACCGGTCAATATCTACTTTGTGTCAGGTCACCTTGAGGTTAGGTGACAGGTGCACTCTGTAGGAGTCAGAAGTGCACCACTAGGTAGTGGACCCTAGGACTGACTGCTGCGGATAGACCCCTCGGAGGTTCAGGAAGCAGGTCTACTGGATCACTGACACAGATCCCACTGGGAGCTAGAGCATAGATTCCCCAGGGCGCGGAGTCTAAGAGCCAGCAGGTGTTCACCAGAGCCTTTAATGGTAAGGATGTACTGCGCTGCAGTCTGGCTCCAGGTCGTGGCCCCCAGGGTCTCACAGCTCACGCTCACAGTAGACTACAGGAGAAGAGGAAGGAGGCAGCAGGCTGGAACAACAAGGAAGTAAGGGACAAGCCAAGGTCGGGGCCACAAGCAGATAAGGACAACAGAGTACACGCCAAGGTTCAAGGTCACAGGCAAACAGGGATGGTCGGGGACACGCCAAAGGTCAGGGTCACGAGCAGACAGGAAAAGTTAAGAACAGGCCAAAGTCGGTAACAGGAATCAGACGTAGGAAACACAGCAAGTATATACGGAGGCTAACACACAATGGTTGATCAGCACTGCTGTCTTGCAGTGCACAGGTTAATATAGGGTTCCCTGATAGGGCCTGGGGTGGGGCCATGCTTAGAGGAGAGGTTACAAAAGAAGTCAGGTGAGGGGCAGCTGGTCTCTAGAGATGAACACATGGAGACAGGTAGGCTGATCGACAAACTCTATTGCATAACCATGACACTTTGCAAGCTTTATGTAGCCTTGAGGCCATTTGGATACGTTTTCCCCTAATGGAGGCTTTATGTGCTGCCCATAGTGTGATTGGGGAAATGTTATTTACATAATTCAATAGAAAATTCTCCTGTATGTCTTTTTCAATTTCACAGACATGTGTAGGGTTGCTAAGAATTGAGGCGTTAAGTCTCCAGAGTAGTAGTAGTAGCAGCGTATTTTATGAGGGCGTTAGTCACTAGCGGGATATGGTTTGACAGAAGAAAGAAGTGATCTATTCTAGCGAAGGTATTGTGGGGGCTAGAAAAGTGCGTGTTATCCCGTGCATTTGGGTTAATTTCCCTCCAAACATCAACCAGCTCCTGGTGGTAAATTTGTCTAGCAACATTAAGGCTCTGCCTGGTGGGAAGGATGCGGTCCCTGCCCAGAGGGCGGGTTTCATCTAACCCTGCGTCAAAAGCAGTATTAGAGTCTGTAGATGACCAGACCTTCAGTAAGTGGGTTCAGTGTGTGAAAAAGGGCCTTGAAAAATTTTGATTGCCCCCCTATTTGGTGCATAGTACGATACGAGGGAGTAGAGTTGGCCGTCAATGAGACCTTTGACGAGTAGGAATCTACCTTCTAGGTCTTTAAATTTGGAAAATGAATGAGAACTGGGTATTGCGGGAGAGAAATAAGCCTACTCCTTTAGTTTTGTTGTCAGAATTTGCCAGGTAAAACCTGGGAAATTTAGGGGGAATGAAGGAGGGGGAATAAGATTTCAGAAAGTGTGTTTCTTGAAGAAATAGTATGTCTATTTCTTGGTAATGGTAGGACTGGAAGATTTTCCGGTGTTTAATGGGCGAGTTAATGCCTCGAACAATGTGTGATGCAATGTGCAGGGAGGGTCTAGGTGTTGTAAGGTTAGCCATGGAGCAAACTAGGAGGTAATGCCAATGATCCCCAATCACCTACCTTTCGCCTGGTGGATAAGCAGAATCTGGGAGTGTGGTGAAGTCCATTGTAGTGCCTTCCAGGATCCTGCAGAGGCACGAGATCGCACACGTCACTAAGAAAAAGGTAAGGCTTGTACAAAACAATAGAAACAGATAGAAGACAAGTGAGAGAAAGACTAAGAGAGAGAACCAGGGGTAGGGGTGGAGTATGTCCACCATACCCCGACAGACAAATTTGGGGGACAACCAGTGGGGGGTATCCTGACTAGGAGAGAGCAAAATCTGCAGCTCCAAGTACAGGAGGAGGTGCATTAGTACTGCTCGGTCCACAGCACTCCCCTATATATAGCAAAAAACTTGTATAAACCAGGAGGCATCACCCTTAACAACTGTAACATATGAACATTCAATGAAGGTCAAGCTAAGGTAGTCATGACAACTTCTGGGGGTTCAGGAGAGAAGGGGTAAGATACTATTGGGATGGGGTTGATCCCTCTAAGGGGGATAGGGAACTAAAGTTTCCAGGGAAGGATGTGGGGTGGAAACAGAGGGAGCTCCAGAGAACTACAGTTATGGGGTCCTAATAGCTAAACTACTGCCTGTTTACTGTTAGGGGGGATAAGGACTTTAAGTGCCCTCTGGGAATTTGTGTTGACAGCATACAAGACTAAGAGGAAACTGCATCTAAAAAGATAAATAGTCCACAGCTTCCTGCAAAGCCAAAATTATATAAAGGGGACGTTGCTCCATGGTGATTGGTCCAAGGCTTAATTCAGTAGATCCAGGAGGGCCTTGAGGGATTTCGCGTCCGATTTAGAAGAATATGGGTAGAGGGGCTAGTTGTAACCAGATAGTATATAAGCAGTGTGATAAGTTGGGGGAGACAGGCTTGTTTAAGAGGTGAAACAGGAGTCCTGTGAAGTCAGTGGGTTTGTAAGTCCAGGTGGGCATTAATGCCAAAAGGGCCAAATGGACCTAGTCCCAAAAATGCGGAGGAAAATAGGTAAGTAAAGAAGTCCTCCAGATCAGGGAGGTATTCCTTCTTTGACTTTTTTGGTTTTAGGCTTCTGCCATAGAGAGGTGAGTGGACTAGACGGGAGTGGTCGTTTGTTCAGGTTAGAGGTTGAGGACTGCATTGGAGAAGGTGGATCTCTGGAAATTATGCCCAGTTTCTATAGAAGGTTCTCTCCTTCCTGAAATGTAGAAAATCTGAAGGGCTTGCTGTTACACTCGAACTTCAGGCTAAAGGGGAAAAGCCACCAATATTTGATGTTCTTCTGCGTCAGCACTGTCAGAAGGGGTTTGAGTGCTCGCCTTCTCTGAATCGTATATAGGGAGATATCAGCAAAGATTTGGATTGGATGACCCATAATTTGGATTGTGCCCTCTTCATAACTTCCTCTGTAACGTTATAGTAGTGTGGCCTAACCACAATGTCACGAGGCAGTCCATCAGGTCGGGGGGGACCCAGGGCCCTGTGGGCCTGGTCAAGCTCCATTTTGTTGGCTCGGATGTCTGGAATAAGGCTCTTAATGAGGGAGTGCACTGCTTCCAGTATATCCGTAATGGTCTCGGGCAGTCCTCTGATTCTAAAATTGAGCCTTCTCCACCTGTTTTCAAGGTCATCAATTTTGGCCATAGCCCCTTCTAGTTGGCTATGTAAATCTTGGATACGATCAGTGTTCTGGGTAACTCGGCCTATTGTGGCGTCCACTCTGTTTTCAATGGTCTCAATGCGAGAGCCCAACAGCTGGAGATTCATTTTAATGTCAGAAGTAATTCTGGCTGCAGTCTGAGCTAGGCCCCTGTCCAGCATCTCTGCAAATCTAGTTAACATGAGGGAGATATCATGGAGCTGTGTGGTGTTAAGCCCTATATCCTATATCCTAATAAGTCACATTGGGCCTTGGTGAGGCCGCAGCTGAGGGGGACATTAGTATGTCATCTAGTGTCTGATTGAGGAGAGAGCTGGTGATGTCGGGCCCCCGACTGATGTGATCATGGGGGCCCCTCTAGATACCTCCTCTTGCAGGGAGTCCCACGAGGGAGATGAGACAGGGATTCCTGTGTGAGCTGCCTCGTGTAGCAGCCGTTCTGCCGCCATCTTGGGTTCCACGGCCGCCCCTGGGTAAGCTTCAAATTGTGCCTGTAAGCCGCGTTTAGCCGACCCCACCGGCATATAACGTTCACTGCAGGCTTCCTGGATGTAACGGTCCTGTGCTGGCTTCTCTGGGGTGATGCCACTCGCTGCTGGGAGCACCAGACGAACGGAACGGGACAGAGCTCTGTGATTAAGCGTCCATCCCTCAGAGCGCCGTGCATGCGCCTCTGACCTGCCTTCATTTAAAGTGCCTCTGATTAACCCCAAATATAGTTCAGTTGTTCTAGTGGGTCTTTCCTGACATTTTCTTAGTCGCATCCTACAGCAAGAGCCATAGTCCGCAGAGAGCTTCCAAAGCATCAGAGGGATCTCATTGTTAAAAGATATCATTCAGGAGAAGGGTACAAAATAAATTCCATGGCATTAGATATACCATGAAACACAGTAAACACAGTTATAATCAAGTGGAGAAAATATGCCACAACAGTGACATTAATAAGAACTGGATGTCCCTCCAAAATTGATGAAAAGACAAAAAGAAATCTGGTCAGGGAGGCTGCAAAGAGGCCTACAGCAACATTAAAGGAGCTGCAGGAATATCTGGCAAGTACTGGCTGTGTGGTATATGTGACAACAATCTCCCGTATTCTTCATATGTCTGGCTATGGTGTAGAGTGACAAGATAGAAGCCTTTTCTTATAAAGATACATACAGTGTATATACAAAGGAATCGCCCTGGGACTTTGAATGAGGTGAGTATGGTTAGCCAATGAACATACCATGAGTATATACAAAATAGATTTATTGCAACTTGTCGTGCATATGAAGCACAACAGCAGTAGTGAGCAGGCCAGATAGGGTATACATACAGTGTGAAAAGGAAACAATCCATGCCTATTGGGTGTCGCCCGCATGGCGTCATCTCGTATGGGCTGTGTGGCCCATGTCGGGAAACCAGGGACACTGTACCTGTGCAGCCCCAGTGGCAGCGAGTGTCTCCTGCTCTCGCACGTGTAGTTTACCCGTATATGACATTGAGGCGGGGCATCCGGTCCTCCTGGAGGTATAAGTTGGAGCCTGACATGGCTGCGTTTCTCATTCACTCTTGTATGCATTTATAGCTGCATTTCCACAAGGGGAAAACTTAATTTTCTAGCTCTCATACTTCACTCAGGTAAGATATATATATATTTTTTAGTTTAGCTCACATTTAGCATAGATTTATCTTACATTTTTCACCCCCAGTGCACCCTACACACAACTTGTTAAACATCTTCCCACACTTTTTTCAATGATTATTTTTATTGCCCCTCCAGTTTCCCAGTCCATTCCAGTGTGTATTTCATGCTGGTTTATCAATATTTACATGCATACTATTTTACTGCATTAAGCTTTTCTGCATTTGCAGGGTCATCTGACACACATTTATACTCCTTTATTAATAATTATTTTCAGTTGTCTTCTATTATGGACGAGGTGATACTTCTAAAGACACTTGCATGCACCCTAGCCATGTCGGTTCTCCGGTTGTTCCCCTGTTGGGGTTGCCTGCTGCTTTGCCTCCTCAGCTCCCGTGCTTGATGTTTGTTGCTGCTGCCGCCTGTCGAGTCAGTTATTGATGACCTGGCCCAGCCCATTGGTGAGTATGGGGACTTACACTCAGACCCCTATGACCACTCACTTTCCTGCCAAATTTTGTGTAGCATACATTTACTTGGTTTATTACTTGTATTAAAGATACATTAAAGCATCTACCCCTGAAGAAGCGAGTGTGGTCTCTGGAAATGCGTCGGTTACTACTGATGCTTGTACATAATTTTGATGCCTGTATACTGTTTTTATATGCGATGTATTTACCTTTGTATGTGAATTGTTTCCTTTTCACACTGTATGTATACCTTATTGGCCTGCTCACTACTGCTGTTGTGCTCCATATGCATGACAAGTTGCAATAAATCTAATTTTGTATATACTCATGGTATGTTCATTGGCTATCCATACTCACCTCATTCAAAGTCCCAGGGCGATTCCTTTGTATATATGTATCTCATTGGGGATGGAGGTGATGTTGGGGTGACATCAGACCTTTCATTATTTTCTTATATAGAAAACCAAGCCTGGCTAAATTTTGCAAAAACACATCTGAAGTCTCCCAAAAGCATGTGGGAAAATGTGTCTGATGAAACCAAGGTTAAACATTTTGGCCATAATTCCAAAAGATATGTTTGGTGCAAAAACAACACTGCACATCACCAAAAAAACACCATACCCACAGTGAAGCATGGTGGTGGCAGCATCCTGCTTTGGGGCTGTTTTTCTTCAGCTGGAATAGGGGCCTAAGTCAAGGTAGAGAGAATTATGAACAGTTCCAAATATCAGTCAATATTGGCACAAAACCTTCAGGCTTCTGCTAGAAAGCTGAACATGAAGAAGAACTTCATCTTTCAGCATGACAACGACCCAAAGCATACATTCAAATCATCGAAGGAACGGCTTTACCAGAAGAAGATTAAAGTTTTGGAATGTTCCAGCCAGAGCCCAGACCTGAATCTGATTGAAAATCTGTGGGGTGATCTGAAGAGGGCCATGCACAGGAAATGCCCTCTCAATCTGACAGATTTGGAGTGTTTTTGCAAAGAAGAGGGGCCAAATATTGCCAAGTCATGATGTGCCATGCTGATAGACTCGTACCCAAAAAGACTGAGTGCTGTAATAAAATCAAAAGGTGCTTCAACAAAGTATTAGTTTAAAGTGGTTGTACACTCTGAAAAAAAAATAAAAAATAAAGAAAAACCCTGCAAGACAAAGGCACAATGAGCTAGTATGCATGGCATACTAGCTCATTATGAAATACTTACCTTAGATCAAAGCTGTTTCAGCAGTCCCCGCACACCACTGTGAGCGGCGACATGAGTTATTTCCAGGTTCATGGGCTCCGGCGCCGTGATAGGCCGGAGCGGCGACGACGTCACTCCCGTGTATGGCGGGAGCTGCCGGTCAGGGCAAGGCTACTAAAGAAATGGCACGAGCTGCCCGTTTCTTCAGTGTGCATGTGCCGATGACGTTGGCACAAGCGGATTCAGTGTATATCTCCTAAACTATACATATTATAAGGGGTATGTCGCCTAAGTCCTACCCCACCACTGGTAAAAATGTGGGGCTCCTACGACCTATGGTTCCAGAGATATGGGGCTCCTGAATCTAAATACCAGCCTGCCAGAAGCTAAATACAGAGTGGCCACTTTAAATACAAGCCCGGCCCTTTGGGTCTTGTATGGATATTAAGGGTAACCCCGCACCCAAATTAAAAAAAGGAAAGGCGTGGGGCCCCCAGGCCCTATATACTCTGAACAGCAGTATACAGGCGGTGCAAACAAGACAGGGACTGTAGGTTTGTTGTTAAGTAGAATCTGTTTGTAATTTTGAACTGGTACACTTTTAAAGTGTAGCTCCAGCCAAAAACATAGGGAGGGGTTATCACCCCTGTAACATTTGTTTTGCTGTCTGTGCACCTCTTCAGAAGATTTCACCTCACTTTCTGTCCCAATGACAAATGTTTTTTGAAAATTGGGGTTATTAGTGAAACAAGGATTGGTGATAAAGCATCAGTGAAGAGGAGACACGATTTTTCCCATATTAACTCTTACAGGAGAGAATTTCCCTTCCTAGGGGTAGATTTCATTTCACTTCCTGTTGTCTCCTTCCGTTTACAAGTAGGAGTCGTTTGTAAGTTGGATGTTTGAAAGTACGGGCCTGCCCTATATACTCTGCAGAAATTGGGGCCTTAGGTGTTGGTGTTGCCACAACACTGTAAGCCCTCACAGTTACTCTTGGTGGGCGCAGGAACGGGCCCTGCTGTGAAATATTAGATCAAGAATTGTAATTACATGCCATTGTTGAACAGTGGTAGAAAAATTGGGTCTTTGATGGTGGTGGTGGTGGTGCTGGTGCCACAACACTATAAGTTCTCACAGTTACTCTTGGTGGGCTCTGGAATAGGCCCTGCTGTGAAATATTATATCAAGAATTGTAATTACATTCACCTGTTGAACAGGGGCAGAAAAATTGGGCCTTTGGTGGTGGTGGTGATGTTGCCCAACACTGTAAGCCCTCACAGTTACTCTTCGTGGGTGCAGGAATGGGCCCTGCTGTGAAATATTAGATCAAGAATTGTAATTACATGTCCCTGTTGAACAGGAGCAGAAAAATTGGGCCTTAGGCGCTGGTGCCACAACACTGCAACCCCTCACAGATGCTATAGTTGGAGCGCAGGAATGAGCCCTGCTGCAAAGTATTGCATCAAAAATTGTAATTACACGCCCCTGTTAAACAGGGGCAGAAAAATTAGGCCTTAGCCACTGCTTCACTGAATCAACCGATTCGGTGGACAGGCGCACCCTGTGATTGGTTACAAAGCCTCCAGCAGCACTGAATGTGCGTTCCAAAAGAACGCTGGATGCAGGACAGGCTAGTAGCTCAATTGCATACTGTGCAAGCTCTGGCCAGTGATCCATCCTCAAGACCCAGTAACCCAGAGGATGTACAAGTCTGATTTTGCCCCTAGGTAATCCTGCACCATGTGAATCAGACGCTGGCGATGGTTGCTGGAACCGATCAGACCTTGGGACTGCAGAGTAAAAAATTTACTGAACACATCGGTCAGACGGCCACCTTCTCCACCCCTCCTTCTGTGACTGACCGAAGCCTCAGCAACACGTTGTCCAGGAGGACCAGGAAATTGTAACCTCCCAGGCTCTGGAAACGCGTTGCACAAACCTTTCTGAAAGGCCTCCCGAAGATGTTTCATCCTCTGTTCCCTCTGTGTGGGCAAGATAAGGTCCGCAACCTTACCCTTGTAACGTGGATCAAGGAGGGTTGCCAGCCAGTAATCATCCATCCCCTTGATACCACGAATACGAGGATCCTTCCACAGGCTTTGAAAGATCAGGGAGGCCATGCAGTGTAGGTTTGCTGAGGCATTCGGTCCAGAGTCCTCTGGGTCACTAAGGACGTCATGATCCGCAGCCACCTCCTCCCAGCCACGTACAAGTCCATGGGTTTCTTTGGACTGTAAATGATCCCTTGAAGACTGCTGCTGATGCTGAGTGCCAGGCTCCACCTCCATGCTGACACAATCCTCATCCTCCTACTCTTCGTCAGTGATCAGCAGGCACGCAGGAACACTGTCTTGATAAAGGGGGCCTTGAGAGGTAAGCAAGTCCTCCTCTTCCTCCCTCTGTTCTGCCTCAAGTGCCCTGTCCATTATTCCACGCAGCGTGTGCTCCAACAGGTGGACAAGAGGGACAGTGTCACTGATGCATGCACTGTCACTGCTCACCATCCTCGTGGCCTCCTCAAATGGTGACAGGACAGTGCATGCATCCCTGATCATAGCAGACTGGCATGGGGAAAAAAAACAAGCTTCCCTGACCCTGTCCTCGTGTCACAGTCGCATAGATACTCCTTGATGGCCCTCTGCTGCGTGTGCAGCTACTGCAGTATGGCGAACGTTGAGTTCCATCTGGTGGGCATGTCACAGATTTGGCGGTTCTTGGGCAGGTTAAATTCCTTTTGGAGGTCAGCCAGCCAAGCACTGGCATTATATGTAAACAAAATCAACCAGCACAAACCCAAACCCTAACGAAAAGCAGCTGTGGTACTGAGGGTAAATTTATCAAATTCCATACAATGACATATAAAAAGGCAGTACAGCGCATACAGATGAAAATAAACAAAGCTAAAAAGTCCAATAAAAGTAGGATGCAGACAAAATCCAATGATTCCTCCAGTGATAAAGTGACATGAGAGAATAAACAGAGTGACTGTGGTGACAAGCATGGACCTCCACCTTGGTAATAATGGCCGCTCACCTCAATGGATGGACCCCTGAGTGAATCAGTCAGGTCAAAACGGCTGTTCCCTCACAGGGATAATAACAGAAGGAGATGAATGCACAATCAGGTATCAGCAGCAGCGGCTTCAAATAGCGGACACCCAGGCAGTATTCACATGTAAAAGATTTAAAAAGGATCTAGTGCTCTCTGTATAGTACTCAAGCAGGTTTATTTAAAATAAGCGAAAATACACTCACAATGTGGTGCACTGTGCCCCAGTGCGAAGGATAACAGCGTGGATGCAATAGATACAATGGTCAAAAGCACCAGCTCAGATGTCTTCAATTTTAAAATGGTACTTAATTACAACATTCAGCACAATTTGAAAAACTTGTTTCGAAGAATTGGTCAATTCTCAAACAGGATCGTGTGCTGGGTCCCCTGCTGCCTCCCGCCCTATGTTCATTTATAAAAAAGCCCCATCTCTACGAGATCGTCTAGCCCCAGGGGTGGTGGATCCCCCCATACAATCAGAAAGTAGACTTTTTCCTTCCTCTCAGGATTCTATGCCTGTGGGCGATGCACAGCATGTAGGAACTCTAAGTGCAATAATAAAAAACGCAAAAGTTTTAGGGCCACCTCCACAGGTAAAGAATACAAAATAGATCAACTCATTACGTGTACCACAATTGGGGTTGTCTATATGCTACAGTGTGAGTGTGGCCTACAATACATTGGAATCATTGGATTTTGTCTGCATCCTACTTTTATTGGACTTTTTAGCTTTGTTTATTTTCATCTGTATGCGCTGTACTGCCTTTTTATACTGGCATTATATGACCTGCGGAAATGCACACAGACTTTCCTGGCCTGACCTGTAAGCCCAGGTACCTGCCCAAGAACCGCTGCACCACCAAGTTAAGGACATGAGCCAAACAGGGCACATAGGTCAGTAGTCCCTGTCGGAGGGCGGAGAGAAGGTTGGTGCCATTGTCGCGAACCACCATACCAGCCTTAAGTTGGTGTGGCGTCAACCACCTCTGAACCTGCCCCTGCAGAGCTGACGGAATCTCTGCTCCAGTGTGGCTCCTGTCCCCCAAGCACACCAGCTCAAGCACCGCATGGCATCTTTTTGCCTGCATGCTTGCATAGCCCCTTGAACGCCTATGGAGCACCACTGGTTCCGAGTAGGGATGAGCCGAACACCCCCCTGTTCGGTTCGCACCAGAACATGCGAACAGGAAAAAAGTCTATGGGACACGAACATGAATAATCAAAAGTGCTAATTTTAAAGGCTTATATGCAAGTTATTGTCATAAAAAGTGTTTGGGGACCTGGGTCCTGCCCCAGGGGATATGGATCAATGCAAAAAAAAGTTTTAAAAACTGCCGTTTTTTCAGGAGCAGTGATTTTAATAATGCTTAAAGTCAAACAATAAAAGTGTAATTTCCCTTTAAATTTCGTAGCTGGGGAGTGTCTATAGTATGCCTGTAAAGGGGCGCATGTTCCCTGTGTTTAGAACAGTCTGACAGAAAAATGACATTTCGAAGGAAAAAACCCATTTAAAACTACTTTGCTATTGCATTGCTGGTCCGACAATACACATAGAAGTTCATTGATAAAAACGGCATGGGAATTCCCCACAGGGGAACCCCGAACCAAAATTTTAAAAAAAAATGACGTGGGGGTCCCCCTAAATTCCATACCAGGCCCTTCAGGTCTGGTATGGATATTAAGGGGAACCCTGGCCAAAATTTTTTAAAAAATGACGTGGGGTCCCCCTAAATTCCATACCAGACCCTTCAGGTCTGGTACGGATTTTAAGGGGAACCCCGCGACAAAAAAAAAAAAAAAAAAAACAGCATGGGGTCCCCCCAAAATCTATACCAGACCCTTATCCAAGCACGCAACCTGGCAGGCCGCAGGAAAAGAGGGGGGGACAAGAGAGCGCCCCCCCCACCTGAACCGTACCAGGCCACATGCCATCAACATTGGGAGGGTGCCCCCCAAAACACCTTGTCCCCATGTTGATGAGGACAAGGGCCTCATCCCCACAACCCTGGCCAGTGGTTGTGGGGGTCTGCGGGCGGGGGGCTTATCGGAATCTGGAAGTCTGATGACGAAATGCGCGTAGGGTGGGACTTACGGACGTCTTGTAGCACCTCTAGACAAGCTGTCAACACACTCTCTCTTATGCTTGATTTTTTCTTTGCAAATGTGAGTATCATCATTTACTAGACTTAATAAAGCTATTTATGCGGTTTTACACTATGGGCATTCCTCCTTCCTTTCACATGTAAATGGCACAACCTATAAAGTACGGATTGGGGGCATCCAGGAATGCTACACAGTGGCAAATACTGTGACTGCTTGCACCCCTGCAGGGGGAAGTTTATCCGGTGAGTGCAAGCAGAATAAGAGCACACCGCAGAGGCACCATTAACCAGCCAACACCTGGACAAGAAGCTTCCCATACTAATTTGTTGCTCAGAAAGGTTTTTTCCCTCAGAGCCATCTCTAAAAGACTGTTTACATAACCAATGGAAATTTTCTTATCCAACAATTACTGGTTTCCACACACAAGTCACTTTATTGTATAATCTACCACAAGTCACTTTTAGCACTTTTGATGCACAAAAATTGCATGCTGGCATTTGTTTATAATATTCTTTATTTATTTTATATTTGTTTTACACTACCAAGTGAAAATTGAAGCACCTTTTGTTGGTTTTTTCACATTACAAAGAGATAATATCATAGTTTGAAATCAAATCACGCACACAACTAAAGAGATCTACATACATTCATATCAGTAACTCAGGAATTTTTACTACTCCTTAAGAGTTTCAGCACATACACTTTTGCTGTCACACGTTCCACCCATTCCCGCAGAAATCATGGATGTGTTCTCCTATATGGAAAAAAGAAAAGTCAATTTAGAAGAAGTTTTTAATATCACTAATACGAATACTAATATGAATTTAGATTTGGAAAGCCTAATGAGGAAACTGGGACATAATATGGAAAAGAAGGTGAGCCTATGGTGGGATATCTGCACCTTTAAGACATATTTGAAAGAAATTATAGTCCCAAGAAGACTGAGATGGGACATTCCCCCCATATGATGGCCTAACAGACCAAGAGTCAAATGACGAATGGTTCAAATTCTTTAATGATAAAGGCCTAGAATTACTGAGTTTTCTGCTAGAAAGAAAACAAAGAAAAAATAAAAGAATAGATCAGAACATCTCTGAATTGAAAGAAGAATTAGAACCACATAAAGAAAAACACAGGTTACCAGGCCCCCAGAGAAGAAAATAGGGCTATGACCCCTAGACACTGGGATTATGACAAGAGAAATACTGAGTATCATCCGAACACCCCATATCGGATTGATAAGAGACCTCAACAGAACAGTCGGACACCACAAAATGGAGGAGAAAACCATACTACTGGAGAAATAATAGGAAGCCCCAGAATAAGAATTGGTATAAACCACCATACGCTGAACGAGAGTATAGGGGACCACCATACGAATATAGGGACCAGAGGAGACCCATTCAAGAATACAGAGACAACAGAAAACCAGCATATGAATATTACGGATCAAGAGATAGGAGCCCCATCCAAGAATATGGATACGATACTAGGAGGGGCCCACCTCAGAGAATTAATTGGCAGAATGAACGGAGTCCAATTCCTACGTACAATTACTATGCCCCCTTGATGAATAGAGAAGAAGAAGAAAGATCAGCTAGATCTTATCCTCTACAGTATGGGGACCAAGAATATAATAGACCTTTTTTAGACAGGAGCAGGGAAAACCACCCAGTGAGAAACCTAGACGAGATGCGAATCCCCAGAAAAAGTCCAGAAAGAAGAGAGGACGGAGATCCGGCAAGAGACAACAAAAGAAAAAGGGAGTAAAAGGAGAGGGCATTTTTAATTTAAGCGGTCAAGAACTTACACATGAAGAGATCGGGGTTTTGGATAAAGGTTTGAAATATGCGCCTACCAAGAATCTCGATAAATTTCAGACTTACATTGGAATCCAAAAATTTGTGAGAAAATTAAATATCCAGAAATATATACCAGGAAACCGTTTGAGACCCAGAGATGCAGATATTGTGAATGATGGCATTTTACACAGTTCACTGAGGAACAAATCGGTTTTTAATCCACCTATCAAAGATAGTAAACATATTGAGGTTTTTAAAAAAATCGTTTTAGAAGAGATTAAGAATCTCAAGATTAAAAAGAAGGAAGAACCCAGCTATATCAGAAGTGGGATCCGGAAATTGACCTAAAGGAGGGATATCGTAATCCGACCAGCGGATAAGGGAGGAGAAATCGTGATCTTCTCAAAAGAGCAATATCATAATTCGATGATGAATATGCTGGATGATGCCAACACTTATACCAAGTTACTGAGGAACCCCATGTTCAGGTGCAGAAAGGCACTTGAACAGGTCGTCTGCCTAAGGGTGAAGAAAACTATACTTAACAAAAAAGAAGCTAGATTTCTTATTCCAAATTCCTGGCGTACACCAATTATATATTCACTACCGAAAATTCATAAAGATAGAACAAATCCACCACCAAGGCCGATAGTAAATGGTATCGACTCACTCACTTCTAGGATGGGCCAATATATAGATGTCTTCCTACAACCAGCTGTTCAAAATACAGAGGCGTATCTTAGAGATACTAAACAAATCTTGCAAATTCTAGAGAATATTCCAAAAGAAGACAGATCATGGATTTTGGCCACTGCAGATGTATCATCTATATATACAGTGATTCCCCATCATCGAGCATGTGAGGCCGCGAAATGGGGTCTGAGGAAATATACCAAACTACCTTACATGCAGAGGAAGTTCTTGATTAAATACCTGGATTTTAGCCTGAAGAACAACTTCTTCTGGTACAATAAGACTTAATATCATCAACAGACTGGAGTTGCTATGGGAGCAAAATTTGCCCCGAGCATAGCTGGTCTCTTCATGGCACAGTGTGAGGAAGAAAATGTTTTCAATAATCGACCAGACGGACTAGTGATATAAAAAAGATATATTGACGATATCTTTATATTATGGAATGGTGAAGCTAGCCAGCTGACGCAATTCTTCGAAAAATTGAACAGAAATGATAGCAATATCAAATTGCCCTTGGACATGAGTAAAAATAAAATAAACTTCCTGGACTTGGAGATTATACAGGAAAACTCTATATTTAGTACACAGACGCACTTTAACCACTTCAATACAGGGCACTTAGACACCTTCCTGCCCAAACCATTTTTCAGCTTTCAGCGCTGTCGCAGTTTGAATGACAATTGCGCGGTCATGCTACACTGTGCCCAAACTAAATTTTTATCATTTTGTTCCCACAAATAGAGCTTTCTTTTGGTGGTATTTGATCACCTCTGCGATTTTTATTTTTTGCTAAACAAATAAAAAAAGACTGAAAATTTTGAAAAAAATAAAAGTTTTGCTTTTGTTTCTGTTAAAAAAAAATTGTAAATAAGTAAGTTTTCTCTTTCACTGATGGGCACTGATAAGGCAGCACTGACAGGCACTAATACGGCGGCACCGATGAGGTGGCACCAATGAGCGGGCACTGACGGGCACTGATGAGCACTGACGATGGGCACTGATATGCGGCACTGATGGGCATTGATAGGTGGCACTGATGGGCACTGATGGGTGGCACTGGGTGGAATTGGTTGGCACTGATGGGCACTGATAGGCGACATTGATGGGCAATGAAAAGCGGCACTGCTGGGCACTGCTGGGCACTGATAGGGTGGCGCTGATAGGTGGCACTGATAGGCGGCACTGCTGGGCACTGATAGGCGGCACTGCTGGGCACTGATGGGCACTGATACGTGGCACTGATGGGCACTAAAACGCGGTACTGATACTAGGCACTGATGGGCATCCCTGGTGGCACTGGCAGTGGTAGGCATTGAAGTGGGCACCGACTGGCAGCTGCCTGGGCACAGATTGGCAGCTGCCTGGGCACACAGTGGCATTTTCCTTGTGGTCTAGGGGCATACCTGGTGGTCTAGTGTGGATCGCTTCCCTGGTGGTCCTGGGTGGCTTCCCTGGTGGTCCTGGGTAGGATCCGAGGGGGGGCTGTGCTGATAAACAATCAGCACAGACCCCCCCCTGTCAGGAGAGCAGCCGATCGGCTCTCCTCTACTTGCGTCTGTTAGACGCGAGTGAGGAAAAGCCGATCACCGGCTCATCCTAGTTACATCGTGATCAGCCGTGATTAGACACGGCTGATCACGTGGTAAAGAGTCTCCGACGGAGACTCTTTACCTAGATCGGTGTTGCAGGGTGTCAGACTGACACCCCGCAACAACGATCGCCACGATGCGCGCCCCCGGGGGCGCGCAGCGGCTTGATATCCCTAATCACGTCATATGACGTCCGATCAGGGATATCAAACCACTTTGCCGCCGTCATTCTGTAATAGGGCGGGCGGCAAGTGGTTAAGAAGGCCAACAGGAATAGCTATCTGCCAATAGAAAGCTGTCACCACAAAAACTGGCTTTTCAACATCCCAAAAGGCCAACTTATGCGGCTTAAAAGAAATTGTACCAATTTAGAGAGTTTCCTTGAACAGGCTGAGAAGATAGGAGAGAGATTTACCTCGAAAGGCTATGATCGTCAATTTATTAATACTAAGATAGTAGAAGTATCAGAGATGGACCGGAAAGAACTAGAGAGAAGGTTACATAGTTACAAAGTTAGTCAGGTTGAAAAAAGACACAAGTCCATCCAGTACAACCATAAAAAAAAAAAAAAAAAAACATACAATCCAATATACCCAATACTATACCCACAGTTGATCCAGAGGAAGGCAAAAAACCCCAGCAGAGCATGCTCCAATTTGCTACAGCAGGGGAAAAAATTCCTTCCTGATCCCAGAGAGGCAATCGGATTTTCCCTGGATCAACTTTACCTATAAATGTCAGTACCCAAGGTGACACATAAACGTTCAACAGAGGGGGTACCGCTAATCTTAGATTTCAGTGTGCAACATAAGAAAATTAAAAAGATTTTTAGACGCCACTGGTACATCCTGCTGGCAGACAGACAGCTACAGGATACTCTTTCTGAGAACCCTAGGTTTATATATAAAAGGGCACCCACGATCCATGATATAGTGGTGAAAAATGTTATAGACCCACCTAAGAAGACTTTTTCCTTTTTCACAGGAAATGTATTTTTTCCGTGCAAAATATGCTTCGCATGCCTAAGAACTAAGCGCCCAAATGAAAAGGTTTTTAAATTTTCATCTACAAGTACGGGAGATACCTATGAGGTAAAAAACTTCATCTGCTGCAACACTGAAGGAGTGCAGCTGCGGCCTCCAATATATTGGCCGTACCAAAAGACCTCTTAAAGTGCGAATTAAAGAACATGTCCAAAATATTCTAAAAGGTTATGACAAGCACAGCGTATCTAAACATTTCTTGCCGTGCCATAATAAGGATCCCACAGATTTGAAGTTCTGGGGCATCGAACCATACATTAGACACTGGCGGGGGGGACACAAGTTGAGAACCTTGAGCCAGATGGAATCCAAATGGATTTTCACTTTAGATACATTCTTGCCCCGGGGCTTAAATATTGAATTTGACCTCAATTGTTTCCTCAGTGATTCTTATTTTGTTCACTATTAGCCATCATATATCTTGACATCTGCTTACACTTTATGTGGTTTTTATATTATTTCTTTGATTTTTTAACTGATCCCCTATTTATTTATTTGATATATACCTTGTAGTTTTGCATTTCAATAACTAGATAAAGTTTTTTTTTCCCTCTACCTGACCACTTTTCTATGTGAAACATTATACATTTGGTTCTTTGCATTATATTGTCTCTATTAGGGATGAGCTTTGTGTTCGAGTTGAACCCATGTTCGACTCGAACATCGTCGGTTCGCCCGTTAGCCGAATTGCGAACTATATGGGCCGTTTGCGCCAAATTCATGTGGCGCGTCACGGCCCATAATTCACTGCGGCATCGCAGTGCATTGCTGGCTGATGATTGGCCAAGCATGCACTATGACCCGCATGCTTGGCCAATCACAGCGCCGTCTGAACAGAGAGCCGTAATTGGCCAAAGCCAAGGAGGCTTTGGCCAATTATGGCTCAGGGGATTTAATACACGCCCCACACTATATAAGGCCGCCTGCACGGCGGCCCTGTGTAGTGTGTGTTCCGGCGTTCATAGATAGAGAGAGAGAGAGACAGACAGTGTCATTTGATTTGAGTTAGATAGATTAGGCAGAACAGTCAGTCAGTTAGCTGCACTTACAGTGTATTGTGTATATATATGCATCCCAGGTGTTGCATATATATATACACTGTATTCAGTTTAGCTAGATCCGTTCCTTTTATCTTTTTACTGACAGGCAGGCTTGTCTTGTTACAGTATTTACAGCTACCTGAAGAAAATTGCTGGTGTTCTTTTGATCCTATTAGTACCACAGTCAGGCAGCTAGACTATTTACAGTTAGTGCAGTGCGTCCTGCTCACAGTGTTCAGCTAAAACTACAAGTTAGTGGGGTGTTTCCTGCTCACAGTGATCAGCTAAACCTACAAGTTAGTGGGGTGCGTCCTGCTCACAGTGTTCAGCTAAACCTACAAGTTAGTGTGGTGCGTCCACCTCACAGTGTTCAGCTAAACCTACAAGTTAGTACGGTGCGTCCTGCTCACAGTGTTCAGCTAAACTTACAAGTTAGTGCGGTGCATCCTGCTCACAGTGTTCAGCTAAACCTAGAAGTTAGTGCGGTGTGTCCTGCTCACAGTGTTCAGCTAAACCTACAAGTTAGTGCGGTGCGTCCTGCTCACAGTGTTCAGCTAAAACTACAAGTTAGTGCGGTGCGACCACCTCACAGTGTTCAGCTAAACCTACAAGTTAGTGCGGTGCGTCCTGCTCACAGTGTTCAGCTAAACCTAGAAGTTAGTGCGGTGCGTCCTGCTCACAGTGTTCAGCTAAACCTAGAAGTTAGTGCGGTGCGTCCTGCTCACAGTGTTTAGCTAAAACTACAAGTTTGTCTAGTGAGACCTCTGCACAGTGTTCATCTAAAGCTACAAGTTAGTGCAGTGCGTCCTGCTCACAGTGTTCAGCTAAAACTACAAGTTAGTGTGGTGCGTCCACCTCACAGTGTTCAGCTAAACCTAAAAGTTAGTGCGGTGCGTCCTGCTCACAGTGTTCAGCTAAAACTACAAGTTTTTTTTTTTGCGAGCTCTGCACAGTGTTCAGCTAAAGCTACCTGTAGAGGGTTGGTGGTGTTCTCATACTACAGGCAGGCAGTTGATTTTGCTAGCTGCAGTATCAGTATATATATATATATCCCAGCTTAGTGCAGCTACAGGCCATTAGTATGTCTGGAAGGCCAAGAAGGAGAGGCAGACAGTCACAAGCCAATAAGAGAGGGCAAGCAGGCTCTGTGTCTAGTACTGGTCGTGGAAACGGTGCATCCTCATCAGCACGTGGCCGTGGGACACGCTTGGCCTTTTTTTCGGCAGCTGGCCTTGTTGAGCTGCAACATGTGGGAGACTTGGTCGAGTGGATGACCAAGCCGTCCTCATCCTCCTCATCCTCTCTCACCCATGCCCAGGGTACTTTGTCTGGCAAAGCAGCGGCCTCTTCCCTTGGCTCAATGTCATCAGTGACTCCTTCCCTAGCCCCACCATGTCCTCCTGAGAAGTCCCTCGAACTGTTTAACCACAGTGTTGGGTACAAGCTCCAGGAGGATGCCCAGCGTTTGGAAGGCTCTGATGATGATACTGAGCTCGATGAAGGCAGTAACGTGAGCATGGACAGAGGGGGTGCCCAAGAAGGACAGCAATCTGGCAGTCATGCTCCCCCTGCTGCAGCATACTGCCAGGATTGCTCTAGTGATGAGGAGGGAGGGGATGATGAGGTCACTGACTCAACGTGGGTGCCTGATAGGAGAGAGGAGGAGGAGACGGTACATCACCAACGAGGCAGGATGCCCTCCAGGGGCCAGCCTAAGGGCAGCACATTGACTGCATCACACCCCAAAGCTCCACATGTGCAGGGCGCTGCAGTCTCTGCGCGTTATTGAAAAAGTTCTTTGGTGTGGACCTTTTTTGAGACGAGTGCATCAGATCGCACCGCTGCTATTTGCAACATATGTCTCAAGCGTATCTCGCGTGGCCAAAACATCTCCCGCTTGGGTACCACATGCTTGACCAGACATATGTTGACCTGCCATGCAGTTCGTTGGCAAGCGTATCTAAAAGACCCACACCAAAGAACAAAGAGGACCTCTCCTTGCTCCTCATCAGCTGAGATCTCCAACCCCACTATACCTTCAGTCCTCTCTGAGACCTGCACTGAGAGGAATGAAGGTGTAGAATTAGGTGTGTCACAGCCAAGTACTTGTGGGCAATCTGCTTTTGGTACACCGATGTCAGATTGTACCAGGCAAATTTCCCTGCCCCAGCTGCTGCACCGCTGAAAGAAGTTTGCTCCCAGCCATCCACATGCCCAGCGGTTGAATGCTAGCTTGGCAAAATTGCTAGCACTTCAACTGCTGCCTTTTCAGTTGGTAGACTCTGCCCCCTTCCATGAGTTTGTGGAATGTGCAGTTCCTCAGTGGCAGGTACCCAAACGCCACTTTTTCTCATGGAAGGCGATTCCGGCTCTCTACCGGCATGTGGAAGGCAATGTCCATGCCTCGCTGGACAGGGTGGTCAGTGGTAAGGTGCATATTACCGCTGACTCATGGTCCAGCAGGCATGGACAGGGACGTTACCTAAGTTTCACGGCGCATTGGGTGACTCTGCTGGCAGCTGGGAAGGATGCAGGACAAGGTGCAGTAGTGTTGGAGGTTGTTCCGCAACCACACCTCCAAAATGCTAATGATTGTGACACACCTCTCTCCTCCACCCCTTCTCTTCTTCTTCCTCCATGGCCTCTTCCTGTGCTTTGTCCTCAGAACCAGCAGTGCTCCGTAGCCGTTCAAGGGGCTACGCAAGTACGCAGGCCAAAAGATGCCATGCGGTGCTTGAGCTGGTGTGCTTGCGGGACAGGAGCCACACTGGGGCAGAGGTTCTGTCAGCTCTGCAGGGGCAGGTTCAGAGGTGGTTGACGCTACGCCAACTTAAGGCAGGAATGGTGGTTTGCGACAATGGCACCAACCTCCTCTCTGCCCTCCGACAGGGACAAATGACCCATGTGCCCTGTTTGGCTCACGTCCTTAACTTGGTGGTGCAGCGGTTCTTGGGCAGATACCCGGGCTTACAGGATGTCCTGAGGCAGGCCATCTGTGTGCATTTCAGCCGGCCATATAATGCCAGTGCTCGGCTGGCGGACCACCAAAAGGAGTTTAACCTGCCCAAGAACTGCCTAATCTGTGACATGCCCACCAGGTGGAACTCAACATTGGCCATGCTGCAGCGGCTGCACACGCAGCAGAGGGCCATCAATGAGTACCTGTGCGACTATGGCACCAGGACAGGGTCAGGGGAGCTTGTTTTTTTTCCCCACGCCAGTGGGCCATGATCAGAGATGCATGCACTGTCCTGTCACCATTTGAGGAGGCCACGAGGATGGTGAGCAGTGACAGTGCATGCATCAGTGACACTGTCCCCCTTGTCCACCTGTTGGAGCACACGCTGCGTGGAATAATCAACAGGGCACTTGAGGCAGAACAGAGGCAGGAAGAGGAGGACTTCCTTAGCTCTCAAGGCCCCCTTTATCCAGACAGTGTTCCTGCATGCCCGTCGATCACACAGGAAGAGGAGGAGGAGGAGGAGGAAGATTGTGTCAGTATGGAGGTGGAGCCTGGCACTCAGCATCAGCAGCAGTCTTTAAGGGATCAGTCCCAAGAAACACATGGACTTGTACGTGGCTGGGAGGAGGTGGCTGCGGACCATGTCGTCCTTAGTGACCCAGAGGACTCCGGACCCAATGCCTCAGCAAACCTACACTGCATGGCCTCCCTGATCCTGCAAAGCCTGCGTAAGGATCCTCGTATTTGTGGTATCAAGGAGAAGGACCAATACTGGCTGGCAACCCTCCTTGATCCACGTTACAAGGGTAAGGTTGTGGACCTTATCTTGCCATCGCAGAGGGAGCAGAGGATGAAACATCTTCGGGAGGCCTTGCAAAAAAGGTCTGTGCAACACGTTCCCAGAGACTGGGAGGTTACAAACTCCTGTTTCTGGACAACGTGTTGCTGAGGCTTAGGTCAGTCAAAGAAGGAGCGGTGGAGAAGGTGGCCATCTGACCAATGCGTTCAGACAATTTTTTGGTCCGCAGCCCCAAGGTATGATCGGTTCCAGCAACCATCGCCAGCGTCTGTTTTACATGGTGCAGGAATACCTAGGGGCAAGATCTGACTTGGACACCTTTCCCACCAAAAATTCTCTGGGTTACTGGGTCTTGAGGATGGATCACTGGCCAGAGCTTGCACAGTATGCAATTGAGCTACTGGCCTGTCCTGCATCCAGCGTTCTTTCGGAATGCACATTCAGTGCTGCTAGAGGCTTTGTAACCGATCACAGGGTGCGTCTGTCCACCGACTCGGTCGATCGACTGACCTTCATAAAAATGAATCAGTCTTGGATCACCACCAGCTACCAAGCATCTGATGCTGATGTAACCGAATAATTTTTTTGAAATCTCAGATCCCTTCAAAGACTGCCTATGCTGATGCTGAGTGACTATCCCTGAGTAATTATCATCTTCCACCTCAATGATCACGCTGATATCTTGTAAGAACATTTTTGGTTCTGGGCGCCACCACCAGTGCCTAAGGCCCAACTTTTCAGCCCTTGTTTAACAGGGGCGTGTAATTACAATTTTTGATGCAATACTTTGCAGCAGGGCTCATTTCTGCGTTTCAACTAGAGTATCTGTGAGGGGTTGCAGTGTTGTGGCACCAGCACCAGTGCCTAAGGCCCAATTTTTCAGCCCCTGTTCAACAGGGGCATGTAATTACAATTCTTGATCTAATATTTCACAGCAGGGCCCATTTCTGCACCCACCAAGAGCGAGTGAAGACTTACAGTGTTGTGGCACCAGCACCACCACCACCACCAAAGGCCCAATTTTTCTGCCCCTGTTCAACAGGGGCATGTAATTACAATTCTTGATCTAATATTTCACAGCAGGGCCCTGTGAGGGCTTACAGTGTTGTGGCCACAACAACACCTAAGGCCCAAATTTCTCCTGAGTATATAGGGCAGGCCCCTACTTTCAAACATCTAACTTACAAACGACTCCTACTTGCAAACGAAAGGAGACAACAGGAAGTGAGATGAAATCTACCCCTAGGAAGGGAAATTCTCTCCTGTAAGAGTTAATATGGGAAAAACATTTCTCCTTTCCACTGATGCTTTCCAATCCTTGTTCCACAAAAAAACCCAAATTTTCAAAAAACATTTGTCATTGGGACAAAAAGTGAGGTGAAATCTTCTGAAGAGGAGGACAGACAGCAATACAAATGTCACAGGGGTGATAACCCTTCCCTATGTTTTCCAAAAAGTTTAAAAAAGATTTTTTGGCTGGAGCTAAACACGTTAAAAATGTACCCGTTCAAAATTACAAACAGATTCTACTTAACAACAAACCTACAGTCCTTGTCTTGTTTGCACCGCCTGTATACTGCTGTTCAGAGTATATAGGGCCTTGTTGCCCCACACCTTTCCTTATTTTAATTTGGGTGCGGGGTTCCCCTTAATATCCATACAAGACCCAAAGGGCCTGGTAATGGACTGGGGGGTACCCATGCCGTTTGTCTCACTGATTTTCATCCATATTGCCAGGACCCGACATTACATTAAACCCGCAAGCAGTTTTAAATGAGATGTTTTCCTTTAAAAATGACATTTTGTGCAGGGACTGTTCTAAACACGGGAAACACGCGCCACTTTACAGGCATACTATAGACACACCCTGGGTACGATATTTAAAGGAATATTTCACTTTTTTTTTTTAATTTAAGCATCATTAAAATCACTGCTCCCGAAAAAACGGCCGTTTTTAAAAGTTTTTTTTGCATTGATACATGTCCCCTGGGGTAGGACCCGGGTCCCCAAACCCTTTTTAGGACAATACCATGCAAATTAGCCTTTAAAATGAGCACTTTTGATTTTGAACGTTCGAGTCCCATAGATGTCAATGGGGTTCTAACGTTCGTGAGAATTTTCGGTCCGTTCACAGGTTCTGGTGAGAACTGAACCGGGGGGTGTTCGGCTCATCCCTAGTCTCTTTGTATATCACGTATATTTATCTGAACATTGTGTTTAAGCTTATTGTTTATGCTTATCATTTAGTTCTAGGTTTATATTTATGTTTATTTGTAACATTATGCAAAGTATTTACGCTCAGAGATGTGCCTCCTCACCTCTGCGCGTTTAGTTGGCCAATGTCAGCATTAGGGTCTTTCCCTTCCGATCGTTGCATTCCCCTCTATTTCCCCCATCCATATAGCATTTAATTTCTATTGTGGATGTTCTCCCCTGTGGATGTTTTCATTCAGTTTAATATTACTGGTCGCTGTCTGTCTATCCTGACAAACCTGCAATACAGCGCAGGATGACACTCGGGATGAGTATTTTGCGTCTTTTCCTCCTTTGCTGACAGCTGAGGGAACTAAATACGCCCGGCTTTGCCCATTGGACCCAATAGTCAGCTGACAGTTGTTACCTGCACTCTTCCTTCTTACGGCCGCTTAGTCACCCAATAGACAACCGCTGTAATGGCCACTACCTGTTACCCTCGGGAAGATGGCCGCTATGCTAACCTATACAGGACTACAAGAAAATGGCCACTCATTGTTTGCTATTAGACAGCTATTTAAAGACACTTATCGTGCCTAGACTTATCACCTGATGAAGTCACGTGTGGTGTGACGTCACGCGTAGGGACGGGACAGGCACCGCTGCTGATTGAGGCTTACGAGCTCGCCGCTCGTCAGAGATAAGCCTTTTTTATCTGTTTTATTGTGAGTACCTATGCTGTTTATTAATAAAAAACAGTTTTAGCCATACAATATTACACTATTTGGGACCTTCCTTCTTTCCATTTCCGTGCCCCCCTATCATCTAAGGGAACATGCTCCGGGATTAGGACCGTGAGGATAGAGGAGAAACTTAAAGGATGGTACTCCCAATACTGGTCATATGCTGTTACCCCATTACCTTAAGGTAAGGGGCCACTACCTACTAGTGTGTGTGCGAACACGAAGAGGAGCACTATTGTGTCACATTTGAGCACTTCACTGCAATATATGCATGTTAGGAAGCTGATGTCACTTTACGTAGGGGGACTTTTATATGCTGAAGCACTGTGATTGAACTGATAATTTTGTTTTATCGTCACATTGATTTTATTGTTGCACAAAGTCACTTTGTGTGTTGCATGTATGTTACACACTGGAATCCACTTACATATTGTATTTTTTGCACTTTAAATAGGAGTTGTTACTCCTACATTTGCTGTTACTATTTTGGTATTTTATAGTGGTATTTTGGTATATATAGTCACGGTTATTATTATACAGTATTCAGCACTAGTGCACTTTAGATTTTATTATTTATTTTTGATTTATTTTTTGTTTTAGTGGTTGGTTTTTTATATTCAAGGGACCACTATTATCTATTATTGGTTTATTTAGTTATATATGACTAATTTTTTGTTTATACCTTAGTGTGTTCTATCAAGCCCACTAGGAGCATATCATTAATAGTATTTGTGTTCTTGCTAGGATTAGCTCCCGGTACTTGTCTATGAAGATTGGGAGAAAGCTGTGGTCTTTGAACCCATCCATTTTCTCTGCAAGACACAAGATAAACCCTAATGTCAGGCTAAACTCTCCTAATCTTGACCCAATATAGACCTCAATCTATAAGTAGTATAGGGCCAGTGATGCACCAAGTTAAAATTGTACCTTCATTAGAACGATCGTCACTTCCGTTACTTCGTCCTCCGCTCACAGATCGTACGACACACGCGTGTTACGCTTTATATACACTGCGCATGCTTGAAACTCCGCCCGCCCGACATTCTTTCTAGTCTATTCCCCGCCCCTTGTCTTTCGGCGCAGTGGGGAGAAAGAGCACATGGCGGAGACACAGCAGACACAGCGGAGAGTCTCAGCAACAAGGACGGAGCCACGAACGTCCCGATCCAGGAGGATATTTAAAGCCTAAAATATGTCCTTTGGTGAGATGCTGGAGATGGTGGACATCTTGAAGAGAGCCGACTATGATGGGAAGCATGGACCGTACCTAAACCCAAATGTGAGAAAGGCCAAGATCATGACTAAAGTTGTGAAGAGTCTGCACAGGAATTTTGGGGTACGACGATCCAAGGAGCAATTGAGGAAACGCTGGTCAGACCTCAAATTGAGGGAGCATGATCAGTACAGAAGAATCCAGAGAGTGCTGCAAAAAAGTAAGTAGTTGTCCTGTTTTCCTATTATTATCATTATTACTTGCATGCTGCTCCATGTGCTTTTCTTTACTGCTGTACAATTTAAAATGGCAACTTTCATGGTCACATTAATCAGTCGTAGTGATCATTGTTTGTTCGCCCACTAAAATACAATGTTTTGGGCACATGCAGGTTAACTACATTTGTTTAGGCCTATTTGTATTAAAAGAAGTTTGTTGTCTAGATGGGTTTGTAACTAGAATGAAATGAAAAACTTGATTATGTGTAAGGAGAGGACACTCAGCAGCTGTTTACACATCTGGACGCAGGAGCACTAGTGTGGGACACCAGAACAAACTTTGTAGGGTGTCCCACACAGGTGCTCCAGTGGATACTTGGGATGTCTCCATGTGTGAAACTTGTCCAAAAAAGGGAAGTATTGCAGCATTGGAAAGGCAATAAAAATGTCTTCAGCTTGGAACTCAGCCAAAACAGACAATTGTACGACACTTCCAAGCAATGTTTCATATTCCTATTTCTGCCCTCAAATATCTGTGTGCGAAGTATACCTTTTTTTATACTCACATAGGGGAGAAAAGACTTGGGACATCTGAGGACACCAGGGACCCCCCACCTCCGAAAGTAGGGGAAGTCACCAAAACACAAGCAGAGGAGGTGGGCGAAGTTGTCACTACAACAGGTGAGTGTCTGAGACTAGGGATGAGCCAAACACCCCCCTGTTCAGTTCGCACCAGAACATGCGAACAGGAAAAAAGTTCGCTCGAACAAGCGAACACCGTTAAAGTCTATGGGACACGAACATTAATATTTAAAAGTGCTAATTTTAAAGGCTTATATGCAAGTTATTGTCATAAAAAGTGTTTGGGGACCCGGGTCCTGCCCCAGGGGCCATGGATCAATGCAAAAAAAAGTTTTAAAAACGGCCGTTTTTTCAGGAGCAGTGATTTTAATAATGCTTAAAGTCAAACAATAAAAGTGTAAAATCCCTTTAAATTTCGTACCTGGGGGGTGTCTATAGTATGCCTGTAAAGGGGCGCATGTTTCCTGTGTTTAGAACAGTCTGACAGCAAAATGACATTTCGAAGGAAAAAAACCCATTTAAAACTACCCGCGGCTGTTGCATTGCCGACAATACACATAGAAGTTCATTGATAAAAACGGCATGGGAATTCCCCACAAGGAAACCCCGAACTAAAATTAAAAAAAAGACGTGGGAGTCCCCCTAAATTCCATACCAGGCCCTTTAGGTCTGGTATGGATTTTAAGGGGAACCCCGCGCCAAAAAAAACGGCGTGGGGTCCCCCCCCAAAAAATCCATACCAGACCCTTATCCGAGCACGCAACCTGGCAGGCCGCAGGAAAAGAGGGGGGGACGAGAGTGCAGCCCCCCCTCCTGAACCGTACCAGGCCACATGCCCTCAACATTGGGAGGGTGCTTTGGGGTAGCCCCCCAAAACACCTTGTCCTCATGTTGATGAGGACAAGGGCCTCATCCCCACAACCCTGGCCGGCGGTTGTGGGGGTCTGCGAGCGGGGGGCTTATCGGAATCTGGAAGCCCCCTTTAACAAGGGGACCCCCAGATCCCGCCCCCCCCGTGTGAAATGGTAAGGGGGTACTTACCCCTACCATTTCACTAAAAAAAACTGTCAAAAATGTTAAAAATGACAAGAGACAGTTTTTGACAAACCCTTTATTTAAATGCTTCTTCTTCTGGCTCTTCTGGTTCTTCCTCCGGCGTTCTCGTCCAGCATCTCCTCCGCGGCGTCTTCTATCTTCTTCTCCTCGGGCCGCTCCGCACCCATGGCATGGAGGGAGGCTCCCGCTCTTCTCTTCATCTTCTTCTTCATCCTCTTCTCTTCTTCCTTCTTTTCTTCTCTTCTTCATTTTCTTCTCCGGGCCGCTCCGCACCCATGCTGGCATGGAGGGAGGCTCCCGCTGTGTGGCGGCATCTCTTCGTCTGACGGCTCTTAAATAACGGGGGGGCGGGGCCACCCAGTGACCCCGCCCCCCTCTGATGCACGGTGACTTGATGGGACTTCCCTGTGACGTCACGGGTAATGCCACAAGGAAGTCCCGTCATGTCCCGTGCGTCAGAGAGGGCGGGGTCACCGGGTGGCCCCGCCCCCCGTTATTTAAGAACCGTCAGATGGGGAGACGCCGTCACACAGCGGGAGCCTCCCTCCATGCCAGCATGGATGCGGAGCGGCCCGGAGAAGAAAATGAAGAAGAGAAGAAGAAAGAAGAGAAGAGGATGAAGAAGAAGATGAAGAGACGAGCGGGAGCCTCCCCTCATGCCATGGGTGCGGAGCGGCCCGAGGAGAAGAAGATAGAAGACGCCGTGGAGGAGATGCTGGACGAGAACGCCGGAGGAAGAACCAGAAGAGCCAGAAGAACAAGAAGAAGAAAGAAGAAAGAAGAAGCATTTAAATAAAGGAATTGTCAAAAACTGTCTCTTGTCATTTTTAACATTTTTGACAGTTTTTTAGTGAAATGGTAGGGGTAAGTACCCCCTTACCATTTCACACAGGGGGGGGGGGCGGGATCTGGGGGTCCCCTTGTTAAAGGGGGCTTCCAGATTCCGATAAGCCCCCCGCCCGCAGACCCCCACAACCACCGGCCAGGGTTGTGGGGATGAGGCCCTTGTCCTCATCAACATGAGGACAAGGTGTTTTGGGGGGCTACCCCAAAGCACCCTCCCAATGTTGAGGGCATGTGGCCTGGTATGGTTCAGTAGGGGGGGGCTGCACTCTCGTCCCCCCCTCTTTTCCTGCGGCCTGCCAGGTTGCATGCTCGGATAAGGGTCTTGTATGGAATTTAGGGGGAACCCCACATCATTTTTTTTTTACATTTTGGCTGGGGTTCCCCTTAATATCCATACCAGACCTGAAGGGCCTGGTATGGAATTTAGGGGGTCTCCCACGTCATTTTTTTTTTTAAATTTTGAATCAGGGTTGCCCTGTGGGGAATTCCCATGCCATTTTTATCAATGAACTTCTATGTGTATTGTCGGCAATGCAATAGCCGCGGGTAGTTTTAAATGGCTTTTTTTCCTTCGAAATGTAATTTTGCTGTCAGACTGTTCTAAACACAGGAAACATGCGCCCCTTTACAGGCATACTATAGACACCCCCCAAGTACGAAATTTAAAGGGATATTACACTTTTATTGTTTGACTTTAAGCATTATTAAAATCACTGCTCCTGAAAAAACGGCTGTTTTTAAAACTTTTTTTTGCATTGATCCATGTCCCCTGGGGCAGGACCCAGGTCCCCAAACACTTTTTATGACAATAACTTGCATATAAGCCTTTAAAATTAGCACCCCAAATTGTTTGCTGTTCGGCAAACTTGCGAACAGCCAATGTTCGAGTCGAACATGAGTTTGACTCGAACTCGAAGCTCATCCCTACCTGAGACCACAGCTTCAGATAATAGATGGATGTCTGCATATTTATAATACATGGTGTGGTTTTTTTTTTATTTTAGGTGATGTGGATGTTGTGGAAGAAGAATGTCATTTCACAAGTGAAAGTGCTCAAATACTCATTGGGGAGATAATGGGGTGCAATTGCGATTTAGAAAATCTTAAGTAAAACATCAATGATGTTCAACAAAAAATGAAGAACATCATTGATGTTTTAGGGAGAATCTAAACCACACAAAAAGTTTACCCTTTTTTATTGTGTATTTTTGCTTTTAAAAAAGTTTTCAAGTATTCTAAAAGCCAAATTTTGAAGATTGCACACAGTGTGTCAACATGTGCGACCTGCCATCAGGGGAGATCAATGTACGCGTTTTGTGGGTGCAACCCCTTCCTCCCAACTAAAGTAGCTGAGAGGAAGGGGTTGCACTCCCAAAACACGTCCATTGATCCCCCATGATGGGAGCTAGAACATGTTGACATTAGGCATGGGATCAGGAGGGAAATCCCCATTTTGACTCTGAATTTGTGTGCATCTTCAAAATGTGGCTTTTACAGGGGTGACATCACCCCATCTGATGAAGGCAAGATTAACACAGTTTTGACATACTAATGTCTTATATTGCCTTCACTTTATGAAAGTTGAACGTTGTAAGTTCCTGAGTTGTGTATGTTATGCTTTGAAACATGGCTGTTTAACCAAAAAAGGCTATTTCTAATTAATGTGACAAAAATAATGTTATACAACAAAGATGTTGGTTTGTTCAAAAACCCTTTTCTAACGCACATGTGAATGTGCTTTGAGTAAAAAGTTTTATACTCAACAATGTGTGGCTTCTTCTTTCAATGCTCAAAAGCATTTTTTTGAGTAAGTTGGTGTTTACAGTGGCAATGGGGGTTATTTACTAAAGGCAAATCCACTTTGCACTACAAGTGCACTTTCAGTGCAGTTTCAAGTGCACTTGTAGTGCAAAGTAGAATTTCCTTTAGTAAATAGCACCCACAGTGCTTTATAATTTCCAACAATCACGCCATTTTCGTGACTCCCAAAAATTACTTCATGGTGCTTACAATTATGAATATTTTAGCATTAATGCATTACATACATTAACAACAAAAAAAAGGTGTGTGTAGCAGACCCACAACATAATAGTTAGCTGAAGAAGAGATTGTCACCTCATGTATCAAAGAAATTACGTTTGCACTTCGCAGGCGCTTTGGGGGTGCAAGCCAGGACGGCCAGCTTCAAGTGCCATTAGGGTTGAAGTATCAGGAAAGCCGACCTCAGTCCCAACTGAGGCCACATAGTTCATTGCATTTTTTTGAAGAAAATTGTGCAGAATGCAGCAGGCAAGCACAATAAGGTTCAATCCGCCATGTAGATTGGTGTCAAAAATAGGCGGAACCGGCTGGCCATTATCCCGAAAGCGTTCCCCACCACTCTTCTGGCTCTGGCCAGCCTGTAATTAAAAACCCTCTGGTCCGGGGTGAGAGTCCTCATGGAAAATGGCCTCATAAGATGTTCACCCAGCCCAAATGCTTTATCAGCAACAAAGACAAATGGGAGTCCTTCCATGTTCTCTTCCGGAGGTGGCAATCCCAAGCCACCACTCTGGTGACGCTTGTAGAACTCCATCTGGGCAATGACTCCACCATCCGACATCCGGCCATTCTTCCCCATGTCCACATAGAGGAACTCATATCTCGCTGACACCACTGCCAACATCACAATACTATTAAACCCCTTATAGTTATAATAGTATGATCCCGAGTTAGGGAGTGGAACTAGGTGGATGTGTTTCCCATCACTTGCCCCTCCACAGTTGGGAAAGTCCCAATGATCGGCAAAGTAGGATGCCACAGTCTGCCATTCCTGTGGCGTTGAAGGAAACTGTGGAGTCAAACAAGAAAAAAAAAAATAGTAATTTTGCACATAAACATTGCAAGCAGATTAGACACAAACATTCTTGGCCAACATCAGTATAACATTTATTTGAAGGAGTATTTAAAAGACAAAAGTGTAAGGTCCAATTATCAGATCCCCCCCCCCCCGATGGCCCATTGTAAAAATTTGAGGGGGAGAGATGTTTTGGACAGGAAACCCTCTCCACTTCATTGAGAGCTGAATGCATACATAATGTGTGTTACTTTGGCCAGCCGGTCCTTACACTATTGGCAGCCCACTGGACAGGTAAGAAGTGTCATAATACAAAAATAAAAATACACACTGTACAAATGGAAGCACATTTTTACATTCTGCAATTACCCATCAAGATAATTGGAGAACAAAAAACTTTAAACAGTACCATTTGAAAGTATTCAGGCAGGCCCTTTCACTACATGTTTTGGGTGAATTCTTCCATAAATATGAACACAAAAGAGGTAGGTATAGTGTGTATTGGTTTGGCAAAGTCAGCAGATAGAGGATTGGTATCGGTTGACTTAGAGGCTGGGGGGGAGGGAGGGTTCCAAATTATTTTGGAAAAAAAAAAAGCCTCTGGCACTCTGCATGAATTTAAGCACACAAATAACATTTGGACACATTTTAGGGGGTGTTTAGGGTAAACACTACAATGGACCTGCCAAAATACATTGTTAAGTGACTAGGCTAGGTGTGTATGGGCCAAGGATAGCATGCTGGGGAGGTTAGTGAAGGCAAATATGCGTGAAGGACAAAAAGGAAGTTTAAAAAATTCCAGCATGCATGAGAACAAAAGGGGACATTCACAGCATATTACAATCGAGGTAATTAGGGAATGATGAAAGAAATATAATACATTAGCAAACATTAATATATATATAATGTGATGTTAAAGAAGAAAACTTACCCTAATAGTCCTTCTGCAGGACCTGAATGATGGCAGAACAGGTCTCTGGAATAATGATCCCCAGAGCCTGGGGGGAGATGCCTGTTGAGAACTTGATGTCCTGCAGACTTCTCACCATCGCCAAGTCCTGCAAAGTGGCGACTAGCCTCTGCTCGGGAGTGATGGCTTGCCGCATGCAGGTGTCCTGCTTCGTAATATGAGGGGACAGCAAAGCCAACAGACGGGGAAAAACGGGGTCTGTCCGAAATCATCAGGATTATTCTCACGGATCTCCCGCGACAAAGGCATATGAGAGAATTGGTCACGCTGGAGTAACCAATTCTTGGTCCATGAACTCCTCCTCCCCACCCTGTTCATGGACTAGGCTTGGGTCAAAGTAAGAACCCCAACACCAAGCCCCTGCATAGCATGAACTCTATAACGAGTACATAACCGCAACATGGCTTCAAAACAGTCGGCTGGTCAGAACGAACAGAACTCACTGAAAAACAGGAAGGACTGGAGAAGAGCGAGCTGAAAATCAGATACGAGCGGACAAGAACGCACTGAAAAAAACAGGTACGAACTGACTACACGCACTGAAAACCAGATACAAACCCACAAGCACAAACTGAAGAGCAGTAACGGACTGAAAAGCACAAGTCTGAAAAGCGCAAATCGTCTCTCACCAAATTTCTACTAACTCAAGATTAGCAGAAGGAGCCCAAAGGGTGGCGCACTTGGTATTGAACTTCCCTTTTCTAGTCCCACTGTACGTGTTGTACATCACCGCGTTCTTGACGTTCATAAATTCTGACAACTTTGTGTGACCGTGTGTATGCAAGACAAGTTTGAGCCAACATCTGTCGAAAAAAATCCATGGATTTTGTTGTCGGAATGTCCGATCAATGTCCAATTGTGTGTACGGGGCATAACTGGATAGTCACTCAGTATAGGCAGTCTTCAAGGGATCTTACATTCATAGAAAAATTAATCAGTTACATCAGCATCAGGTGCTTGGTAGCTGATGGTCCAAGACTGATTCATTTTTATGAAGGTGAGCCGATCAACTGAGTCTGTGGACAGGCGCACTCTGTGATAGGTTACAAAGCCTCCAGCAGCACTGAATGTGCATTCAGAAAGAACGCTGGATGCAGGACAGGCCAGTAGCTCAATTGCATATTGTGCAAGCTCTGGCCAGTGGCCATCTTCAAGACCCAGTAACCCAGTGGATTTTCGGTTGGAAAGATCTCCAAGTCTGATCTTGCCCCTAGGTATTCCTGCACCATGTAAATCAGGCGCTGGTGATTGTTGCTGGAACCGATCACACCTTGGGGCTGCAGAGTAAAAAATTGTCTGAAAGCATTGGTTAGACGGCCACCTTCTCCACCGTTTTTTCTGCGACTGACCGAAGCCTCAGCAACACAATGTCCAGGAGGACCAGGAAATGGTAAACTCCCAGGCTCTGGAAACGCATTGCACAAACCTTTCTGCAAGGCCTCCCGAAGATGTTTCATCCTGTGCTCCCTCTGCGAAGGCTGGATAAGTTCCGCAACCTTACCCTTGTAACATATCAAAAAAATTGGGTAGGTGTCAGTTTTCAAAGACACAAAAGAATAGTAATTGTACTAACATCCCTAAAAGATGATAGAACAGGATCACTTGTAACATGGATCAAGAAGGTTTGCCAGCCAGTAATGATCCCTCTCCTTGATACCACGAATCCGAGGGTCCTTTCGCAGGCTTTGCAGGATCAGGGAGGCCATGCAGTGAAGGTTTGCTGAGGCATTCGATCCGGAGTCCTCTGGGTCACTAAGGATGACATGATCCGCAGCCACCTCCTCCCAGCCACGTACAAGTTCATGGGTTTCTGGGGACTGAAAACGATCCCTTGAAGACTGCTGCTGATGCTGAGTGCTAAGCTCCACCTCCATGCTTACACAATCCTCATCCTCCTACTTCTCCTCTTCCTGTGTGATTGGGAATACTGTCAGGATAAAGGGGGCCTTGAGAGGTAAGGAAGTCCTCCTCTTCCTGCCTCTGTTCTGCCTCAAATGCTCTGTCCATTATTCCACAAAGCGTGTGCTCCAACAGGAAGACATGACGGACAGTATCACTGATGCATGCACTGTCACTGCTCACCATCCTCGTGGCCTCCTCAAATGGTGACAGGACAATGCATGCATCCTTAATCAGCAGCCACTGGTGTGGCAAAAAAAAAAAAGCCAAGCTCCCCTGACCTGGTACCATACTCACACAGGTACTCATTGATGGCCCTCTGCTGCGTGTGCAGCCGCTGCAGCATTGCCAACGTAGAGTTCCACCTGGTGGGCATGTCACAAATGAGGCAGTTCTTGGGCAGGTTGCATTCTATTTGGAGGTCAGCCAGCCGAGCACTGGCATTATATGACCGTCGGAAATGCCCGCAGACTTTCCTGGCCTGCCTCAGGAGATCCTGTAAGCCCGGGTACCTGCACAAGAACCGCTGCACCACCAAATTAAGGACGTGAGCCAAACAGGGAACATGGGTGAAGTGTCCCTGTCGGAGGGCAGTGAGGAGGTTGGTACCATTGTCGCAAACCACCATTCCTGCCTGAACTGGCATGGCATCAACCACCTCTGAGTCTGCCCCTGCAGAACTGACAGAATCTCTGCCCCAGTGTGGCTCCTGTCCCCTAAGCAGACCAGCTCAAGAACCGCATGGCATCTTTTTGCCTGACTGCTTGCGTAGCCCCTTGAACGCCTATGGAGCACCGCTGGTTCAGAGGACAAATCTGCAGAGGAAGAGGAGGGGGTGGAGGAGAGAGGTGTGGCAGAATCACCACTACTAGCATTTTGCAGGCATGGTGGTGGAACAAGCTCCAACAATACTGCACCCTGTCCTGCATCCTTCCCAGCTGCCAGCATACTTACCCAGTGCGCCATGAAAGAAAGATAATGTCCCTGTTCATGCCTGCTGGAGCATGAGTCAGCGGTAATATTCACCTTACCGCTGACCACCCTGCCTAACGAGGCCAAGACATTGCCTTCCACATGCCGGTAGAGAGCCGGAATGGCCTTCCGTGAAAAGAAATGCCGTTTGTGAACCTGCCACTGAGGTACCGCACATTCCACAAATTCACAAAATGGGGCAGAGTCTACCTGTCAGGAAAGGGTCCGTCCGCTGGTAAGATATATCATTTGGCGTGCAGTACTGGGGTCCACCAGCAGGTGTCTCCTGGCAGTTTGGAACTGTCAGGGGAATCTTTTCCTGCTGGTGTTATTTCATCTTTTGGCCGCAGTACTGACGTCCACCAGCGGATGGATCCTGGCAGTATGGAGCAGACAACACTCCCTGTGCTCAGGTGTTACATGAAGACAATTATTGTCAGTCCCATAAATACCCAGCAAGCCCTCACATGCTTGCCTTGGTATCTCTCTCCTTGAGCCCTGACCTTGTTCGCCTGTTTCCTGATCCTGAGCCTACATCTGACCTTGTTCCATGCTTATCCTGACCCGGTCCCTCCTGTGTTCCTGTACCCTTTAGCCCGATCCATCCCCTCCCTGTCTTGTTGGTTCCCAGTCCCTCATCTACTGATCTCCCGTGTATGACCTTGGCCTGGCTAATGTTTACGTTTCTGGAACATCCCTTGTCTTTCTGCTGATCTGCTGTGTATGACCCTGGCCTGGCTGACATCTGTGATTCTGGTACTGCCCCTTGCTGTATATACTGTTGTTGTGCGGTTTGTTGTGTTGGTTGTGCACTGTTTGTATTTTCTTATTTAATCACCCATCTTAATAAAAATCATTACTATTCACTTTCCATGCGTTTTTGGTTATCTCTGTGCAGTCCACACAGTCTGGTCTACTAACTCTTCTGACAGTATACCAAGGCCATCCCTGACCAGACGTGGCTGCACTGAGAAACCATCCTGGTAAGGTGGGCGCGCAAAAGATGGACTTTAATTGTCTATTATTCTCTGCTGGCGGCATAGGATAATGAATATTGCCGCCAGACTCTTAAAGATTGGACCAGTGACCAACTGCTGGAAACGATCCAATCAGCCCATTTTCTAGTAGATCAGGGTCATATGTTATTTGAGGATGTTCAGCCCTTGATCCAATTATGTGCAAAGCCAGCCTTGTCATGCTTTCCCGAAGGAAGTGACGATTTCTCCCCTCCTTTCAGTTGTGACCAGGTTGAATCCCTGGTATGGTTGTTATGCAGGCCGTACATGATGCGAATTTCAAACGATCCGTCGAGCAATAAACGAACAGCGCTCACAACAGCATGCGAGTCAATTAGGTACGAAAATCGTACGTCAAAACACTATGTTTTAATGCCAATAAAGGAAGTGCTGTAATGTTTTGTAACCTTTTAACCACACCCCTCCTGTACAAAATCGGGTCGCGCCAATTACGAAAAGAGCAGTCGTTCCTCACAGCGCACGTTCATTCGTTCCAAGAAAATGCCGTTTAAGAGGTATAATAGAAAGCAGAGAATGGCAGCCATGGTAATTGCAATAATAGCCTTGGAGGAGGAGAAGAAAAAAAAAGAAGAGAGAGAAGGAAGAGCAGAGTGTGGACAAAAAACAGCGTGAGAAATTCTCACATGTAAATCTATTGACAAACCTGAGGGAAAATAATCCTGAGGATTATCGCAATTATTTACGGATGACACAGGAGTCATTCGAGATGCTGTTATCGCATGTGCGGCCACATATCACCAAATAAGACTCCTGTATGAGGAAGGCTATCAGTGCAGAGGAGAGGCCCTCTGATGTTTACGACTGGAATTTCTGCCCAATCATTAGGTCATATTATACTAGAGACGTGTGAGGCCATAGTAAAGGTGCTCCAACCACAGTATTTAAAGGTAAATAAATACGGTGAACTGTCTGATATTTATTACATGACTACATATGAAATAGAGTTGAAATATGTAAAATACAGCAATGTGTCCAAAATTTTCAAACAAGCTATTTATCCCAAGAAAATCCATATCCATTACCAAAAAGACGTTGTGAAACAGAATATATTTTTTATTTAACGATAGTATTATTTAACAATGACTGTTTCAAATTCAACAAGAACAGTAAAGAAAATGTATTATAGTCACAGATTAGTATATTGTGGGTCACGAAACCAAGGACCTTGATGTTGTTCTTGGTGCATTGCCCAGCTTGTGGTTCTTTGTTGTTGGGACATATTACTCATCTGCCAGTTTGGGACAGATGGTACAGGTGGGTGAGAATTTACATCCCTGATACCCCATAATATCAGTGTTTGCTGTAAAATGTCCCTTCAGACCAATCCCAATCAGTTTATTTAGCAGAGGTTCAAACAAGTCTCGCTGTTGCATGGACATCTTACATAACTTGTGTGCAACAAGGTAACCCACAGCATCACATTCATCATCCTTTTGTTTCATGATAGATGATGCATCCTTCAGTAAAGTGGAAGTATCATAATCTACATTCCTCCTTTTTTTCCCCCTCTGCGTCCTCAGACCTGATGGCCCTGGCTGCTGTACTGGGCTTGGAGTATCCTATAGAAAATAATTAAAACAGTAATTATTCATCAATTACCATCAATGCTAAATATTCTTATGTTTTTTTTACCAACAGTTTCCCATAAATTCCAAGGAATGGAAAGACCTTGCTAAAGAATTCCAGGATATGTGGAGTTTCCCTAATTGTGGGGGTGCGATTGATGGGAAACATGTAAGGATCACCGCACCAGCCAATTCAGGATCCTACTTTTACAATTACAAAGGGTTCTTTAGCATAATATTAAAAATTGTAAAGTAAAAATGGAAGAAACTCAGATGGAGGAGTAATACAGCAGAGTGAATTTCTGAACAGATTGAAAGGAGGTGTTTTGCAACTTCCATCTTCAAGTGAGACTGTGGAAGGACTAAATTTCATCTTTATTGGGGATGACGCCTTTGCTTTGCATGAAAATCTTTTGAAACCTTATCCCTTACGTAATTTAACAGTTCAACAGAAGATATTCAATTATTGCCTGTCTAGGGCAAGACGGGTGGTTGAGAATGCATTTGGCATTATGGCCAGCAGATTCAGAATCTTCCACACCGCTATGAATGTAGCAGTGGACATTATTGTGGAGTGCTGCTGTATGCTACACAATTTCTTACGACGTACAACAGTGTCATACATGCTATCATCTGCAGTTGATATGGAAGACATTACCAGTGGGACAATTGTGCCAGGTGACTGGCAAAATGACAGTACTGATTTGGAAAATTTAGCTCCTGCAAGGCCTAGACTACCAACTGCCAATGCACGTCAAAATCGACAAAATTATACTGATTATTTTGTAGGCAGGGGGGAAGTTGCATGGCAGGACTGTATATAGCTATATATAATATCATTCATTATCTAGTATTTGCTGGTAATATGTAAAACATGTTAATTTGATAACCCATGACTCTGCATTAAAAATAAATTGCAATGTTTTCCATCAGCAGTACATAACAGTCTTGTTACTTCTATTGGTGTCATGTTAAAGCTTGGAGGAGGAGTTCTCATTCTACTTTGACTGTCCTATGAAGCTACACGACCACTGACCCTCTGTCTCCACAGTGCTAATTAGCCCTGTGCTGATCACATGCACTCAATATCCCCCCCCCCCCCCCAAAACAAATGAAAATCTCTATAGCAATACACATCAAACAGAGCATGTGCACCTTGTCCCCTAGCCTTTGTTCTATCATGAGATGGATTGGGGATAGTGGAAGAAGGGAACAGAGAAGACAAGATTAAATGGCCATTGTAAACAATGCAGTGGATTAACCCTTGTTTCACAATGAGTGCTACAAGAATGCTTTACTGGATATAGATGGCATGCTGATTTTAATATTGTGGTTTTGGTTAGATTTACAGTTTAACAATATTCATGCAAGAAAGTATAGTAGTGTACTAATTATTCACTACTCTATTGGCAGTTTAAATAAAGTATATAACATGATACAACATACATTTACCTGTGTCTGTATTTGGGACATATCCTCTGTTTCAGATAATGCCCTGGAGTCTGATGCCCCATTTGCTTGAAGAGTACAATGGGACTCTCTGGGATTATCTGAATCAACCAAAAACATCAGGTCTTTGAAGTACCACAAACGTGGCACATACACGTCCTCAGCTCCTGCACCAGATTTTTCAGAGGCTTGTATTTTTTTGTACTCCTTCTTGAAAACAGTGCGCAAGTTAGCAATCTTGTTGTTCACATAGTATTCTGTGGGTTCAACACAAACCGCTTTACATACCCTGTTTCCCCGAAAATAAGACCTAGCGTGATTGTCAGTGATGGCTGCAATATGAGTCCTACCCCCCAAATAAGCCCTACCCTGTTTCCCCGAAAATAAGCCCTACCCTGAAAATAAGACCTACAAGGACTTTAACTAGGGCATATTTGGGGGGTAGGGCTTATATTGCAGCCATTACCGACAATCACGCTAGGTCTTATTTTCGGGGGAAACAGGGTAGTTCTTTTACAGCTTTATCACGCTTATAGCGATTGGAATAATCCCTTGACTTCACATCCCATAAGCAGGATAATGCTCTGTATTTGTCAATAAATTGTGGTAGGAAATCAGGAGATGTAAATTTCAAAGCCATTGTCCTTTAAATTAAAAAAAAATTTAAATATATATATATATATATATATATATATATATATATATATATATATATATATATCTTGAAATTTTTAAAAGTATTATAATACAAATGGCCATCTAGAACATCCAGGGCTGAATACCATAACAAGACCACTACAGTAATACAATACATTGTACTTACATAAATCACACACACATCCACGGACACCTTAAATATTCAATGTAGAGTCCCCAGATCAAACTTACCTCAGGTATCTATGTGTGACTTATTGTCTGCCAAACTAATACTCCCAGAATATTCCTTCCTACGTGACGTCACAAATCCGCGGACGTTCGTATAATCACATGCAATGTATCATGTACAAGCCACGCCTCTTCTTTAATACAGTGCACAATTGCAGACATCATGGCAGAGCACATGGCAGATTCTCCAGGTGCAGGGCCACAGATCGAGCAAAGAGAGGAGATTGTGGAGGTGGAGGCAAGTCAGCTAATAAGTGCAGGCACCAGAAGGAGAAGGAAGAAAGCCAGCAACATGACTTTGGAGAAGATGGTTGACATGGTGAATATACTGCAAAAGAAGGATTATGATTGTCGTGAGCAAGTATACAGCAACATGAACATACGTAAAGATGGTGCAAGGTGTTTTAAGCAAACGCCATGGCATTGAACGCACAAAAGACCAGTTAAAAAAGCGATGGTCTGATCTGAAATTAAGGGAAGACAATCAGCTTAGGAAGATCAACAAAATAATCCACAAAAGTAAGTACTATATATTTATGATCTTCTTGTATGCTTATTCCATCATATTTGAGTGTTATATGCCATCTGTATGCCATGTGCATCCTTTCTGCTTTCACCCATTTTGCTTGGGAATCTACGTTGCAGTAGGTTGCTTGACTTTACAAATATACAAAGGTTTCATGTTTGCAAATGTAAAAAATGGTATTGCAGCTTTACCTGCACCTAAAAGTCATATATTTTGCATTTAATAGGAAGCCTAAAAAAGCAACATGGAGAGGTGGAAATCGCACATCAGGATTTGGAGAAGACAAGTCCTCAGTCTGACATCGCAACAGACACAACTGTAATCATACTGACGCCTTTTGAAGGGAGTGATGAGAGCAGCCATGTGTCCACTTCAGGTAAATTAACTTTATTTTTTGAATCTGCTTTATTTTTGTATTTTTTTTTAAATTTTTTAGTTAATCATTTGGCTTTTTTTTATAGCTGTTCCATCATCTGCTTCATGTAGCTCAATGGTTGACAGTAGTACATCACCGAATTATTGCAGTTTTCAAGTCATTAAAAGCTGACGTTGAGAATGTTCGCACTACCCTGAATTCTTTTTCACGCGGAATTTTCAGAGATAGTTGAGCAATTTCTACATTTTGAATTGTTTAAATGCTTAGATTGTTTTTCATGCATACCCTGGTTTGTTTTTTATTTTGTTATACATACCTATTGTCCATCTGTACCGTCTAGTGCAAAGCAGACATGTTGTAGGCCCGTGTCCAACATTTTACACCTGCAATCATGTTGTTGTTGTCTGTACAAGCTAGCACACAGCTGATTGTACAAATGGACACTTATCTGGAAGGGGCTTGAAAACCTACACTGTTCTTGTCCATCTGTACCATCTAGTGCAAAGGAGACATATTGTAGGCCCTTGTCCAACTTCACTTGTAATTTTACACCTGCAATCATGTTGTCCATCTGTACAATCTAGCACACAGCTGATTGTATAAATGGACACTTATCTGGAAGGCACTTGAAAACCTACACTGTGTATCAATGGGGCTTCCCCTTTTCAGTCAGATTTAACTACCAAGGTACAATTTACAGAAGCAGATCAGCAGATGAACTACAACAAACCCTTTTAAAATTAAATCTGACAGAACCCACAAGCAGCAACTCTCCCACACGCAGAAGAATGGCATCATCTTCACCTTCAGGCAGCACCCAGAAAATTTCAGAACAAAATGGGAATCATCATTCTCACAAAAGAGGCCGTTAAGCCACATCATCCATGGACCAAGAAGATTCAATGGACTGACATCCTAATTCCTGATATCTCTTCATTTATTATACTAAGAGATGGTTCTCTATAAAAAACCTGTATTTATAACTTAATGTGACTGCATTCTGATAGTCACACACTGTGTGGGATCATGTTACATTCCAGTTATATTTCTTATTACTTCTGATTCATATAGCCTTAGAATATATAAGTGAAATAAGGAAATTCTTGTTCAGTTATATATTTTCAGGTAATAACAATAGATTTATTACTTTTTAGGACAAATATGTTCAATAATCCAGAAGCAATGGAAGCTTTTTCCTTTTCTTAAAACAAATATATTATTACCTATCTAGTTCCTAGAACTATGTTTTTGTTTATTCTAATCTGAAGCAATACAACCTCAATTTTATGAGTTAACATATCTAAACAGTTACATATGAATAAAATATGTAATTGTTTACTCTAAAAGTGTTAAAATCCCAAAATAATTCAAACTATCTTCATCAATACCAAAGTTATTAACAGTACCTTTCTAACTGAATTATTTAGCCTAGGGCAAGACTGACCATATACAACCACCCTGGAATAAATAATTTCAACAAAAACTATATTCTGCACTCCAATTAATGAATCATCATTTTGATGTCTTTTGACATAGCACTTCTCTCCTGTAAGCAGAAGATCCGTGTACCCCCATTAGCCCTCCTCATTCTCCCAACCATATTATGTGGGAGTGTGACGAAGGCACTTATTCCCCTGAGAGAGATATTTATTCTCTCATGGGTAAATTGTGATTACTTGCAAAAAATAATTTATACAATGTATCATCTAATCTCATATGTTTTTTGTTTACTCTTTACTCCAGAATTCACTGGTTTCTTTTCATCTCTTCAGTCCACACAGGTTGATCTGCGCAGTCAGCTCTGCATAACAAAAAGTAAGTCAAAACTATTTGATCTGTTGCCATGGCACCACTGAATATACTTTCCCTGAATGTTCAGGGAATAAATGTCCCTCAAAAAAGGACCAAAGCCTTCCGTACTTTCCATAACAAGAAGGCTCAAATAGTATGCCTCCAAGAAACACACTTCACCAAAGATTCTACTCCAAAATATATTTCTCCTTTTTATCAAAAAATTTACACGGCTTCTGCCTGTACCAAACAAAGGGGAACTCTAATTGCATTTCACCGATCCACACCATTCACCTTATCATCAGAAATTAAAGACCCAGAAGGTAGATACCTGATACTCATGGGTTATATAATGGATACAGCAATCACGGTGATTTCCTACTACGCTCCTAACAACCTACACCATTCCTCTCACATATATTACAAGTGATTAATACACACAAAAAAGGAACAGTGATAATGTGCGGGGATTCGAACCAGGTCCTCCTCCCATTTCTAGATAAATCACCTTTTACACCATCCAAAATAACATCTAGATTACCTTTTTCTCAACTTCTTTCCAAATACAATCTGGTAGATTCGTGGAGAGAAAGTAACCCAATGAAAAAGAAATTCACTTATTTCTCGCACCCTCATCAAACCTTCACCAGAATAGAACATATTTTTCTAACAATAGGAATGATACCAGAAATTATTGCATCAGATACAATTCCGATTCCGTGGTCTGACCATAATGCAGTATACACTACTATAGCCTCAGCCATACCAAAAGCGCATGACCCAACGTGGTACTTACCGGACATAATGCTCAAACACCCACTACATCAGATGGCCATTGAACAAGCTTTAAAGGAATACATATCAATTAATACAACAGACATTTCCCCAATAACACTGTGGGAAGCTCATAAGCCTGTCTTGCGTGGTACAATACAAAGACAAATGGCACTATTTAAACGGGAATGCAAAAATCTAGCAAAAAAAAAACTAGAACTCAATTTTAATGCAGCCTACATATAATTCCAAGATAATCCATCTCAGAGTACAAAATCTCATCTGGAAAAATCTAGATTGGAATACGACCTATTTCTCACTGAGTCCGTTGATAAATCCCTCAAACGCTCCAAACACAATTTCTACATGAATACAAACAAACCAGGTACATATTTGGCTCGGGCATTAAATTCAACTAACAAATCTTTCAAACCAATACGTTTGAAATTATCAAAAAATGTTTATACTTGTAATCCAGTTAAAATAGTCCATAAATTTCACTCACATCTCGCAACTTTTTACAAGACAAACAATGAATTTAATCCTACAGAGGCTGAATCCTTCTCAAAAATAACCTTACCTGAGTTGTCTCAGAATCAAAAAAGCAGTTTGGATGAGCCTATAACTATAGATGAAGTTGCTAACGCCATAAAAAGACCTAAAACTTAAGACCAGGCCCAGACGGCTATTTGGCTTTATACTATAAAACATTCTCAGAAATACTCTCTCCCATTCTCACTGAAACTTATAACAAACTTCTAGAAGGACATTCTTTTCGGCAAGAAACACTAATGGCAAATGTTTGTATGATCCCAAAACCCCTTTCTGATGATACTTCCTGTGTGAATTATCGGCCTCTCTGTTAAACCTTGATAATAAATTATTAGCAAAAATAATAGCAAAACGCCTCAATAGCATTATAGGAAAATTAATACATAGAGATCAAGTGGGCCTCATGCCAAATAGGCAGGCGATAATATACGCAGGGCAGTGTTATTGGCACATATTGCTAAAAAACGGAAAATCCCTTTATGTTTTCTACCTCTCGATATTAAGAGGGCATTTGACACAGTATCCTGGCAATATATGCAATATTCATTACAAAAATGGGGTTTTGGACCCCACTTTTTAACATGGATCAAAGCATTATATAATAAACCCAAAGCCTATATAAAATATGCTGGATACAAATCTGATGCCTTTAATATCGAAAGAGGTACCCGACAGGGTTGCCCATTATCTCCCTTATTATTTGCCCTTATACTCGAACCCATGGCCCAATACATCAGAACAAACCAAACTATAACTGGCATTGAAGTAGGAGGTATTACACACAAATTATGTATATTTGCAGACGATATATTACTTTTTCTATCATCACCACAGGTCTCTGGTCCTAACTTAATACCAGCTCTTGATGGATTTGCAGCCCTATCCGGCCTTATGATTAATCCTAAGAAATGCCTAGTGCTTAATATTTCGCTCACAAACATGGAATTGATCCCGACTAGGGCTGCACTCCCATTCACATGGGCAGAAAAATCAATCCCATATCTTGGAATTCATTTAACAGCATCCCATTCTGACTTATTCTCAACCAATTATCCTCCTGTATTAAGACAGATCACAAATCTAATAAAACAAATGGTCGCAACTTCCTTTATCCTGGATAGGGAAGATTAATGCAATCAAAATGACTATTCTACCCTTTATCTATTCAGAGTCCTCCCTATTCCAATTCCTTCCTATTTTTTGAGAATAGTACAAAAAAGAGCAACTTCATTTATATGGGGCTCTTCTAAACCACGTATACCTATACACACACTACATCTTCCCAAAAATAAGGGAGGCCTGGGATACCCTAATTTTACTAACTACTACAGAGCAGCACATTTGGCCAGTCTGTCCAAATACCATGCAAAACAGGAAATCCCATTATGGGTATTTATAGAGGCTTCAGAAAATGACCCTCTATTAATATCAAACTTGTTATGGCTTGATCCTAAAGACCGCTTTAAAATTCATAATCCCATAACTAAACACTTCTTATCTCTCTGGGATAAACTAAAAACCAAATATCAGTTACAATCTCCACACAATCCTCTCCTTTCTTTTATCAGAAATCTGGCCTTTTATCTGGCATGGATCTACCCAAATTCTTTTAAAGCTTGGACAACATCAGGCATTCAGACACTAAATGACTTCATAGCATCTAAATCATTCCTTTCATTCCCATCGCTTAGAGAAAAATATGATCTACCAAACTCTGAGATATTTAGATATCTCCAAATCAAAAATTTCTATACACCATTCCTAAAGGGGGATACACCATTATCCCAATTATCCATTTTTGAATCAATCTGTACAAAAGATCCATTTGCTAAAGGTACAATTTCATCACTTTATAAATCAATTATATGGAGTAGTAAATCTTAATAGACCCTCTTACGTTCAGAAGTGGGAGGAGGACCTGGGACGAACTTTAGAAGACACGGACTGGTCTAACATATGGCTCACATCCAAGTCATCTTCACCCAACATCTTAGCACTGGAGACAAATTATAAAGTCCTAACTCACTGTTACCTTGTACCCGCTAGAGTGGCAAAATATTCACCTAATACCTCAGCTCTTTGTTTGAGGATGCCCAGAAATAGGCACACATTTACACATATGGTGGACGTGCCCAGTAATCCAAACCTTTTGGAAGGAAGTCTTCGTGATTGCATCTAAAATATTTAAAAAAATAATACAACCAGATCCATATATAATCTCTCAATTCAAACTTATGATCCAACTAATAACGGCTGCAAAACAAACAGTGACCAAGGCATGGAAATCTCCTACATTGGTACTAGCAGAAACAATTCACAGAATGAATAATACAACGTCCCATGCTAAGATGGTAGCCATCGATCAAAATCAAATTCCAAAATTTGAAAAACTTTGGCATCCTTGGATAAAACAGTTCCTGTCAAATTTCAATGACTCTGTCCTGTTGCCATGGTAACAGATTAAATGACTTACAGAGACACCCATTCAAAGAGAACTAAAAATAATAAACTGACGAGAGGGACAACCTTGTGGACCATACCTCTGCCTTTCTACCCTTTTTCTTCTTTCTCTTTCCTTTTCTCCACCTTACAATTAAAGCTCATTATCAGAATTTATTTGACCTATATACACTCTACCTGTAAACAATATGTATAGTAGGTATAAATCATTTAAATACCTACAAAAGTAACTAAGGAAATGATATATATATCTTTAATTTAGGTTTACGTGAATCCCATGTTTAATAGGAGAAGGAGAAGGAGAAGGAGAAGAAGGAGAAGGAGAAGGAGAAGGAGAAGGAGAAGGAGAAGGAGAAGGAGAAGGAGAAGGAGAAGGAGAAGGAGAAGGAGAAGGAGAAGGAGAAGGAGAAGGAGAAGGAGAAGGAGAAGGAGAAGAAGGAGAAGGAGAAGGAGAAGGAGAAGGAGGAGAAGGAGAAGGACAAGGAGAAGGACAAGGAGAAGGAGAAGGAGGAGGAGAAGGAGAAGGAGAAGGAGAAGGAGAAGGAGAAGGAGAAGGAGAAGGAGAAGGAGAAGAAGGAGAAGGAGAAGAAGAAGAAGAAGAAAACCTACACTGTTCCTGTCCATCTGTACAACCTAGCTCAGTGTATCCTTCTGGTACAAATGTGCACGTTTCAACATTGCACAGCAGTTGTAGGCAATGTTTTGACTATATGTACAGTTTAGCACGATGAATACAGATTGTTCATATGGACTCTTGTTATACTTTAATAGTTATGGTAAACCTATGATGTTTTATGAAGTGTACAGAGTGTATACTGCATCTTTATTGTGATACTGTCTTTAGTAGAATTCCTTCCATTTGAATGCAGTTGTACACCTGCTATGTTTTGGTCCACCTGTGCAGTCTTGTATATTGTACATATGGACACTTTATATGCAGTCGTCTGGTATTGTCCACCTGTAGACACTAGCACAAAGCATACCTACTGTGATAATGTTCACTTTTTCATAATTGCACTACTACTGTACAAAATGCATAAAGATTTTATATGAAGAGGTTATATTTTTGTATTTAGAAGTGTGTGTTTTAATGAAGAAAATACTTTTACATGTTTATACATACGGGTACAGGCATGAAACACCGTTCCCGTTTTGTGTTTGGCACAATAAATCTGTGTTTGTTAGAATTTGGTGTGGAGTATATTTTAATCATTATGTGAATGATGTGATATCACCTGTATTCACCATACTTGAAGTTGTACATGATTTGAATTGTCCATTACACATGCACACACACTTTTGTGTATATTCCACTTTGCTCGGAGACATGTCGGCACCTCCTGGATGAAGCACTTTTTTTAAATTTTTTTAGCAAATGTGGTGTATAGCATATGCAATAGGTCAATATTTCCTGCTTTTTTTTTTCATCTTTTTTCCTGCCATGTCAAAGGAGGTGTGAAAGGACCATTATACATGCACAGGTATTTGTGTTTATTTCACTTTTCTTGCAGACTTGTTGGCACCTCATCAGACTTTGCTGTGGTCTATTGTTTTTGCTGTATTAATATCATTTATATTTGTAGTCGAACATTCGTTCGTGTTTTTCTGTATGTTTTCCTTCTGGTTCGAACTTTCCGGGGATCATGCGCAGTTCTGTTTCTTAGGTAAAATCATCCGACTCTGCCATTAACGATACAAAATTTGGACGATTTTTCAGAAAAAAACCAACATGTTGGATCTGTCAATTTGGGCTGTCGTACGAAAATAGTGTGTTACACATACCACACTAAGGTTACGAAAAACGGTCGATTTTACTTTCGATAAGAAATTTTGTTCGAAATTCGCATCGTGTATGGCCGCCTTTACACACACCAACATATTCCACAGATGTAGCCATTTTATTTTTAATCCTGTTGGATACACTTATGAATTATATTGGACTGTTTTATGGAATAAACTTGATATGTAAACTCTAACCTTGGATGTGGAGCTCCATTCTTGTTTTTCTGGCCCCAATCCAAAGTGTTCTTGCAGAACCTTCAATAAACATACGCTGCCTGCCTAACCCAATTTCATGCCAACCAATTGGAGTAAAATCCAATTTGGGATCCAGAACTACCAGCTTCCCTTTTCATTTATCTATACCTGCAAGGAAAACAATTATTTATCATAACAAAGATGGAAATACAAAAAGATGACTTAGCTACTCTTCTTCATAAGGAGTTATGAAAAAAGGGATGGACCATACTCTCAAAGAGCAAATGGACATGAAGAATATGGACAATCAATACGTTTCAGCTCTCAGACTTTATAGAGTTTGAGCTCATATTTCGTTTTCAGCTCCCAGGCTCTACAATCAGATGCAAGTGGCCATCAGTTGCATGTTAAGCCGATATCAATGATCATGTTTAAACTTGCTCAGAGATATGTAAAAGAACAAAAATATGCTTTGCAAATGTGGTACTCATTTACAGTATCTACATTTGGAGATCAAGCATCCCTAGACATTTACAAAATGTATACACTGCCTTCCTTGCTGTTAAATGTACAGTCTTTTAAGTTATGTTTTAGGTGTAAGTTTAAATGAAATCAACTTCAAAATAATCAGGCGTGCTAATTCTTTATTATTTTCTTTTATTTTTAATGTATAGTTTGAAATTATGTTCACTGCAGTCATCTGATCATGTCAAAGACAAAATAAGGGAACATGGGGCTCATCTTTTCAGTTGACATAGGATAAGGATTGCATTAATCACACCAACTTCCTAAAAGTGAATTTTCCTTTTTGAAGAGATAGGTATTTGCACGGCTTTGGCCATCTGCAATATTCCCCTGGTTTACCGTATGAAAATAAAGATTGTAGCTGCCCCCCTAAATATCTGGCAGTCCCTAGGCTTCTGCCTTGATTGCCTTATGGGTGATCTGGCTTTGGATCTTGTGCAAGATTATCTTCTTTAAATCTTAAGGTGGTGCATTTAAAGCAAACACAGCTTTACCTTATCTACTAAGCTAAATGAATATTCATTTTGATACTAAATGAACCACTATGAGTCACTCCTTGTGTGGCTGTTATCTTGTCTTAACAATATTACCTATAGAAAGTGAATGAGACTTAGTCAAATACATAGTTTCCTCTGTGGTTATGGTATATCTAAACTCAAGAACAAAATTGTTTTGTATATTTCCACTTACCAGTCCTAAAAAGTGGTGGGTGCATTTGTTTTCATATACTACATATACATTTAAGAATACTTATTCTGCAAATATAGTAAATAACCTGTTAATCCTGCCATAAATCCAAACAATGCTATTAGCTTTCCCAGCTATCTTCTGAAAACTACAATCCCAGTACCAAAAAGCCACTAACTTTGCCAACTTTTTGTTACCCTGTCCCAACTTTGAGACGTGTTTCTGCCATCAATTACTTAATTTTTTCCTGAAAAGGTCATATGCTGTTTTAAGCTTCTTCCTTAAGCGGTCCACATATCCACTATGGCAGGGGTCCCCAACCCCCGGGCCGAGGCCTGTTCACAGCCGGGCCATGAAGACTCCACTGTCTGACATGTGGCAGCGGTGGACGAGCAGAGAGATGACATCATCTCTCACCGCCCGACCGCATCACTGCTCTTCCGACCTCATAGTGGGGCCACTGCACTGTTAGAGATGAGGCGGGCGAGCAGAGAAATTAGATTATTCTCTGCACCACCTCTGTTCTCCCTCACTCAGAACCCATCACTCCAGGCCTGCCTCTGAACGAATGCGCACACCTGTGCTCCCACCACTTCAGTGACAATCTGCATCTGGCAGCAGGTGACAAACCACATCTGGCGACAGACGACGTGGCAAGTGACAATCCGCATCTGGTGGCAGGTAACGTGGCAAGTAACAAACTGCTTCTGTGGTGGCAAGTGACAAACTATCATATGGTGGCAGGCGACAATCCACATCTGGTGGCAAGTGACGTGACAAACCACTTATTTCAAAGAGTCCCAAATGGGTATGTACCTGAGAACAGGGTGACGCTGTAGGTACTGCTAAAAATGGTGTGCCAACATCCCTATAATGTATAAATGGAGTATAGGAGCTAGTAGGTTGGACTTGAGGCACACGAGTAGTTAGACTATAAAGGATAAAAATAATTTTATTTTATTAAATTTAAATTACAAAATTGAAGATAAATACTATAACTATCACATTGTACATATGAGGGTATTGTATATTTGATAAATCCTACCCTACATACAATTTAAACCCTACTGATTGTAGATATAATCCAACATTCAAACAATGAGAAATAGAGACCAACTTCCCAAATTCAAGTTGCAATTTGTGAATGTAGGAAGGAGATACATTCACAAATTGCAACTTGAATTTGGGAAGTTGGTCTCTATTTCTCATTGTTTGAATGTTGGATTATATGTACAATCAGTAGGGTTTAAATTGCATGTAGGGTAGGATTTATCAAATATACAATACCCTCATATGTACAATGTGATAGTTATAGTATTTATCTTCAATTTTGTAATTTAAATTTAATACAATAAAATTATTTTTATTCGCAAATTGCAACTTGAATTTGGGAAGTTGGTCTCTATTTCTCATTGTTTGAATGTTGGATTATATGTACAATCAGTAGGGTTTAAATTGCATGTAGGGTAGGATTTATCAAATATACAATACCCTCATATGTACAATGTGATAGTTATAGTATTTATCTTCAATTTTGTAATTTAAATTTAATACAATAAAATTATTTTTATCCTTTATAGTCTAACTACTCGTGTGCCTCCAAAGTCCAACTTACTAGCTCCTATACTCCAAGTGACAAACCACATCTGATGGCAGGCGACGTAGCAAGTGACAAACCACATCTGGTGACACTCTGCATTATGGTGAGTTGAACTATTTCATTTTATATTACAATGTAATAATAGAAATAATGCGCTTTAATTATCCATACACCATATCAACCATGGTGTCATGATGATTAAAGAGCAAACACCAGCCATTGCTCTGACAAATTGCCCACGAAACCCCCCTCCCAGGCCTCGGCACAGTTTTCTGCCACAACGCCGGTCCCCGGTGCCAAAAAAGTTGGGATCCATTCCTCTATGGGATGTCATCCAAGTTTGGCCTGAGGATGTGCTGAATACTAGGTTAACTGACAGTTGGACTTCCATCTGGAACATGAACATAAAGGGGAGTACCCTGTGGCAATATTTTTTTATTTTTTTTTTACTATAAGCATGTACAACTGCTGAAATATGCCAGCTCCAATGCTGTTACTTCTCTTCAGAGAGCCTCCCACATACATCTAATAGAGTGTGAATGAATCATTCTGGCTGTGGGCCTCCTTGCAGGTGGTAAGGAGTTGTTTTGAACTTCTGAATGTCTAAAAGATCTAACAGTCTCTTAACGAGTCTACTCTCAAAGTCTCCCTTGGTCAGAGTGGATATGTTGAGGCAGGTCATATTGGAAGAAGAACCTCTTTAAAAGAATTTTGGCCACAGTAGATGCTTGCTGGTCTTTAGTTGGGAATGCTTGGGCATTCCGGGTGAAGTGGTCAGTCACCACAAGGAAATTTCCCTGTCCACTCGAATCAGGTTCCAGACACAGAAAAACAATAAACCAATTCCATTGGTAATTAATTTTGAAGATGGCCCATTGGGGCGGCTCTGCTAGGTAAGGTCTTCCTTTGTATACATTTTATGCATTAGTGACAGTATCCTCGATTTCAGCCGCATGCAGGGCCAATAGAAGCAGTCTCTCAGTAGTTTCAATGATTTTTTGAGGGCCCTAAGAGACTATGTAATCATGCAGAACAGTCAACACAGTCTCTCTATCCTTTCCTGGCATGAACAGTTGCCATTTATCCTCAGGATCTTCCAAGGGACCTCGTTGCATAATTGCAGCTAATTACATTCTTTGTCAACTAGACGTACTTCTTTTGGAGAATATGTCGGAAGCAGATCTGGACATCGACCCTTCAGGGCGTTTAGTAGTAAGCCACAGAGAGGTCCCGCCATCTGATCCTTTAAGTTGTTTTTTGAAAGCTTTGGTAGGCCTTCGTCCCTTACTTGGGAAAGGTCACACTAGTACTTGGGTACACCTGAAACTTAGACTCAAATGGCTTCAGTCCCTGTCACTTCTCTGGCCTCATGTTTGACTCCTTAACACATGGCTTATATCCCATATAACCATACTGATCAGGGATTGTTCTCCTGTTAAGTGTGCGATAGTCAATTCCCATCCTCAAGGAACCATTCTTTTTTTTGCACCACCTATATGGGGGAGGCATAATGGTTTTGTGATTCTCAAATAATCTTCCAGATCACCCAGTGGAATCTGTAAGGCGGCTTTTCTTTTTCAATGGATTGTGTTCCTGAAAACAAATTCAGTGTTAGGCACTATTTGCGCATACCACTCTTTGAGAACCTTTCTTGACATTCGGCTTTTGCTTTCCACTCAGGTGAAAGTGTAGTGTTTTCTTTGGGTGTGAGTGATAGTGTACCTCTGCGCTACTCAGGTGTAAAGTAATGTAATAAAACCCAACTATAGTGTAGATACAATGAGTTATATCATAAATCAGAAAAAGATGTGCATAAATATGAAGACGAGTTGCTGCAGCCACCCACTGTGTTCCTAGAAGTAAAAACTGTGGTGTTGCACAAACTCAAAAATCAGTGAATCCGCTAATTAAATCAGTGAATCAGCTAATTAAAATAATAGCATGACCTGTGATAATTATCAAAATTATATCAATAATGCATACAAAAATATATACATAAAGAGCAAAAATGTTATGCAATCCGTTGCATAAAGTGCATCAATATATAAAAATGTTCAAACAGGATCCGTTTCCAACAGTGATGTGACAATATCGATCACTTATTTCCAAATGCAATGTTTCTCATGTGAATATACAAAAAACGACTTGTGTGTTTTAAACTCCTTGTGACACCTCTGTGCTCCCAAAACTCTTACCTTAAAAAGGTAATCAAGTAAGCCTTTTGATTACAGTCTTGGTGCGCTGTTTCATCAATTTCAGTCTGGCACCAAGTATCTCAGATATCCCAAATAGGGATCCTAGGTGATGGCCCCTTTAAAGCTCACTCTCCCACGCATCAGCCATGTATTAGGATAAAGCAGAGTAATCTCCCATGGTGAAGTATTAAAATCAATGTATTTATTAAAACATTAATATCTCTTACATTAAAAACCAGTGACAAGTGCTCAGCTATGTAAAGATATACAGCTGTTTTCCCATCTCTGACTTCACTTCCAGTCCGGGATGCCCTACACATTACGTCCCTATTGGAATCTATGGGAATCTCATATTTTGCTCCCCCACCAAATCAGAGAGCGAAATTGGGGGGTCGCTAAATTTACTTGTCCAATTAGGATGGCAATTCAGTGATGTTGTGACACTGACTGGAATCCTCCCATGACTTTGTTGTAAGGCCCAAATTGACCTTACATCTGTTTTTTTTTCATTCCCTGAGAATCGCCTTCAAGGACAACAAAGGATCCTGAAGCTCATAGACATACCACTTTCCCTGACTGCAATATCTTCTCAACTCTGTCTAATCGCCACAACTTCACCATTTCTGCCGTTGGGGCTTTCTGTTCCTAAACCAGGCACTGAGACACTTGCCATAGCATGAGTTGTACCCTCTGGGTTGGTGTGTCATGCTTCGCGACAATGGTAGCGAGTAGTCTCTTGGCAGGGTCGGTGATGGTTCCTACTATTGTTGGGAATTCTTGTTGGCTCCAGGCGGGCAAGAGTACACAAATATATCAAATGTTTCAAACTGCCCAGCCACAGAGGGGCCGAAGGTAAACTTGATTGGCAGGTTCCCATCATATGGGAAGTTCTTAGTTCCAAGACCTCATATTTCTAACTCTTTGAGGTGTTTGTCGTAAAAGGGCCTTTGTATAGATGCCTTCTACTTGGACTGACACAATGGGAGAGAGTCCAACTAACTTGTCAGGGTTGTAGCCTGGAGCAGCTGTCTGTATTCAAGTCCCCTTATTGGTTGGCTGCCCTTTTTTTTGGTGCCTCAGTTGAGTTTCAGGAGGCTGGCATGCACTGACTTTCCAAGGCGGTATGCCCAAGGTCAAGGAGAGTGATTTGGATAGTCACTCAGAAACAGCTGGGCAGTTTCTTGGTGCTGGCTTTCAGACCTTGGTGGGCTTGTAGTGTACCACTCCTCTGCAGTCAAAACAGGCCCTATAATTCACTGGATTCTCAACCTGAACATCTGTTTCAAAGACTGATTGGGCCCTGGAGCACTTTTACTAGGCGTGTGGTAGCTTTGGCTGCTAGTAAAGTCATCATTTGCATTAGCTTGGACATCTGAGCTTTCAAGAGTTCCATCTCTGGGTTGTCACTGGTGCTGCACCAGATACTCTAATCTCAGCAGCAAGTTCTGTTTTCAGGCTCTTCTTCTTGCTCTCCAGCATGGCTTCCTCTGCTTGCACAGTCCTGATTATTTCAAGGTACTGCAGGATACCACCATCTCCTTGAATTTGCAACAGGATCTACCGGCTGAGCTCCACTTAAAAGCTGCTGCGCCCGAACTTCGTTTACTTTAGCAACACTTTGTGCATTATGTTGTCAATCTATCTATCTATCTATCTATCTATCTATCTATCTATCTATCTATCTATCTATCTATCTATCTATCTATCTATAGACAACTTACCCCTCCTCATTCTGTTAGGAATGTTCAAACTGGTACATGAGGTCTAAGCCTTTTCTGTCCTCCCAAACACATCTTGCTGAAGAGTTATAGAGGAGCTCAAGTCCCACCCCCCCAAAAAAAAAAAAAAAATAAGTCAGCAGCTACAAATACCGTAGATGCTGATTTTTATTATAAGGACACTTACCTGCTTCTGGATCCAACGATGTCCTTACCCAAGCCGATTCTTTAATCCTCACTAACATCCAGCTTCCAACTGCACATGCACAAGTTGTGCTGCGCTTTATGATTGGTCCTGCAATCTTCTGGGACCTGTGATGAAAGAAAAGAAAAGGAGGAAGGAGGGGGGCCTGAACTTCCGCTCAGATTGCCGGGGTGATCTGACCAGAAGTAGGGAAGCCGGTACCTGTCAAAATCTGGTAACACCCCCCCCCCCCCAAAAAAAAAGTGCCAAATGTAAAAGGAGGAGGGAGAGAGGAGGAGGTGGAGCGGAACTTCCCTTTTTTGGTGAAGTTTCCCCTTCAAGTAGTCAGATGCAGTGCAGTCTTGTTTGTTGGGTTTCAAGTTGTGAATTGCTTCTGAGGCAGGCCCCCCTAAGCTCCTGATCCTCTGTTTTTAATGGGCCTCTGGAATGTCCCATTCATCCAGGCCTTGCAAGGCTTGCTCCAGCCATTCCTCAAAACTCTCTTCACCAGTAGACACTGAAATGGCTCCCAGTTTTGGTGCCCAGACCCAGTGTATGTTGGGTTATTTTCAGGCACAAAGTCTGCCAAGGTGGCAATAAATTTAGGCCCTATCATGGCTATAGGCGCCGGAAGGGCGGCTCCTTCTATTGGAGTTGCCTGACTTGAACTTTCTGGATTGACGTCTGGCACGTTCAGCTGAACAAGACAAGTTCAACACCATTAGTCAGCTGCACACTAGCCCCTTGGAAGCATGCAGGAAGCAAAACCATGAGTGGGGGGGAGATGGGCAAAAATAGCATAATAGCATAGATGATAAAGTCTTACATCAATGGTCAGTCCAGTGTCAAAATTTGGGAAGTGTTTGGTCCTCTTTCCAAAATGTGGAAATTAGCTGTACATCCAGATGCAGCATCCACTATAAGCCACCTTGAAAGGGCCAGCTTTAGAGCAATAGACATGAAAAAGAGAGTGCAAACCAGTCAGAAAAATAAGTACACTTTAATAAAAAAAAAAAAAAAAAAAGTATCCACTTACATCGGTATTAGGCATTGTCAGCACCACAATGGAGGTAAGCCAGATATCATACAGTAACAGATGAAATGAAAAAAAGATCCAGGATCCAAACCAGTGTTTCAATGCAGCCTCAGATCTGAGGATCTCTTATATAGTCTCGATATAAACAGGTAAATTCCTGCTGGGTGATCATTTTGTCATGTAATGCTGTATCTAAGAAAGGTTTGAGTTCAGCTTTAAAATTATTGAACGGGTCTTTATGAAGTTTTTTTCTGTGTTAGTGCTATTTTGCAACACAATTCCCCAAACCCTTTTGGCTTGTTTGATGACCACATTGTAATTCTTAACGAATGTTGGAAGGGAACATGATTCCTGACTGCTTAAGTTAGACTTGATTTGACAACCCTCTGTGTTATGATGGAACATGTTAAGTAGATCGAAGCAAGTCATATGATAAAAAGTGTCTATGAATGAACCCTTGGCATGAGTGATGTAAAAATTGCATTTAGGTTTGAAATTGGTGTGCTAAATGGGTGCATGATCACCTAAAAGCCTATCTGGCTCTATATTGTCATAGTGGTCAAAAAGTTCTTTATCCCATGTAGGGCTAACAAGTAAATATTCAAATGGTTCGTGGAAGATATGGTTTTAAGACAAGCAGCATAGTAATGTTGTACAGTGAAATTATGAATAAATTATTGAGATCTTTAAACAACATGAATGAATTTGGCTTATGCAGTGGGTAGGGGCAAAATTCAAACCTGAGAAGATAGATATATATTATGTGACGGTATGCGAGGTGAGATACTCGATAATAGGTACATTTCACCTCGCATTCGTTCCACTGTAAGGGACTGAACCGGAATCCGGCCCGGTTTTTCCAGCCTCTGTGGCAGGCTGGGTTCCGGTCCGGATGTTCGGGTCCACTGGAGTCCACAGTCAGTTGGACTTTAAATATCCAGGAAGAGAGCACAGCAAGTCGCTCTGGTTTTGAGACTCAGGAATGAACCTGAGTGAGAGGAGCTCTGGGTGTTGGACCAAAAGGTTTGCTTTTCCGCATGTTTTTGTGGGTGACGGGGACCGGCCTCGCACTGTATAGAGAGGAGACTATTTGTTTAGTTAGCGCCAGACGGAAAGGATTTAATTTACTGTTTATTTTTATTTTTGCAAACCTCCTGCAAATAAACCTGGCATCCGCCAGATTTTTTAAAGAAGGTGCCCATTTGCTGACTGTCATTCAGAAAAGGTGATCCGCACATGTGGTGGATTCAGGGGGCACTTTTCTGAAGATGGAGGAAATGATAAAGGCCCTGCTACAGGCAAATGCAGCTCAGCGGGAAACCAACCACCAAGTCGCAGAGGCTGCTGCAGCACAACTGGTAGCCCAAAAGGAGATGCACCGCTAAGTTGCAGAGGCCACTGCAGCACAACAGACGGCCCAACAGGAGATGCACCGCCAAGTCGCAGAGGCTGCTGCAGCACAACAGCGGCCCAGCAGGAGATGAACCGGCAGTTCGCAGAGGCTACAGTTGGAACTGAAAAAGGGGTCTGCACCTCCTGTGTCAGCGGAACCAAAGATGGTACGGGCCTCCTACCACCTGCAAAAGATGACACCTGCGGATGATGTTGAGGCATACGTGGTGACTTTCGAGAGAGTCACTGTCTGCGAGGGATGGCCAAAAGAGCAGTGGGTGGGTCTGTTGGCCCCATTTCTAACAGGAGAACCCCAAAAGGCCTATTTTGATCTAGAATCAGACAAGACCCAGGACTATGAGACTCTAAAGACAGAGATACTCGCACGCTTGGGTGTCACCATGGCAGTTCGGTCCCAGCGCGTGCATCAGTGGTCCTACTCCAGCAAAAAGCCACCCCGTTCAAAAATGTTTGACCTGGTCCAACTCACTAGGAGGTGGTTGCAGCCAGAGACCTTGACAAGCCCTCAGATCGTGGAGTGTGTGGTAATGGACCGGTACCTGCGTGCGCTCCCTGCTGCCCTGAGGACGTGGGTCGGACAGGGGGACCCCAAAACTGCGGCCCAACTGGTGGACCTAGTCGAGAGGTAAAGTGCTACTGAGGACTTGGTGAACCCATCTACGCCCCACTCCAGTGTGTCTAGGGGTGCAAGATCTCCCAGCGGTCCTGGTAAGACTGTTCTGGGGTTCAAGAGCTTGGGGAAATTTGATAAGACTGTTATAGATGATGAGACTGTGGGTCCTAGACCTCGAGACTGGCCAAAGAAGCCAGGAAGGTCTTTGGGGCCTTAAGAAGACTGGGGGTAGGCAACATACAGTGTTTTCATTGCCATGCATTAGGGCATATTGCTGCAAACTGTCCTATAGATGATTAACCTATGCAATGTGATTGCATGTTTGCACAGGTCACATGTACTGCATAATGTCAGAGTCACATTAATGTGTGTTATTTCAGTGGATGGAAAGCCACTTACAGCCTTGCTAGACTCTGGTAGTGTGGTGACCCTTGTCAGGAATGACTGTTGAACCCAACAAAACTACACCCCAATACTATTGGGGTAATTTGCATCCATGGGGACACTCGGGACTACCGGTGGTTGAGGTTGATACCCCCTGGGGCAGTGTAACATTCAGTGGGGGTGGTACCCTCAATGCTTCATGAAGATTTAGTGGGACGAGATTTTCCCCCTTTTTGGAATCTATGGGAGAGCAAGGGGAGGCTGGTAGATAGAGCTCCCCCTGCTGGGGAAGCACGGGAACTCTCATCAGACCCTTTTTGCCAAAGGAAAGGGGATGATGTTGGTGGATTTGAGGAAGCCGCAGATCCTCTTCCTTTCCCTGTCATGGCTGGGGAGCCGGAGGACCTAGAAGCTAGCTCTCAGCCTGAGGGTAACGAACAGGAGACCCCCTCTGACCCTGACATTGAGAGTAGCCAAAATGTCCTACTTGACTTAAAAGGTCAGGAGAGAGGACTTCTGTACCGAGCAACTGCGCGAGACCACCCTCATGAGAGCCAGGGAAAACGTTAAGATGTTGGACGGGGAACCGGTGGATCCTGATTGGGTGGCGTCTTTCCCCTACATGGCCGTTAAAAACAATTTATTGTATCGAGTGGTAAAACATGGGAGGGGATGAGGTAGAACAGCTACTGGTTCCCAAACCCTTCCGTAGGGTGATGCTAGACTTGGCCCATGGTCGTGTAATGGGGGGACATCTCGGTATCGAAAAAACCAGGAAGAGAATAGCCCAGAGGTTTTTCTGGCTTGGGTTGCATGCAGATGTCAAGGAGTACTGCGAATCATGCCCCGAGTGCCAAATGTCGGCACCTTCGCCCCATTTTCACAGCCCCCTTGTCCCTCTACCAATAATCGAGGTCCCCTTTGAGATGATTGGCATGGACCTGGTGGGGCCGGTTGTGAAATCTGCCCGGGGTCACCAGCATATTCTGGTGATCCTAGACTTTGCAACGCATGCTTACCTAATTAAAGGGCGTGACCGGATGCTGGAGTGAGAGGGTGTGTGTGAGATCCCCTCTCCCTCCGCTCTGACCAGCTAAGATACAGGCCGTGAGAATGCAGGCTGGCCGGCGGCAGGAGAACGCAGCTGAATCTGGCTAAACTGTGTCTTAGGGATCGGTGTTCCTGTACATACCTGGCTCCAGCGCGGGCTCGGAGGACGGGACAGAGGGGGTGGCGTGAGAGGTCCCTCTAGCTTGTCAGCGGCCAACAAGGAGACCGGCTTCAATAGCAGCAGCGCCCGTGTGTGTGGTGGCGAGAGGGCTTGCAGGACGGAACCATAGGGGTGGCGTGAGAGGCCCCCCATCAGCACGTCAGCAGCCAACGAACAAACCGGACCCAGCAGCAGAAGTGGCAGAAAGCGGAGCGGTGAGTGGCCGACAAAAGTAAAAGAGGTAACGCTGTGAATCTGGGGATGAGCGCGAAGAAGCCAGACACAGGGGAAAGCTCTCCCTTCTGTCCTCACACACCATATTTGCTATATATGATTTTTTTTTCTCCTAGTCCTCAATTGAAGAGACGTGAACTAACTGAGCTTGTAATATGAAATCTTGGCTAAACTGTATCTGTTGTTTAAACAGTTGCTGGTGTTAGAGACACTGTACCTGAAACACAGAAAATAGCAGCCCCAGTCCGGGGTGGGAGATGGACAGGGAGCTGGTTTGTGGGGCAGTCTTAACAATGGAATTAATAGAACCATTGGAATGGTGATTAAAAGTTGATTTCTATAACACTAGCTATAATATGAATTATATTACTTACTCGTCTACCTATTGCCTTATTCGCTGCTAAGCTGGTGTTGTGGTATTAGAGGTGAGCAGTGGGATTTTTTCTTGTTACTACTTTCAATCAAAATCAGCAGTATGGGATAGCACTAATCACAGTCTAAATTAATAAAAGGAAGGCTGAGACCTGGAGGCCTAAACCACTGCATATTGGTGCCATAGTATTGGTCAAGAAATGGAAAATTGGTCCTAGTGCTATTTTTTTCTTTTTCCTTTTTTTTCCCCTGATATAACACTATGGCTGGGAAGCGGGCAGCAGAGGAAAAAGCAAACCAGCACCAGTCACAACATCAGCCACAACAAGAAAGACTCCAGGTCACACGCTCTGCAAAAAACAGACAAACCAAGCAAGCAAAAGCCGCAGCGGCAGCCGCAGCAGAGGCTGCAACAAAGCTAGAGTGATTTGCTAGAACCTCCCTCTCACCAGTAAAATCCCTACAACCAACTCAAATGGGAACCTCGGCGGTTAGGAAAAACCAAAGCAGTGGACTGACATCGGCAGCGGCAAGCTGGATGGCAGTGCCGCCTACAAAAGAACAAGGAGCGGGGAAAGTTGATATCATAAGCGGTGATACAGTAATTAAAAAGCTACCTAATATAACCAAGGCAGATATGGAGGGAGAACAAAGTAGAGGAGAGGAAGAGCCTACAATCAGGGATCTCCTATATGCGATAACTGCATGCAAGGAATCAATTACTGGTCTGGACATCCAGTTGAAAGGTATAAAGTATTGGGAGGCAGGTTGAAAGAGACGGTGGAAAGAACAACGGTCCTAGAGGAAAGACTAAGCGCAGTAGAAGATGCGTTATTGCCGCTCAGACAAGACATAACTGAGATGAAGAAACATATAAAACAACCAGGCAGCCAAAATAGATGAATTAGAAAATCGGAGAAACAATGTAAGAGTAATTGGCATGCCTGAACGGAGCGAGGGATTTGATCCTATAGAATTCCTGGAGGGATGGGTTAAGGAGACATTTGGGGCTGCAACTTTTTCTTCTTTTTTTGGTATTGAACGTGCCCACAGAGTCCCCTTTAAACCCCGTCAGGGAAAGGAGTACCCAAGACCCATAATTATGAAAATGTTCAACTTTAGAGATAAAGTATCTCTGCTCCGGAAGGCAAGAGAAAGGGGATAGATCCTCTATAAGGGGGTAAAAATTTAATTATATCAGGACTTTTCTCCAGATCTGCAAAAACGCTGAGCGGCATATATGCCGATTAAACGCACGCTACAGCAAAACAAGATGGACTATGCATTGCTGTACCCCGCCCGTATGAGTGTAACTACAACAAATGGTATACACTTCTTTGATTCTCCACGGAGCATGGAAGAGTGGCTGGAGGATAATGGGAAAACAGCACAGAATATAGGAGATGAGAGACTAGAGACTAATTAGACCTTTTTTTTTTTCCCCTCTTCTTTGGACTCTGCAGCTGGTATAATATAAAATTGACAGTTACTTACCGATAACTGTTTTTCTGGGATATCTTCCAGGACGGCACACCTGAGAGATGAGAGGCTCCTCCCTACAGGAAACACAATCAATCGACAGCTGTTTTAAGTCCCCACCCTTCCCCTTGATCCTCAGTTTGTAGAGAAGTAACTCCTGAACCTGGTTCACAAGGGAAATCATTCCTCATAGGTACTCACCTTCTAGTGTTTTACCATTTTCCCTCCTCCAACGGGCGGGAAGTAGGACTGCCGTCCTGGAAGATATCCCAGAAAAACAGTTATCGGTAAGTAACTGTCAATTTTCTCTAGTCTTCTTCCAGGACGGCACACCTGAGAGGATAATCAAGTACCTCAGGCCTACCTTAGGGTGGGACCACTGCAAGACCCTCTTGGCGAACCTTGGTTCTGCAGTGAGTTTTATCTCCACTCCATATGCTTGATGAAGGTTGGTCTGCATGTCTACTCCACCGATGTCCCTGCCTTCTCTGCTTCGGAGGCAGGACCTAGGTGGAGTGGGCTCTTAAAGATGGAATCAGAAAACATGTTAAACTTGTAGGTTATCAACGTTGCCTGTCTCACACATCTAACAACCCTGGCCTATTGTGCCTGTAGGTGCTACTTAGAACCCTTAAAGAATAAATCAGAGACCTGTGTTGTAAGACAAGGACACTAATTGATCACTAAGAGGGCCTGTCTTAACACTACCCTGTTTAGGGAATTAAAACTGCAAAAAAAAAAAAAGGTGGGCCCCTAACAGACAACCTTTTTTGTTCATTTTTATCTTTACATCAGCAAAGACTAAAGGGAAGCCTACTTAAGGGTAATAAATTAACCGAGGCTTGAACCCTGGGTTTAAGGCATGCCCACTCTGTGGCTTTACTTACGCCTGAGTGCCTACTTCAGGAGAATAAAGTTCATAGCAGGAGTATAACACTTATACTGCTACATCTAGTTCTGCTAGAAGGGTGAAATGAAGGCCATGCACCGAGCCGTAACCTATTCGGTCGGGTGGACATCTTTATACTTCATCTTCAGGTCATAATACTCCTCTGAACAGAACTTCCTCAAGTTCCTACTAAGCAGGGTGATTCTTTATCGCCTTCCTCCAGTGTCCTATAACCCTACTGGGCTTCAACCCTAGGAAATGGTTCCAGCATCCCTGAATGTAAGGGGCTGAGGCTTTCTGACATGTGACGTCTGCAGCCAGAACTCCTGGCCCCTCCACGGAAAAGAGGGCTGAAATACAAAAGGTGATACATGCATTAATATCACAAATTAAAAAAGATCATAGATTGTGGACCCAGCACAATAGATTTAGACAGAAAGGACACAAGCATAGACGATAATGTGTATCAGAGTGTGGCTAGCTAAACCAACATATCAAATATGGGAGAGACCCAAATCTGAACTTCAATGTAGACAAACAGTCCTCACAGTCTGGTTTTCTGATGTGCAGCCAATCTGTAAAAACATTAAGACACACGCAAACCCTCAGCCTTGGTTCACACTGGGACGACTTGTCAGGTGACCTAGTCACTTGACAAGTAGCGTCCTGTTCTGTGCAATGGAGCCGTTCTAAATCGGCGCGATGCAAGTCACTCCGGCTTAGAAAAAGGTTCCTGTACGACTTTGGGGGCGACTTGCATTGACTTCCATACAGAAGTCGTTTCGCAAGTCGCCGCTGAGTCGTGTCCTGGGTCGCCTGAGGCAGTCGCGCTGTAAGTCGTGCTGCCTTAGTGTGAACCGACCCTAAATGCTGCGTGTTTCTGAAGTGCAGCTAGCTAGGTCATAACTGATATATATACATAAAGGACGGGAGTCCTGTTTACGGTGGAGTTTTACTGATGTACAGCAAAACAGGGCCATAAATATAAGACAGAAAGACCCAAACTTCTATGTTGCGTATTTCTGACGAACCACCAAATACAGTTATAAGATCAATATGGCACTGACTAGCTAAACCAACATAACAAGACAATATCTTTTCTGTTATGCAGTTCTGTAGTGCAGTCACATAGAACCGACACGGAAAGGACCCAAGCAACCTGCAGCATTGCGTTTTTCCGAAGTGCAGTAAGGTAAGGGAATCTGAAACAGAAAGCACCAACAAGCTTCAATGTTGAGTAGTATTTCTGCTGTGCAGCCACATAAAAACAGACAGCCTTCCTAGCTGCGATCTTTCTGGTGTATTGCAAAGTAAGGCAATAAACTCCATGATGTCTATTCTTGTGTGTAGCAAAACCTCAACCAGAAGGGAAACTTAGGGCTCCCACACCTGTGCGACCCAACCTGCAACCGCAAAAACGCAAGAGAAAACTCACACACTATGGCTTCCAATGGGAACCATTTGTGTCTGTGCAACTCCAGGTCGCGGCGCCAACAAGCAGACCCTGCTTTCTGGATCCACAGACCTCAAGATTACACAGGTCGCAGGTAACTTGCAATTTTCAGGTTGAACAAGCGAGGGGTCCCCAATGCTGTATCTCCCTGGAGGCGTGCAGCCAACAACCCCCTGCTGTGTATCCTTAAGAAGCAGCAAGGTAGAACAATGAGAAACAGAAAAGACACCCCTCACTGCTGTGCCTTTCTGATATGCAGTCGATAAGGCAGTAAATATAGAACATACAGGACACAAACAATCTTCAATCTTTGTGTATGTCTGATGTGTAGTAATATACCAATACTGAGCAGATACGCCACCATCCTCAATGTGTCTCCCTGCTGAGGCAGCAAAAACAAATCAGAAAAAGGACAAGCAACCCCACTGCTGTGTCCCTTCTGATATGCAGCCAATAAGGCAGTAAATGTAAGACATAAAAGGACAGACAACCTTCAATCTTGTATATATCTGATGTGCAACAATATAACAATCTGAATAGAGATAGCACATCCATATTGAAGGGATTTGGCATGCGACTCAACATGTCAAATCGCATGCCTAAAAATCGGCAACCTTTGCCGTTAATAGCACTGTCAGCCTGACGCCACTTTGCGGGGCTGCACCGATTACCAAAGGCAGTACCAGTACTACCCCTGGCACAGGTTCAATTTGTATTTCCCCACAATTCAGGACCATCAATCTTCACTACTGCCTTTCCAATAAGCAACCAATAAGGCAGTAATACAGGACACAAAAAACCCCAGACAGAACCCAATTTTGAGTATGTCTGATGTGCAGCAATATAACAAATATGAGCAGAGATGTCATAAGACTCAATGATGTGCATTTCCGCCATGCGTCACAAGACCATAAAGTACAGACCACCTTCCCTGTTGTATTTTTCTGATCTATAGCTAAATAAGGCAGTACCTTTAGGATATAACAGACAACAAAGCTTCAGTGCAGAGCATTTCTGATGTACAGCACTATACCCCTTATGAGCAGAGATGTCACAAATCTCAATGTGTATTTCTGCTGTGCCACAAAACATCCCAGCAAGGACAAACCTTCACTACTGAGGTCTACTGGTGTGCAATTAAGGAGGAGTCATGGTGTATCCCTTTATGAAATAACCAAACAGAGCAATTTGATCCCTAGGCATAGCCTGGGCTGTAGATACTAACACTTCACCCCCAGTGAAGGAACAAATTCTAAAAATGGTTAGACACCTTACTATAGTAGCTGTTATCCTACCTTACCTCCGTAGACTGAGCAAACGCTGGCCAGCTCACACACAGGTGGGGCTGATCAGAAACTAAAGTCTCAATGAGCCCAGCCCTAGAGACCAATTTAAGACAGCCTCTAGAAAAGGTGATCACCAATTTAGCCTGGAGGAAAATAGCCACCTGCAGGCCTTAAACAAGCAATCATGTATCTATCTAGCTCTTGCATATGTTTGCACAGAAAATCCTTAATTAAAGGATATAGGAAGCGATTTATGGTAAATCGCCTTTAGATCTGTCACTGAGTTGACTGTAGCCCAAACCAACAAAAAGGTTTTTCTTACCTTCTGCACTTCAATATAACCACAATGTAAAGGTGGAGTGGGAGGTTGGGGCTTATGACTTCAGATTCCTAGCAGCTGGGCTAATAGGGCCATATAACCTAGTGCACCTGCTGACCAGGAGAGCTTACTCCTGAATCCTTCAACCATTGCACAATCCATAAATTGTTCAGTGGTATACCTGGCCTGTAAGGAACTCTTTGTATCTACCAGGTCCTCCCCCCCTTCGCTCTATTCATCCCTACTAATGTCCCATAACCGGACATGTAGGGAGAGTCTGGAAACCTACTGTTGCGATAACCACAGTGTCTCTGCTGTAAGAGGGAGCTGTGGCTGGTGGTTTTAGCAGTAGCTTCTGGGCTATTTTGTTATGCAGACCCCAGGTCCTGCACTGCACCACTTAGTAAATACAGGGGGAAGGGGAAGAAATGCCTTATCTACCTCTTTCCCATCTGAGGTGGTTTAGGCACACTCGCTCCTCTGCACCACTTGTCCACCATACAGCATCTCTGATGTAAGGGGGAGCTGTAGCTGGTGTTTTTAGCAGAAGCTTCTGGGCTATTTGAATCTAGACCCCAGGGGAGATTATCTCAAATGCCCAGAAACCATCTGGCTGGGATTGGGGATTTTGCAGCTAAATTCCCAAGGTAAAGGAAAGTACTCACCGTTGTAGTCTTCCCCTTTTTCCACAGCCACCGGGCTTGCTTTTCCATCCTTATGGTCCACACGCAAGGAGGATAGCCGCCAAAGTGCCCCCCCAACTACTGTCCCTGTAGGGAGCTGCAAGGTTAGGCTGTGTCCTGCCAGTCAGTATATACACCTGGGGGGGGCAATGCCGTACGTTCCTCATTCCATTCTGAGGTGGTTTAGGCAGACATCCACCGTAGTGAACTGGTGCCTCCTCGAAAGGAGGATGTGGGCGCCTGCTCCTGCTGACTCTCAGCCTTCCCTCCTGGGTAAGAACACGGGTCGTTCAGGTGGCGCCCTCCCCAGCAGCCCACGCGAGCTACCAGGGGCCCAGGAGTCGGGGGCCCTGGAAAGAACTGACAGCCAGCACCCCTGTCTGAACGGACGTTTGGACAGGTAAGGGGGGGGGGGAGACAGGAAAAAGGCCCCTGAAGTTCTGGGGACACCACTGTACCCAGGGGCCTTCAGCTCTCAGGGGGGCTCTTCCAGTTTCTGCTGCCCCCCCTGAGGAAAGGATAGGGGAACCCCCCAGGAAGGATAAATATATCCGGCCAGACCCAGATGCCCATCAGGTACTAACCAGGCCCGACCCTGCTTTGCCTCCGAGATCATACGAGATCGGGCAGGCGGCGCCCTCTTTCACTTTCAGGGTGATGTGGCCGTAGGCCTTCCCCAGGCATTTGGTCCGGCTCCCAGGGGGGGACCACCAGCCCCAGGCTTCGGGTAATTTGGAAAAAAACAAATGGTTTCACTGTGTAGGGAGAAACACAATCAAAAACTGAGGATCAAGGGGAAGGGTGGGGACTTAAAACAGCTGTCGATTGATTGTGTTTCCTGTAGGGAGGAGCCTCTCATCTCTCAGGTGTGCCGTCCTGGAAGATGACTAGAGAAAAGTCAAATTCTTAAAGGCACAGGGGTAGAGGGGAGGGAGAGGGAAAATAATGTTAATAATCAATAATTAAAGAAATAAGAAATAAACAAATAATAAATTATAATAAGTAAAGCACGGATTAGGGAGCGAAGTGGGAATAGAAAAAAGTAGAAGCATAGACATACACTAATTAGACTAAAATGGAGCTGGTATGACAAAAGTATTTAAATTAAAAGCACAAAAATTATTGCATATGAATAGCACTAAAAAAATGGTCAGAGAGGGGGGGAGGGGGTGAGTTAGGAATCCCTGGATAAAGGGGGTATAGAGATGTATGGTATAGGTGAGGTTTGTTGGTGTAGCACGTGGAATGAGTGTAGGTGGGAGGTCAGGAATAAAGCCCCTAGGGTAGGCCCAGTTGGGCAGGGAGGGATGGGGAAGGGCAGGGAGGGATGGGGAAGGGGAGGGAGGGATGGGGAAGGGGAGGGAGGGTGGGTGAGGCAGGAGGGTGTGAGGTGGAAAAGGGGGAGGTTTAACGCAACTGAATAGTGGAAGATATCACAAATATAAGTTTAGCCACAAATGTTCTTTATGTCTCACTACTGATAAGCGGGGGAAAAAGGGGAAGGTATGTAGATATGTATTGTACGCTGGCAGGGTCCTAGGGGTAGGCAAAACTCAGAAGGATAATGGTATCCCGATTTATTATTTATGTTGTTGCTTTTGGTTTTATAATCACCGTAACCGGTCTTCTTTCTTATATGAGTAAGGGGAAGAAAAGAGGTATACTATTAATAACATGGAATGTGAGGGGGCTGGGGGACAGAGATAAGAGAAGTGCAATGTTTAGATATTTTGATAAAATGAAACCTCAGATAATCTGCTTGCAAGAAACGCACATGCGCCCCGACTCTATTCACCTACTGCGCTCACGGAGATATCCGATACAGTTCCACTCTATGTACACTTCATATTCAAGGGGAGTTAGTGCAATGGTCTCCTCGGATGTCTCCTTTGAGTGCATACAACAGAGGATGGATAAGGAGGGAAAATTTGTTTTTCTGCTGTGTAAAGTTAATGGACTAATATGTATAATTGCCGCTATATATATCCCCCCACCATTCTCAACAGTTCCCCTCGGGTGCCTATCGCAATTCATGGCCTTACATCCCAGTATTAGCATTGGGAGATTATAATAATATCTTGGATAATTCCCAAGATAGAATGTCCTTGACACCCAGAAGTGTGAGACAGACAGCTGGCAAGACGGCTTTTGCTGCCTCGCTTTTGGAACTGGGACTTTGGGATGTATGGAGAGAGAGGCATGAAAAGGATAGATGTTACTCATGCTATTCTGCAACACATGATGGTTTTTCCCGGATCGATCTGGGATTGGGGAATGAGGCACTTTTGCAGCGGGTGGAGGACTCAGCTTATGAGCCGCGCCTATTATCTGACCACTCTCCATTTTGGGTGCGGCTAGACACTACTGGAATGCCGGGACGCCCCCTATGGAAAGTGAACCCTTATTGGTTAACTCTGTTCCCGCAGGTAGATAGAACGAGAGGGGCACTACGGGAATTCCTGCAATTTAATAGGGGATCAGCCAGTGCAGCGATAGTTTGGGACACACTCAAGGCATTCTTGAGGGGATGTCTCATTAAAGAAATTGCGGGAATTAAAACTCGATCCAGGGAATGGGAGAATAGGGTACGGGAAGAAGTGAAAGAAAGGGAACAGGCTTTAATAAGGGACCCGTCAAAATCTAATCAAGATTCCTGGAAGGAGGCCCAAGTAGTATACAACTCGGTATGGTTATCTGCAGCAGAGAAGAGAAGATATTTTCAGCAACAGAGTTATTTTGAAGAGGGGGAAAATACTGGCCGTCTTTTAGCCCTTATAGCCAGAGAGCAACGGGAATCTACCAACATCTTAGCCGTGAGGGCTGAATCTGGGGAGAGGCAGACCCTTAGTTCAGACATTTTAAATAACTTTCAGCAGTTCTACAAGGATTTGTACTCTAGTAAAACTAGTTATATTCCGTCTGATTTGGTGCAGTTCCTACAAACCTGTCCGTTTCTGCGGTTAGCGGAGGCGGACAGGGAAATGTTGAACCGACCAATTACACTAGCTGAATTAACAGAAGCTTTGGAGGGGGCAACGCACCATAAATCTCCAGGCCCAGATGGGATATTGGTGGAGGCATACTCTCATTATAGGGAGGAACTCTTACCATCACTGTTACAGGCTATAACGGAGGCTGGGGAAGTGGGTAGCTTGCCAGATAGTATGCAAGAGACAATAATAAGAGTACTTTTAAAGCCAGGAAAAGACAGACTTCTATTGGACTCATATCGCCCAATTTCACTATTAAATGCGGATGTCAAGCTTTTTGCCAGTGTTTTGGCCAAGAGGCTATCTCAAGTGATCAGCAAGCTGGTTCACTGTGATCAGTCTGGCTTCATACCCACTCGCTCCACGTCTGACAACATAAGAAGGCTATATATGAATCTACAGGTGCCAGTGGACAATCCGGGGGGTAGGGCCATTCTGTCACTGGACGCTGCAAAGGCGTTTGATAGTGTGGAGTGGCCCTACCTCTTGGAAATATTGGAAAGATTTGGATTGGGAAGTAAATTTGTATCGTGGGTAAAGGTACTTGTTTTAAACCTAGAGCCAGGCTACGTATCAGTAATAACCTTTCCTCTCCATTTGAATTGCACAGAGGTACCAGACAGGGTTGCCCACTGTCTTCATTGCTGTTCGCTTTGGCGATAGAGCCTTTAGCCATATTGATCCGGAACTCATCAGAGGTGGTGGGGTTTCGTAGGTATCAGAGAGAAGAAAAAATATCCTTATACGCAGATGATGCACTTATATATCTAGGCGACATGGCCTCTTCATTGCGGGCAGTGATGGAGATAGTAGGAGACTATGGTAGCTTTTCAGGCTTCAATATTAACTGGTCAAAATCAACCCTAATGCCATTAGATCAGACGAGGGATCGATTACCAGAGGGGGCGGAACAAATAGTTATAGTTAATAGCTTTAAGTATCTGGGAGTGATGGTGTCCCCAGATCCGGCTGAGTATCTTCGGCTGAACTTGGGACCACTGCTCGCCAGACAGAAAGAAAAATGTAATAGCTGGTAAAGGCTTCCACTATCAGTTGTGGGACGAGCAAACCTAATAAAAATGGTATGGGCCCCGCAGCAACTGTACGTTTTTCATAATTCACCGATATGGATATTAAAAAAGTGGTTCAAGTTAATTGATACATTAATGAGGGAACTGATATGGAAAAAAAAAAAAAAAAAGGCACCTAGGATTAGTTTAGAAATATTGCAATATGAAAAAGACAGAGGAGGATTGGCAATACAACATCCTAAATTGTATTTTCTGGCATCACAGCTACAACAAATGGCAGGGTGAGGTCGGAAGGGAAATGAGGACCCTATATGTAAATTGGTGACCATATCGGATCCCACATTAGAGGCGGCCTCCCATTTGGAAATGGATTTACCAAGTATGAAGGGCCTAGAACCCACAAGTATCCTCCTTAAAAGGGTATGGAGAGATCCGGAAAGCGCTGAAAATAACGGGCGTGCTCCCATTTACACCGATATGGCATAATAGAAGATACACTGAGGTCCAGGAATTACAAGGTTTTACACACTGGAAAGAAAAGGGGATTTGGTTTTTCTCACAGCTTTACGAGGGGGAAGTGCTAAAGACATATGAACAACTATGTAGGGAATTTCACTTGAACCCTAGGGGTTTTTATCAATATCTCCAACTTCGCCATGCGTTGCAGGCACAACAAATAACACTCTGACAGTATCTACAGCATCACTACTGAGTAATGTTTTAATAGCAGATACGAGGAAAGGGTTAACATCAAAAATATATAGGGAATTACTGACTTCGGTTCAGAATCATGCCTCGTTTAAATGTCGAAACAAATGGGTAGAAGATATAAGGGAGATAGATGAAAAACAGTGGGAAATGGCACTTGAAGCTATTCCAGTGGTATCGCTATCGGCATCCCAAAGGCTGTGACAACTATTTATTTTACATAGGGCCTACAGGACACCAGTACAGCTATATAAATGGGGAGGAAGGGACTCCCCGTTGTGCCCCAAGTGTAGAGTGCACAAGGGGGACTTGATTCACCTAATCTGGAGGTGCCCAAAGTTGCATAGGTATTGGGATGAGGTCTCCCAGTGTATTACTAGGCTGGCGCAAGTCCCCATCCCTCTAAACCCGATAGTATACTTGCTTGGAGCCATAAACGTAAAAATGTTCCCGGGAGAAAAGTATTTTATGTTAACTAGACTGATGTATTTAGCTAGAAAACTTATTGCAAAGCACTGGATGGCCCCAACGGTGCCCACAGGGAAGCAATGGATTTCGTATGTAAACTCTTTGCTTCCTAGAGGGCGATTGGCTTATAGTCGCAGAAGTGACAAGGGTACATTCGACAAGATATGGCAACCATGGCTGGGGGATGTGGACTTAGCCCCACATCAACTGGTAGTGGAAAGGCTTCAGATGTAGAGATATGGGGGGAATATGAGAGAGGAAAGTGTAGATAGGAACAGAGGAGGAAAAGGAGGAGGAGAGAGGAGGGAGAAGAAGGGAAAGGATAAAAAGATGGCCCGAAGAAGTAATGATTGTATAATTAGACAAGAAAGAATATTGGTTGTGGGAGAAGTCAGTGGCAAATAAAATATTATAAGTCATAGGAGATGTTCGTTGTGGTGGAGGTGGGGGAGGGAGGAATAGGGAAGGTAAAAGGTTGGGATATGATTAAGTAGTAGAAATACAACATCGAAATGAAATAGGGTACGAATATAAGAATGGTCTTGTATAGTTTATATGCATTGTATTATTAAATAATATGCAAGAACGTTTTGAATAATGTATGTAATATCTCAAAATAAAAAAAATGTATTTATAAAACAAAAAAAAAAAAACAAAACTATGCAACGCGATATCCTGAGGCCATACCCTTGCGCAACACCTCCGCTAAGGCTATCGCCAAGGAATTGGTTCAGGTGTTTAGTCAAGTGGGAATCCCAAAAGGTTTCTTAACCGATCAGGGCACCCCATTTATGTCTAGGGTTACCAAGGAACTGTGTAGACTATACAAAATCTCCCATCTCCGTACCTCTGTCTACCACCCCCAAACGGATGCTCTGGTTGAAAGATTTAATAAAACTTTGAAAAGTATGCTGAAAAAGGTGGTCGACAAAGATGGGAGAAACCGGGATTTTTTTGCTACCATATCTCAGGTTTGCCATACGTGAGGTTCAGCAGGCATCCACAGGCTATTCCCCCTTTTGGTGTTTGTGTGGTAAACATCCCAAGGGGCTCTAGATGTCGCCAAAGAAACGTGGGAAGGGGAGGCCACCCCATATAAAAGCATCATAGAGCATGTCTCCTTGATGCAGGATCAAATCGCAGCTGTCCTGCCCCTGGTGCGAGAACATATGGAGCGAGCCCAGGGGACCCAGAGAAGGGTCTATGATCGGGGTGCCAAGGTCCGTACTTTCAGCCCCGGGGACAGAGTGTTAGTACTGGTTCCCACGGTGGAAAGTAAGTTCCTAGCCAAGTGGCAGGGTCCCTTTGAGGTTGTCGAAAGGGTGGGGGAGGTAAACTACAAAGTCTACCAGTCAGGGAAAAGGAAACCACACCAAATTTACCATGTGAATCTCTTAAAGCCCTGGAAGGACAGAGAGACTTTACTGGCCATGTCCACGCCTCTAACAGACCAGGTACCGGTGACACCTGACGTCCCCATAACAGATACCCTGTCCGTGGCACAACAAAGTGACGTTAGGGAGTTTGTGCACAAAAATAGAGACTTTCTCCCCCTTACCCAGACTGAACAACATGATCCAACATGACATAGTGATAGAACCAGGGGTTCACGTAAATATAAAACCATATAGAATCCCAGAGGCCAGACGAGAGGCAGTCACGAAGGAAATAAAAAGTATGTTAGAGTTGGACGTGATAGAAGAGTCCCACAGTGAGTGGTCGAGCCCCATAGTGCTGGTCCCAAAACCTGATGGTACTATCAGTTTTTGTAACGATATCAGGAAGCTCAACAGTGTGTCCAAGTTCGATGCGTACCCGATGCCCCGGGTCAACGAACTCGTGGACAGGCTCGCTACATAATGACCCTAGACCTAAACGAAAGGCTATTGGCAAATACCGCTAACTGAATTGGCCTAGGAGAAGACTGCCTTTTCCACTCCTGAGGGATCGTTTCAGTATAAGCGGATGCCTTTTGGTCTGAACGGAGCCCCTGCTTCATTCCAGCGAATGATGAACAAAGCCTTGAGACCACATCGCACGTATGCAGCTGCATATTTGGACGATGTGGTCATCCGCAGCCCAGATTGGGAATCACACCTGCTCCGTGTACAAGCGGTGATAGATTCACTTAGGGAAGCAGGTCTTATGGCTAATCCAAAAAAATGTGCCATAGGCCTGGAGGAGGCTAAATACCTTGGGTACATTATTGGCCAGAAAGTGGTCAAGCCGCAGACAAATAAGGTTGAGGCAATTCAAAAATGGCCCCAACTGATCAATAAAAAACAAGTGAAGGCCTTCCTAGGAATTACAGAGTATTACAGACTGTTCATACCCAACTTTGCCACCATGGCTGCCCCTCTGACCGACCTGACGAAGGGTAGAGGGTCGGTCATGGTCAAGTGGAATCCCGAAGCCAAGGAGGCTTTTCAGAATTTAAAGCAGTGCCTTTGTGGGTTACCAATACCCTGTTTCCCCTAAAATAAGACCTAGCGTGATTGTCGGTGATGGCTGCAATATAAGCCCTACCCCCCAAATAAGCCCTACCCTGTTTCCCCGAAAATAAGCCCTACCCTGAAAATAAGACCTACAAGGACTTTAACTAGGGCTTATTTGGGGGGTAGGGCTTATATTGAAGCCATCGCCGACAATCACGCTAGGTCTTATTTTAGGGGAAACAGGGTACTAGTGGCCCCGGACTTCAGCAAGGAGTTTGTCGTACAGACGGACGCATCTGAGGTGTGCCTAGGGGTCGTACTGTCACAGAACAGGAATGGTGAGGAGCACCCATTTGTATACCTGAGCCGGAAGCTGAACAAGCATGAAAAGAACTATAATAAAACGATAAATGCAGCGCTAGCAACTAAACAAAACAAATAAAGTGAAAGATATGTGTTGCCGCTTCTGTAAATAAGTACTGATACTTAGCATAAATAAAACAAGTGAATACAGCGCTGACAATAGAACACCACTATAAAGTAAATATGATAATTGGTAAGGAAGAAACCCTAAAGTATAATAATGTGTTCATAACTAAAAAAAAACTTATTGCCTAAGTGTTAAACATAAACGAGTGACATAAAATTGAATAGTTTGGCAAGAAAAAAACATGATGCTATTATGAACAGAGTGGCAGTAAGTGTATACACATGTGTGACACGAGCTGAAATGCTGTACAAATTCCCAAGAACAGTCCCACTGGTTAGCAATGGTAGTATATCACCCTTCAGCCTATGATAACAGTCAGTCACCTGATATGCTGCGGTTCAGAAAGGCAAAGAGGATGGTCCTAGAGCGTGGTCAATAGGATAAGTGCTTGGACATCATGTTTCACCCAAAAAGCAAAAGAAAGTACTATGGTGAAATACTGTGGGGAAAGATTCAAATGCGCATAGCAGCGCTATTTACAAAATCGGGCTTGCAAATAGGCATTTAGAGAAACTTCCACAATCGCCGCTCATAGCGTGTGTTTCACGGAAGACAGGAAGCAGCGTCACTGGTTAGCAACGTGAGCCGGATAAGACATCTTTGATGACGCCCTGGAGGAGGGGCGAAACGTGTCAAGTGTGGGGCATCATGTTTTTTCTTGCCAAACTATTCAATTTTATGTCACTCATTTATGTTTAACACATATCAGGTGACTGACTGTTATCATAGGCTGAAGGGTGATATACTACCATTGCTAACCAGTGGGACTGTTCTTGGGAATTTGTACAGCATTTCAGCTCGTGTCACACATGTGTATACACTTACTGCCACTCTGTTCATAATAGCATCATGTTTTTTTCTTGCCAAACTATTCAATTTTATGTCACTCGTTTATGTTTAACACTTAGGCAATAAGTTTTTTTTTATTTATGAACACATTATTATACTTTAGGGTTTCTTCCTTACCAATTATCATATTTACTTTATAGTGTTTTTCTATTGCCAGCGCTGTATTCACTTGTTTTATTTATGAAAAGAACTATGCCATCATAGAAAAGGAGTGTCTTGCCATTAAATGGGCCTTAGACTCCCTAAGGTATTACCTACTGGGGAGGTCGTTTAAATTGGTCACCGACCATGCTCCCCTAAAGTGGATGTGTGACAACAGAGAGAAAAATGGCCTTGTGACAAGGTTGTTCCTGGCTTTACAACCCTTTCAGTTTACAGTGGAGCACAGGCCGGGAAAATTCCAAAATAACGCAGATGCCCTCTCTCGCCTGCACTGTATGGTTGGGTCAAGAGCTCAGCCACAAGGGCTTGAGCAGAGGGGGAGGATATGTGACGGTATGCGAGGTGAGATACTCGATTATAGGTACATTTTACCTCGCATTCGTTCCATTGTAAGGGACTGAACCAGAATCCGCTGGGTTCCGGTCCGGATGTTCGGGTCCACTGGAGTCCACAGTCAGCTAGACTTTAAATATCCAGGAAGAGAGCACAGCAAGTTGCTCTGGTTTTGAGACTCAGGAAGAAACCCGAGTGAGAGGAGCTCTGGGTGTTGGACCAAAAGGTTTGCTTTTCCGCATGTTTTTGTGGGTGAAGGGGATCAGCCCCGCACTGTATAGAGAGGAGACTATTTGTTTAGTTAGCACCAGACAGCAAGGATTTCATTTACTGTTTCTTTTTATTTTTGCAAACCTCCTGCAAATAAACCTGGCATCACCAGATTTTTAAGAAAGTGCCCGTTTGCTGACTGTCATTCAGAAAAGGTGAATATATATATATATATATATATATATATATATATATATATATATATATATATATATATATATATATATATATATATATATATATATATATATATATATACACCAGAGCAGTTTTCTCCATTTCAAATTTACACTCTGGAGCTCTGCACTCAGCCAATATGCAGACTCTGTGTCCACTTTAACCCCATTTTCATAGGGACAGAGCCTTGCTCTGCCACATACCCCCCCCCCTCTTGTTTTGATCCGGAGGGAGAAACACCTGCACCCACTATAGCAGTTGGGACACCTCTGTGCTGGCCATCAACCAGGTAGGCCCAACCCTTTTTTCGGGTGTGCTTCCAGGTATGTTCCACCTTGGATCTTAACAGGGTCCTATAATTCCTTATACTCTGCCTTCCCTTTCTTCTCTCGGGGTTCCTGAGCATACTCTCCTCTCTTGGGGAAACTCTGCCTTCCCTGATCCTACCTTTCAGCTTACAGAAGTCAGTTTTATCTTTCACCACAGGTCTTTCAGGTTCAAAAACTTCTCTCTGGTTCCCCACGGCAACCACATCACTTTTAACAGCACAAAACATTAGCAGATCATACATTTCAATGACATCCTGTCGAACACAATCAGTGCCATCTATCTCAGTACTTGTTAGGACCAGACCTGAGGAGGGACAAAACACAAGCAAGCGATTACACCCCAAGGGTCCATAGCACAGCTTCACCTCACCTGTTGTCCAACACGCCATGGGTAACTGATCTAGCAAATGAAACTGATCCAAGCACAAACTACTTCTTTCTGATGTACACATTACATTTTTGCAGCAACCAACATTAGCACTTTCCTTTACAGTGTCTCCGGGTACTTTAAGTTGTACCTCTTTCTGAGTGATAGAAAGCATCTCTGCTAGTGCTGCGTCTATTTTGGGCCCTACCTTCTCATGAGGTTTAGCGGGTGAAACAGTATCCACACCCTCTATTGACCACTGCTCAGCCGCACCTCAGACCACACCAGCAGAGATGTTTATAGTCACTACACCAGCCGGAGAGACCTTCGATGTCTCCAACAGTTCTCCTTCAGGCACCTTCCATACCACTCAGTAACTGGGAGCACCCTCTCAGAGAACCTCAAGACTATCTGCCACACTGTTAATAAGCATTGGTCCCACCAATACCATTCTCGATCAAGGCTTCCCAGCACAGCCTGTACCACCTGGCTCCACCCATGGGTACTACGCAGCACCACCTGGTCCGACTGCGGTGGAGACACCCAAGTGTACAGTGAGTGCGTTTTTACCAACTCCAGCATTTCAAGTAAGGTTTTTGTCATCTCTAAACATCCAATGTCTAAATACCAGACCTTTCTAAGGTCTTTTTCCCTGTCCAAGACATGGAGGAGCTCATCCACTGCAGCTTTTGAGGTTGAGACATTTGAAGAGACCTTCAACTCCTTGGAGGTACCCCTCATCACAGCCTGTTGCTCCCCTGGAGCGCTGTCAGACACATGTCTCACACTTAACCCTTCTGCACCAGTGTCAGTGAGCCACTGCAGGTCATTACAAGTCACATTGTCACCTTGACACCCGAGCTGTTGGGCTGTGGACAACACATCTGCTATGCCAGCACCCTGAACAGTTCCTTCAGACTGGAGGGCAATAACCTTCGCAGGGACAAACGTGTCCTTGAGCACCAGCCGATCTGCAATCCCTCCATTGGGCATAGCAGGTGTTCTGTCCACCACATTATTTAATATTGCAATTGCATTTTCATACCAATTATCCCAGTCTATTGTGGTTCCATCACCTACTCAAGAAGGCCCCACAGGAACCTGGGATTCACTAGCCAAAACATCACCTGTGTCATTTCTATACATATCCCCTTGGGTTGACACATCATCTGACAAGTCAGGCTGTAATACATGCTTTTGCCCTACCTGCTCTGGGGGCGCTACTGACACACACAGCTCTGCACTTTCAGCTTTTGCTGGCTGAATTAACCCCTTGACACCTGGGTTACACTTAGGGTTGTGGGGCTGCGCCCGCACACTCTCACTGTGTGACTCAGTCTTCCTTTGTTTCACCAGAGTAGCACCACAGCCATCCTGGAAAACCTCTGGCTCCAACACATGGAGACCCCACGAGACTTCCATGGACAAGCCTGCGCTTATGGTTGTCACGGGAGATATCCTACTCCCATCATTGTCAGTGAACACATTTGCAACATTTTCAGACATGACATTAAAGGGAACACATTTTTCAATGTCATTATCACCAATACCATCACATTTGCCAACAGTAACATATTTGTCAGCATAACCATCATAATTTTCATTACGTATAGACATAACTGCTACTTTTGTGGATTGTCTATTACCAACCACAGCCTGTGAGCCTTTCCTCACATCACCCTCTATCTTTAAAGGGGAACTCTTTCCTCCTTGGGCAGCTCCATAGCTGACCTGGGAAACTCTCCGCTCCATCACTGCAAGCTCCTCTGAAGTTTCCCTGGGCAACTCTGCAGCACCTGTCACTAGGGAACATGGCACAAGAACAGTTTTGGTCACCCCTAGTTTAACCTCTCCAGCACTCTGCCGGATTATAGCAGGCACATGCATAGTCCCCATGTTCATTTGAGTCTTTAACCTTGCTGTCAGCTGGTCTTCACCATGTGCCTCTCCACTACTCCGGTTAGCACACTGCAGCAAGTCTATGTCCATTTGCACTGCGGATCTTCCCGCTGGACACACTCCCATGTCACTAGGTGCAGTCCCACAAACTGAAACAGTCTTACCATTTTCAGTGGCTGGCATTATACCCTTCACTTGAGTGCGCTGTCTCTCAGCTGCATCCATACCAGCTACTTCCTCTGTGTGGCCACAGGACGACACTGCAGCCTTTCCAGACTCTTCAGCGTTGTTCCAGAACCTTGGGCAAGTAAAAATTGCATGCCCCACTTGACCACATTCCAAGCACGTTACTGGTAGCTGAACTTTACTTTCTTGGAATCTCCTTAATGACTGGCTCTCTGTTGCCACAGGATACCACTGGTCATGACCATCAGCAGACAGACTCCTTGGATCCCCGACATCCCTGTTGGCCTGGACATTGCTTCCACAGATGACCATATTCCTCTTTTTCACACGCTGTTGTCCACCTGGCTTCCTGTTGCCAGGGGAAACTTCTTTCACTTCCTTTTTAACTGGGGATGACATGATTAATTTACCCCAGGTCACAGAAATTTCACACTTGGAAAAATTCTCTGGCGTGGCTGGGGCATGTGGTGAAATACCCTCTAGCCATAGAACCCTTTCCCTTGCTTCAGCAAGGATTGCTTCGTTTTTCTGTTTTGAACGCCCCATGCTTGCTGTCTTACACACAGCAACTTGCAACACACTTCATAGCAAAGAGAAAAAAAAAAATATGTGATTCTCCTTTCACAGGTACACAACCTGCATGCAACACAGAGAGAAAAAATATGTGATTCTCCTTTCACAGGTACACAACCTGCATGCAACACAGAGAGAAAAAATATGTGATTCTCCTTTCACAGGTACACAACCTGCATGCAACACAGTCCATCAAACTTCTGTGCAATGCTGTTCGCCTGGCTGCCACACACAGCTAGCAGTAGCTCCTGATGCGACTCACCATGGAGCAAGGACCTAGATTCCACCGTCTACATGCCCGCATTCGAGCACCACTTGTGACATTGGGGATTGTTCAGCTCAAGTGGATAGATGCGTTTTGGTGCAGTGAGTCCACATCAGAGGCATTTATAGTTAAGGGCCTGGTAGCCCACGTTTATTAAAGGAAAAAAACAAAACAAAAGTCCATCCAGGAATCCCACACAGGGGTCCAAGCTTCAATTAAACACACAAAATCCAAATGAAAATGCTAGCCCACCTGGCTACTCTTCAGCAGTAATGCTGCTATAGGGAACAGGCCCCTCAAACAAGCTGCTTGGATGCACACAGTCTTAGGCTCCTTGGTCACACATAGTTTCAAGAGCTTCAATGCACACAGCTTCTGGCTCCTTGGATGCACACAGCTTTGAAGCACTTCAATGCATACAGCTTCTGGCTCCTTGGACGCACACAGCTTTGAAGCCCTTCAACGCACACAGCATCTATTCTCACACAGAGACACTAAGGCTCCATTCACACTAGCGCGTTTTTTGATGCATTTTGCATTTTGCAGAAATGCACGGGAATTTTTTAACATGGGTTCCTATGGAACATGTTCACATCAATGCTTTTTTGTTTCTCTGCATTTTTGGAAAGGGTCAGGGACTTTTTTTCATGCAAAATGCAGCGTTTTGCATGTAATAGTATTCAATGGACAAGCATCTAAAACGCAAGTGCACCGTTTTTGCAGCGTTTTTGATGCGTTTTTGGTGCGTTTTTGATGCGTTTTTGCCGGTTTTTTTTTTTTGTTTTTTTTAATTTTTTTTTTTTTTTTAAATTTTTTTAAAGACTGTAAAAAAAAATGTAAAAAAAAAAAAAAAACCGCAAAACGCAAATCGCGGCAAAAACGCGGCTCAAAAACGTGGCAAGCATGAAAAAAAAACCTCCAAAAACGCTCAAAAGCAACATGCATAGGTGTGAATCGAGCCTTACTAGCAGCCACTGCTCCAACTTCACCTTTCTGCTCTCACCAGTCCCTCGTTATATGGGCTGTGTGCACCTGGGCACACACCCTGCTGGCTGTCCACAAGACCCGGACACAGGGTTGGAGATCCCGTTCCACCCAAGACTCTGAAGGATCTCCAAATTACAGAGCCCCATAAGGAACTAGCAAAACCTGGAGAAAACTGCCATAACCCCATTTTCATAGGGAAAGAGCCTTGCTCTGCCACAATATATATATATATATATATATATATATATATATATATATATATATATATATATATATATATATATATATATATATATATATATATATATATATATATATATATATATATATATATATATATAAAATAAATTTAGTGCTTGTAGTCGTTCCTCTTAATTGAGGTCCTCCAGTCCCTTATCAATTTTGTTGCCCTTCTCTAGGTTCTCTCCAGTTCTAGCACATCCTTCCTGAGGATTGGTGACTAGAACTGGATGGAATACTCCAGATGTGGCCAAACCAGAGTTTTTTTTTAAATAAATTCTCTTTTTAATGCATGCTAATAGTCTGCTTGTTGCAGCTTGACATTGCATGCTATTGCTCAGTCTGTCTTCAACTAGGACCCCTAGGTCTTTCTCCATTCTGGATTACCCCAGAAGTTCTCCCTGTAGTGAAAAACTTGCATTTATATTTTTAGCCCCCAAGTGTATTACTCTACATTTTTCAATATTAAACCTCATTTGCCATGCCTCCTTAAAAGGTACAGGGGTACATTGAACATAGGTGTCAATGTTTTGCCTGACCTAAAATCAAGTGTACAAAAAATTGTCCACTGCTCTTCTGCTCTCACCTATAACTGGCCCTTACAGCAAGCAGCATTGGAAGGCACTGCATAACAAAAAAGGACCAAGGAAAAAATCCAAGGAGGAATCCAAGCTCTACTTATTGACCAGCTTGCGACCAACCAGATTAACCTGTCTAACAGTATGCGTTTAAAACAGGGGTTTATTTGCACAAATTTGCGTAAGCTACAGGGCCCCCCAAGGCACCCTGGTATCTGTAGTCTAACTTTTAAGAGGCTCCACAGTGGAAGCACATGCATTCTGATGAGATAGATGAAGGCAGATGGACTGGAGGGAGCCCACTCCTCCTTAAAGGTACAGGGGGAACATTGAAAACCCAGCAGATAGCACAATGGCTTCAAAGGTGTCAATGCGTTGCCTGACCTAAAATCAAGAGTACAAAAAAATATTAATCATGAGCAGAAAGCCCTTTAACCTTACATAGAGCTTGGAATACCTCTCTGTCAGCTCTCCACTTGAAGCTGAACCCCACAACCCTCACTGACATAATCGCTTTAAATGCAGAACCAGCAAGCCTAAATTGTATGTGAGGACTAGGGATGAGCCGAATACCCCCCGGTTCGGTTCGCACCAGAACCTCTGAACGGACCGAAAGTTTGCGCGAACTTTAGAACCCCATTAAAGTCTATGGGACTCGAACGTTCAAAATCAAAAGTGCTAATTTTAAAGGCTAATATGCAAGTTATTGTCCTAAAAAGGGTTTGGGGACCCGGGTCCTGCCCCAGTGGACATGTATCAATGCAAAAAAAAAAGTTTTTTTCGAGAGCAGTGATTTTGAATGAGGCTTAAAGTGAAAAAAAAAGTGATGTATTCCTTTAAATATCGTATCTGCAGGGTGTCTATGGTATGCCTGTAAATTGACGCGTGTTTCCCGTGCTTAGAACAGTCCCTGCACAAAATGACATTTGTAAAGGAAAAAAAATCATTCAAAACTGCTTGTGGCTTTAATGTAATGTTGGGTCCCGGCAATATGGATGAAAATCAGTGAGACAAACGGCATGAGTACCCCCCCCCCCCCAGTCCATTACCAGGCCCTTTGAGTCTTGTATGGATATATCAAGGGGAACCCTGCACCCAAATAAAAAAAAAAGGAAAGGCGTGGGGCCCCCAGGCCCTATATACTCTGAACAGCAGTATACAGGTGGTGTAAACAAGACAGGGACTGTAGGTTTGTTGTTAAGTAGAATCTGTTTTTAATTTTGAACTGGTACATTTTTAAAGTGTAGCTCCAGCAAAAAAATCTATTTTTAAGCTTTTTGGAAAACATAGGGAAGGGTTATCACCTCTGTAACATTTGTTTTGCTGTCTGTGCACCTCTTCAGAAGATTTCACCTCACTTTCTGTCCCAATGACAAATGTTTTTTGAAAATGTGGGGTTTTTAGTGAAACAAGGATTGGTGATAAAGCATCAGTGGAGAGGAGACACATTTTTCCCATATTAACTCTTACAGGAGAGAATTTCCCTTTCTAGGGGTAGATTTCATTCCACTTCCTGTTGTCTCCTTCCGTTTGCAAGTAGGAGTAGTTTGTAAGTTGTTTGAAAGTAGGGGCCTGCCCTATATACTCTGCAAAAATTGGGGCCTTAGGTGTTGGTGTTGCCACAACACTGTAAGCCCTCACAGTTACTCTTGGTGGGCGCAGGAACGGGACCTGCTGTGAAATATTAGATCAAGAATTGTAATTACATGCCTTTGTTGAACAGGGGCAGAAAAATATGGCCTTTGGTGGTGTTGCCACAACACTGTAAGCCCTCACAGTTACTCTTGGTGGGCGCAGGGATGGGCCCTGCTGTGAAATATTAGATCAAGAATTGTAATTACATGTCCCTGTTGAACAGGGGCAGAAAAATTGGGCCTTAGGCACTGGTGCCACAACACTGCAACCCCTCACAGATGCTATAGTTGGAGCGCAGGAATGAGCCCTGCTGCAAAGTATTGCATCAAAAATTGTAATTATACACCCCTGTTAAACAGGGGCAGAAAAATTGGGCTTTAGCCACTGGTGGCGGTGCCCAGAACCAAAAATTTTCTTACAAGCTATCAGCATGAAAATTGAGGAGGAAGAGGATTGTCACTCAGCATAACAGGATAGTTACTCAGCATCAGCATAGGCAGTCTTGAAGGGATTTCACATTTTAAAAAAAATGATTCGGTTACATCAGCATCAGGTGCTTGGTAGCTGTGATCCAAGACTGATTCATTTTTACAAAGGTCAGCCAATCGCCCGATTCGGGGGACAGGCGCACCCTGTGATCGGTTACAAAGCCTCCAGCAGCACTGAATGTGCGTTCCGAAAGAACGCTGGATGCAGGACAGGCCTGTAGCTCAACTGCATACTGTGCAAGCTCTGGCCAGTGATCCATCCTCAAGACCCAGTAACCCAGAGGATTTTCGGTGGGAAAGGTGTCAAAGTCTGATCTTGCCCCTAGGTATTCCTGCACCATGTGAATCAGACATTGGCGATGGTTGCTGGAACCGATCATACCTTGGGGCTGCGGACTAAAACATTTTCTGAACGCACCGGTCAGACGGCCACCTTCTCCACCACTCCTTCTGTGACTGACCGAAGCCTCAGCAACATGTTGTCCAGGAGGACCAGGAAATTGTAACCTCCCAGGCTCTGGAAACGCGTTGCACAAACCTTTCTGCAAGGCCTCCCGAAGACGTTTCATCCTCTGCTCCCTCTGCGATGGCAAGATAAGGTCCGCAACCTTACCCTTGTAACGTGGATCAAGGAGGGTTGCCAGCCAGTAATGATCCCTCTCCTTGATACCACGAATATGAGGATCCTTCCGCAGGCTTTGAATGATCAGGAAGGCCGTGCAGCATAGGTTTGCTGAGGCATTCGGTCCGGAGTCCCCTGGGTCACTAAGGATGACATGATCCGCAGCCTCCTCCTCCCGGCCACGTACAAGTCCATGGGTTTCTTCGGACTGTAAATGATCCCTCGAAGACTGCTGCTGATGCTGAGTGCTAGGCCCCACCTCCATGCTGACACCATTCTCCTCCTCCTCTTCCTGTGTGATCAGTGGGCATGCAGGAACACTGTCTGGATAAAGGGGACCTTGAGAGGTAAGGAAGTCCTCCTCTTCCTCCCTCTGTTATGCCTCAAGTGCCTTGTCCATTATTCCATGCAGCATGTGCTCCAACAGGTGGACAAGAGGGACAGTGTCACTAATGCATGCACTGTCACTGCTCACCATCCTCGTGGCCTCCTCAAATGGTGACAGGACAGTGCATGCATCCCTGATCATAGCCCACTGGCGTGGGGGAAAAAAAACAAGCTCCCTGACCCTGTCCTGGTGCCATAGTCACATAGGTACTCATTGACGGCCCTCTGCTGCATGTGCAGCCGCTGCAGCATGGCCAACGTTAAGTTCCACCTGGTGGGCATGTCACAGATTAGGCGGTTCTTGGGCAGGTTAAACTCCTTTTGGAGGTCTGCCAGCCGAGCACTGGCATTATATGACCGGCGGAAATGAACACAGACTTTCCTGGCCTGCCTCAGGACATCCTGTAAGCCCGGGTACCTGCCCAAGAACCACTGCACCACCAAGCTCTAAGGACGTGAGCCAAACAGGGCACATGGGTCAGTTGTCCCTGTCAGAGGGTGGAGAGGAGGTTGGTGCCATTGTTGCAAACCACCATTCCTGGCTTAAGCTGGCGTGCCGTCAACCACCTCTGAACCTGCCCCTGCAGAGCTGATAGAATCTCTTCTCCAGTGTGGCTCCTGTCCCCCAAGCACACCAGCTCAAGCACCGCTTGGCATCTTTTTGCCTGAGTGCTTGTGTAGCCCCTTGAATGCTTACAGAGCACCGTTGGTTCAGAGGAAAAATCAGCACAGGAAGAGGCCATGGAGGAAGAAGAATAGGAGGGGGTGGAGGAGAGAGGTGTGGCAGAATCACCACTAGTAGAATTTTGGAGGCACGGTGGCGGAACAACCTCCAACACTACTGTAACCTGTCCTGCATCCTTCCCAGCTGCCAGAAGAGTCACCCAGTGCGCGGTGAAACATAGGTAACGTCCCTGTCCATGCCTGCTGGACCATGAGTCAGCAATAATATGCACCTTACAGCTGACCGCCCTGTCCAGAGAGGCCAAGACATTGCCTTCCACATGCCAGTAGAGAGCCAGAATCGCCTTCCGTGAGAAAAAGTGGCGTTTTGGAACCTGCCACTGAGGAACCGCACATTCCACAAACTCATGGAAGGGGGCAGAGTCTACCAACTGAAAAGGCAGCAGTTGAAGTGCTAGCAATTTAGCCAAGCTAGCATTCAACCGCCGGGCATGTGGATGGCTGGGAGTGAACTTCTTTCGGCGGTGCAGCAGCTGGGGCAGGGAAATTTGCCTGGTACAATCTGAAGTCGGTGTACCGATAGCAGATTGCCCGCAAGTACTTGGCTGTGACACACCTAATTCTACACCTTCATTCCTCTCAGTGCAGGTTTCAGAGAGAACTGAAGGTATAGTGGGGTTTGAGATCCCAGCTGATGAGGAGCAAGGAGAGGTCCGCTTTGTTCTTTGGTGTGGGTCTTTTAGGTATGCTTGCCAACGAACTGCATGGCAGGTCGGCATGTGTCTGGTCAAGCATGTGGTGCCCAAGCGGGTAATGTTTTGGCCACACGAGATACGCTTGAGATATATGTTGCAAATAGCAGCGGTGCAATCTGATGCACTCATCTCAAAAAAGGCCCACACCAAAGAACTTTTGGAATAATGCGTAGAGACAGCAGTGCCCTGCACATGCAGAGCTCTGAGGTGTGATTAGGTTGGTGTGCTGCCCTTAAGCTAGCCCCTGGAGGGCATCCTGCCTCGTTGGAGATGTGCCTCCTTCTCCTCCTCTCTCCTATCAGGCACCCACGTGGAGTCAGTGACTTCCTCATCATCCCCTCCCTCCTCATCACTGGAGCAAACCTGGCAGTATGCTGAAGCTGGGGGAACAGGACTGCCAGATTGCTGTCCTTCTTTGGCACCCCCTCTCTCTGGGCTCAGGTTACTGCCTCCCTCTGGCTGGGTACCATCATCGGAGCCTTCAAAACGCTGGGCATCCTCCTGGAGCATGTACCCAGAACTGTGGTCAAACAGTTCGGGGGACTCCTCAGGAGGACATGGGGCTAGGGAAGGAGTGACTGATGCCATTGAGCCGAGGGAAGAGGCCGTGTTGGTAGCTGCTTTGCCATACAAAATACCCTGAGCCTGGGTGAGAGGAGATGAGGAGGATGAGGACGGCTTGGTCATCCACTCTACCAAGTCTTCTGCATGTTGTGGCTCAACGCGGCCGGCTGCCGAAAAAAAGGACAATCGTGTCCCACGGCCACGTGCTGATGAGGATGCACAGTGTCCACGACCAGCACTGTTGCCTCTAGACACAGAGCCTGCTTGCCCTCTTATTGGCTTGTGACTGTCTGCCTCTCCTTGTTGGCTTTCCAGACATACTAATGGCCTGCAGTGAGATGTAGCTGCACAAAGCTGGGATGTATATATATACTGATTATACTGCAGCTAGCAGTACTGCCTACCTGTACTGCAAGTCTTCAGGTAGCTTTAGGTACAGAGGACACAATATACTAACTGTAAATACTGCAGCTGCCTGCCTGTGGTATTAATAGGATCAGAACAAAAGCAATTGTCTTCAGGTAGCTTTAGGTGCACACTGTGCAGAGGACACAGTACACTACTGTAAATACTGCAGCTGCCTGCCTGTGGTACTAATAGGATCAGAAGAACACCAGCAATTTTCTTCAGGTAGATTTCGGTGCACACTGTGCAAAGGACACAGTACACTAACTGTAAATATTGTAAAAACACCTGCCTGTCAGTAGGAAGAGAAAAACAGGAACGGATCTAGCTAAACTGAATACAGTGTGTGTGTGTGTGTGTGTATGTGTATATATATATATATATATATATATATATATATATATATGACATTGGGGGATTCTAGCTCAGTGGTAGATGCCTTTTCAGTAAGTTCACAGCAAACAGGAACTTTAGTTTAAGGGCATGGTAGCCCACATTTATTAAAAGGAACACAATAAAGGAAAGTTCATACATGCACTTTGATGCCCACACAGGGGTTCTTCTCCCAAAAACAATAACAAATGAAAAATGCCAAGCCACCTGGCTCTCTGTAGCAGTACTGCCACTTAGGCTTTACGCTTCAGCCCTCTTGGCCATATAACAGGGTTCCCGTACAACTACTGTACCTCTTTTCAGCTTCCTTGCTGCTCAGGCCTTCCACTTCCGGCTCCCATCTGTCTCCTTAGATGCACACAGCTTCAACGCACACAGCGTCTATCTAGAAAGCAGCTCCTCGCTGCTCTGATCCTCAGACTTGGGTCTCTGGCTTTCACTAGTGCACACCTGCACTCTCTGGACTCCTGGAGACCTCCTGTCTCTCTGGGTGGAGCCCAGAACCCTAGTCCTGACTCTGTTATAAGCCCAGGACCCACCTGCTCAAGCAACCAGCCAGACTCCTGGCTGTTCCCAAAACCGATCCCAGGATTGGAGATTCCGTCCCACCCATAACGCTATGGAATCTCCGGGCTCCAGGTCCCCAACTGGATTTTACAAACTTTGGAGGAAACTGATAAAACAGATTCCTCCACATTATATACCACTGGAGCCCCTCAACCTGCCTATTTGAGAACCCTGGGCGACAATTACTAGGACAGGGAACTGTACTGCCACAATATATATATATATATATACACATACACACACACACACACACACACACACACACACACACACACACACACACACAACACCTAGGATGCATATATACACAATACACTGTAAGTGCAGCTAACTGACTCACCTGCCTACTCTATCTAACTTAAATCAAATGACACTGTCTCTCTGTCTATCTTTCTCCGCCGCTGCAACACACTACACAAGGCTGCCACGCAGACGGCCTTATATAGTGTGGGGCATGTACTAAACCCTCTGAGCCATAATTAGCCAAAGCCACCCTGGCTTTGGCCAATTACGGCTCTCTGTACAGACAGCACTGTGATTGGCCAAGCATGCGGGTCATAGTGCATGCTTGGCCATTCATCAGCCAGCAATGCACTGCAATGGCGCAGTGAATTATGGGCCGTGACGCGCCACTCGAATTTGGCACATGCGGCCCATAACGTTCGTAATTCGATGAACAATCGAACAGGCGATGTTCTAGTCGAACATGGGTTCAACTCAAACTCGAAGCTCATCCCTAGTGAGGACGTGGAAGGCCTGCCAACATTCTGGAGCATGACTGATCAAGGAATAAGGTAAGTATTTTTCTCTGTTATTTCTCCATAGACTAAACAATGCCGGGACTGTCTGGAGCTTTAATTGAAATCCCGCCATCCTGCAGATCCAGGTTAAATCATGGAGCCCAGTGCTGGTTACTGCCCCTCTGTTCCCCCCGCTGCTCTGATGCCCCTGTGTGCCTCAACTCTCCCTCCCTGCAGCTGCTGGGAGATTCACACAGGGGGATCAGTTCCAGTTTTGCCAATCCCTCCTCCTTCCTGGTGCCTACCCCCACTTCATTTTCTAACCCCACCTTGTAGCTTTGATTCACCCTTTATGCCCCCCCCCAGTGTTATTGGCTCTCTTCTTCCCTCTCCCACTAGCTGCAGCTGCTGCGGGGCACAGGAGGATCAGGTTCAGGGCCGTTAAAAATGTAAATAAAATAAATACATACAATTCTAAAAAATGTTAAAAAATATTTAAAATATATAATTAAGGGTGTATTCACACTTTTTTTTGGTCTCAGAGGAGCGATTGACATTTGGAACGCTCTACAGAGGGCATTTGACAGGTGGTAAGGAGGCATATCACCTCCTCATCGTCTGCTTTAACCCCTTCAACCCCACACAAGACTGTTACAACCGTGTGCATTGCATGTAGTTGCGGGATGCTTCAAAAGTAGCACTATTCACTAGAAAGGGGTCGCATTCGACAGGGGGTATACTTCATGCCACAGCTGTGAAGCAAAGCATTGTGGCCGTAGCATGTGTACATGTGTACAAGCACTGCCTCTGCAGTTAAAATGGGTGGTGGTTGAGGTGCCCAGGGGGTACCTTATTGTCCCCTCCTGGCCTTTAAAATGTAACCACACCCATATTTTGCCGTGTTGTGCACCGCAGGTTGCTGTCACCTTGAAATGTATCTCATTCTCAACTTCAAAAGTTGGGAGGTATCCTATGTGGGTTCAGGGTGCAGCCAAAAGTGAATTTGTCTTAGATGACTGGAGTTTAACTGTGTATACAGTATACTGGAGAGTTCAATTTGTGCCAGTTAGCTTAAAATTAGTGTGTGTGTTTGCTCCAGTGATGCAGCAATAGGAGTAATGACAGTCTGATTTGTTATTTCTGCTTATGAGCCTTCTTATTTATTGCCTTTTAATTTATTTATGAAAACCCTCTGAGTATTTTAACCACTTCTCGCCTGGCCTATAGCAAAATGATGGCTGGGTTGTGGTTCAGTTATCCTGACTGGACGTCATATGACATCTTTCAGGATAACATACGGTGCACGCCCGTGGCGGCATGCAGCGCGGTGATTGGTGGTGTGGCGTATCAGTCTGACACACTGCAACACCGATCTTGGTAAAGAGCCTCTGACGGAGGCTCTTTATCACGTGAAAAGCCGTTTATCGGCTTTTCCTCACTCACGTCTGACAGACGCGAGTAGAGGAGAGCGGATCGGCTGCTCTCCTGACAGGGGGTCTTGATTATCAGCGCAAAAAATAAAAAACAAAAACACTGCGCTCACTCAGTTTAGATAGCAGCCCACACAACAAAAAGGAATTTTTGTAAAAAGAACAGTTGTATATATAGTGTAGCGCTACTAATAATGACCGTGTATACAGTTTACATGCAGCAAAAACAATGAAGACAGATAAATGTATATGTCACAAGCTTTGCATAACACCAAATGTGGAACACTTTAGCAGATATCTGTTTAAATATGGAACAAGTTTTAAAGAAAAAAACTAATAAAGTCCCCAATAATAGTTCCGTTCACCACGTGAGTAGCTGGTAAGACAGTGGACAAATATAGTGGGTCCCCCATGTAGAAGCAGTACAGGCTTACCAGACAAGTTGGACTCATGCAAACATATCTTTAATGAGTCAATAAGGCTTGTATTACCAATAGGCAATGGAGCAGGGTGATTCAGCCAAACAATGATGTGGTCCGGATTGCATCAAAGACTTTAAAAGGGACTCTCCAACGTATAACTTGGTCTCGGTGAAATAGCCCATAAAGAAAGAAAGGGGCCACATAGCATAATAACATTTTGGTATAACCAATTTATTAAAAGGTAAAACACTTACATTTTCCAAGATAAAAAAGCGCTTGTAATAATATTGTGGCAGGCAGTGGAGTCTCCCGACGCGTTTCGTCTAATCAGACTTCATCTGGGGTCCCCAGATGAAGTCTGATTGGACGAAACGCATGATTGCCCATCGGTGCCACCTATGAGTGCCCATCAGTGCTGCCTATCAATGCCCATCAGTGCTGCATATCAGTGTGCATCATAAGTGCCGCCTATCAGTGCCACCTCATTGGTGCCACCTCATCAGTGCCCATCAATGCCACCTTATCAGTGCCAGTCAGTGCAGCCTCATTAGTGCCCATCAGTGAAAGAGAAAACGTACTTATTTACAACATTTTATAACAGAAACAGGGAAAAACGTTTTTTTTTAAATGTTAGGTCTTTTTTTATTTGCTTAGCAAAAAAAAAACGCAAGAGGTGATCAAATAAAACCAAAAGTAAGCTCTATTTGTGGGAACAAAATGATAAAAATTTTGTTTGGGTACAGTGTAGCGCAGGGATAAGCAATTAGTGGACCTCTAGCTGTTGCAAAACTACAAGTCTCATCATGCTTCTGCCTCTGAGTGTCATGATTGTGGCTGTCAGAGTCTTGCTATGCCTCATGGGATTTGTAGTTCTGCAACAGCTGGAGGTCCGCTAATTGCATATCCCTGGTGTAGCGTTACCGCGCAATTGTCATTTAAAAAGTGACAGCTCTAAAAGCTGAAAATTGGCCTGCGCAGAAAGGGTGGAGAGTGCCCTGTATTGAAGTGGTTCATTTCTTTCCTTCGTACCTTTTCTAGCTGCATTGGACTGGCAGTTGCCTTGGTAGTACTAAGCCTGTAGTACTAAGCCTGACATTTAGCCTGGGTTCACACTGATGCAAATTTACTGCGGTTTGATGCGTTTAGGAACACACAGATTCGCAGGTCATGTAAAAAGCATAGTATTCCATTGCTTTGGTTCATATCTATGCGTTGCGAATTTAGTACGAGAAAAGGGTCCTGTGCGTGTTGACTGCGGGTGCGATGTAAATTCCTATGGTGCAGTGCGAATTGTATCTTCATAGGCTTCAATTGAACTTGCAGTAAACTTGCAGCACACAGTTCACAGCGAATTGTTCACTGTCTGCCTCCTGAAATTTGTGGTAAATTTGTGGTAAATTTGCACCTGTCCACCTCAAAACGCAAGGCAAATTCGCGCCTCACACAGGCCAAAAAAACGGATCAAATTCACTGTACATCGCATCACAGCAGTGTGAACCTAGGCTTAATTGCAAAGTATATACTACTTTTGTAGTCAAGCATTATCAAGGTGTGCTAATGCATGTGTTTTTTTTTTTGTTTTTTGTTTTTTTTATATGGGTAACTCTTAAAAATAGTTTTGCCATGTCTACTGCAATGTATTTCAATATCTGAACAGGAAGGAACTGCCCCCCTTCCCCACCCCAATATTAGGAATGCTACAAATAGTAACCGGAACTTCTCTGAAGATTTTTTGTGCTTTGACATCCAAACCATAAGTTTTAAAAGGTCAATGTGCACTTTCCTCCCATGCAGACTACACTTTTACCAGTTCTTAGTAAAAGTTTTCTGTACATTTCTAATTCTTAGTAAAAACACAATTACCACATAGGAAACAATTTTCAGATTTCACACTGATTATTCGCAAAGCAAATTAAAGTCATTAGGCGCAAACATTTTTATTTTAATTCAAAGGAAAAATAAATCCACTGTTGATGCAAAAAGCCTTTTTTTTTTTTTTTTTGATGTTTAATACCATGGATGCATACCTGTTCAGCATGAGCACCCAGTGAGAGACTCCACCTTATGCCGCGTACACACGGTCGGACTTTTCAGCTACAAAAGTCCAATGGACGCTGACGGACTAAAGCTGGCTGGTAATCCGATCGTGTGTGGGCTTCTCCGGACTTTCAACGTACTTTTTTAGCCTCAAATCCGACGTACTTTAGATTTGAAACATGCTTCAAATCTTTACGTCGTAACTACGACGGACCCCGAAGTCCGCTCGTCTGTATGCTAGTCCTACGGACAAAAACCCACGCTAGGGCAGCTATTGGCTACTGGCTATCAACTTCCTTATTTTAGTCCGGTGTACGTCATCACGTACGAATCCGTCGGACTTTTGTGTGGTCGTGTGTAGGCAAGTCCGTTCGTTAGAAAGTCCGCCGCAAGTCCGCCGCAAGTCCGCCGAAAGTCTGTCGGACAGGCTGTCGGACTTTTGTAGATGAAAAGTCCGACCGTGTGTACGCGGCATTAGATTCAAGTGAGACTTTCCAATGATGAGAGTGCTGCTATTTTGTTTCTTTGTCTCTGTCAGATTTTTTCCAGCAGCAGCTCCGTAGAGGAGTTTAACCTGTTTATATTCTATTATATTTGGACAATGGCATCACTGGGGGGGGGGGGCAGAGGGGGCTCTGATCCCCCCAACATTATGCTGTGCCCCACCATGTGCCCCCCCCCCCCCATTTAATTTTTTTTTTTTTTTTTTCAAAAAGGCAATGCCTTTTTGTTTGCATTCATAGCGGATGCGCCGCATCTTACTCGGGCCGCTGCTGGAGTAACACTATTGAGAGGGAGAGCGTCCCCAGTCAGCTCGTGCGGGTGATTCCTTCCCCCTCCCTCTGCTCGCTGACACTGCATAATGCGTGTGCTCACACAACCAGGGCCGCCCGATCTGCTCCTTCCCCTGCATCCTCATTGGCAGGGAGAAGAACGAGTTGCAGGAAGGACTCCACCAGGACTCTCAGTTACTGAAAAAGCAGACTGATTTTTCCCATCCTTAAGACAGCAGAACCAGCCTGTAAATTCCAAGAGATGCTAGACCAGCGCTGTCAATAGCAGGGGCAGGACAGCAAGAGGAGGCTGGGGAACCCCACAGTGGTAGAACACCAGGGCCCGGTGGCAAGGCAACCTTTGCAACCCTGATAGTTCTCCCACAGCTTTGGACCCTTATATATTCTTGGTATGCTGGTGACATATATCGCTTGTTTTCTGCCTCCCTGGGGGGCCCCAATACAGAAGGAAGAGAACTCACTGCAGAACATGTGAAAGGGCCCATTGTTGGATCGTAGTAAAGGGCCCCAGGATATATATATATATATATATATATATATATATATATATATATATATATATATATATATATATATATATATATATATATATATATATATATATATATATATATATATGAAAGCTGGAGACGCCACTGTATTTGGAGCCTCTCATCCCTGAATGCAGCCTTTGCACTGTTCCTGTATGTAGCAATAAAGACTTTTTATTTGGATTACTGGAGATGCCGGCTACCTTATTTTTTTGACGTGATGCTAAGAGCCTGCTGCAAATAGTTTTCATTTCTGAGACTTGCAACTCCCTTATTCCTCATTTATCACTTCACTACCATCATACTCTTTAGAATGATAGAGTGATGGCCATGATGTTCTGGAGCAACTGCTTAAAATGCCACCATATTCACAGTGTGTGTGCGCACCAGGAAAAATACACAAAGCCAATCAGTATGGCTTTGTGCCTTGTGATAGAGTTAATACTCAATTATAGTGATCACAAATGTAAACAGTACTACTATTTACATTTCGGAGTCCTCCCCTTCCTCAACAGAAAAAAGGGAGAAAGGACAATCTTCTAAATGAAGATGAACCATTTGGCCTCCAGAATTTACCCCTTTCATGACCAGAGCATTTTGTGCTATTCAGCACTGTGCTACTTTAACTGGCAATTGCACATTCATGCAACACTGTACACAAATGAAATGTATATTATTTTTTCACACAGAGAACTTTTTTGGTGGTATTTTATCACCACAGTTTTTTGCTATATAAAAAATATTTAAAAAAAAAGTTTTTCTTAGTTTCTGTTATACAATTTTGCAAACAAATAATGTTTCTTCATACATTTAGGCCAAAATGTAGTCTGCTATAGCTCTTTGGTAAAAATAACCCAACTCAGTGTATATTGTTTAGTCTGCGTTAAAGTTATACTGATGCACTGACTGCCTATCACATTTCTTAAAGTGGTTGTTAAACCACTCTAACATGTTTGCACCATCAGCACTGCCTCCCTATTGTAGTATCCCCCTCTGTGTGTGATTAATAAAAAGAAATGCTGCAAATACCACATTTCAGTGTCGAGATCGCAATCACATGACTGGCCGGGTCTCTCCTTTCCTCCTCTGGCAGATGCAGCGGGCGGGGCCGAGATTCCCCCGCTGACGTAACTCGAGAGGCGGGGAGGAGGAGAGATCCAGCCGGTCACGTGATCGCTATCTCGGCACTGAAATTAGGTATTTGCAGCATTTATATTTATAAATCACACACAGAGGGGGATACTACAATAGGAGGCAGTGCTGATGGTGTATACAGGTTAGTGTTATTCAAGCCCTAAAAGCCCTTGGGGTTATCAAACGCTTTAAGGCCCTAAAGTGCCAAGACAGTACAAATACCCCCAAGTGACCCATTTTTGGAAACTATAAAGTCCAAGATATTTGGTAAGAGGCATGTTGAGTGTTTTGAAGTTTTAATTTTTTTTACAACTTTTTGGAAAATGAAGAAATTAAATAAAATGTGTTTTTTTTTTTTGTATACTGTCACCAGTGCAGTACAGCACCATCATATGACTTGTGTGGCAGTGATCAGGGATACTGACTGGTGACAGTATGCATTTAAAAAATAAAAAAAGTAATAATTTTTTATTCAAATTTTTAAAGCTTTTTTTTTTTGCATACTTTTATCAAAATAGTTCAGTGTCACCATAGTGACACTGTGCTACTCTGGGGGGATCAGGAATTTTTCTTTTTTTACAGAAGGTCCCCGAGTTACGAACCTCCGAGTTGCGAACGACTCCTACTTACGAAACGGGAGGCGGCGTGACGTTCTGCACATGCGTGGCCACTTTTCAACAGCGGGCACATCAGAAAACAGTGGAAAACATCGGAAAACAGCATCTGCGCATGCGCGGCTACTTGACAGAACTTGGGAAAACGACGTCCCTGCCTTTCTGCACATGCGCTTCCAACTTACGAACAAATCAGACTTAAGAACAAACAGGCAGTCCCTAAACCGTTCGTAACTCGGGGACTGCCTGTACACTGTTATTGTTTAAAACAGTGATGATCACTATTATAAGCAATAGGTAACTGTCATGAATGGCTATTCATGACAGCTTGCTTACTGTTGACATGCTGTGATTGGCTATAGCTAATCACATCATAATACATCAGCCATAAAGTTCAATCCAAAAAAGGCGATAGTTCATATAGGAAATCATAAGGTGTATGGGAATTCCACCTTCACCGCACCACGTGATTCCACTCCCTTAGGAATTGCACTCACCAGAAATATGTAAAATCATGCTTTGGGTATGTTATGCCCAGACAGTAATATCAGGGAGTCATCTACCAGGATGTCTCAAATGGTTCACTGGGACAATAGATTGGTGCACTCCAATTCGCATCATTCACACTCGTATGAACGAAAGGAGTTCCATGGGCTCAAACATAAAGGAAACAATCCTTATAGCGCAACTCTGTTATAATCTTATTGTATAACAACTCCCCCCCCCCCCTTTAAACCTCTGCACTTACAAACAGTGATTAAAAAAAGGCATTCGATAAAAACATTGCACTGTGTACTGTAACTCGATACTCTCTCACCGCTCGTGAAGATGTCATCGTCCGCAGTATATCCCAGGAGAAGATTGGAACAGTGGACCAGTGCAGCAAGCCGTGTGGTCACGCTTAGACGTGTTTCATTATTATTATGTCAATAGGTGTGGCCGCACGGCACAGACTTGCAGCTTTATAGATTATAGTCTGTTAAATCTTAACCCCTTCCAATATTTGGGGACAGATCCTCAGCTGCTCTCACCATAGACATTCAGAGCCGGAACACATTGCACAGCGATCTACACCGCCGGCATCTCCGAGCTCATTGTATAATGTATGGGGCCAGCGGCATCCGATATCCCAGCAACCACATAACCGGGGGGATCGGTCGCCCCCCGGCAACCTTAATCATGCAGTGCATTATCTATACAATTGCTGTACATATGCAGAAACCAAAACATAATACATGATAAAATTCATAAATGTAATTCGTACATATCATACAAGATCAAACCTATTTGATTTGCTAAATTCTACAGATAATCATGGATGACCTACATAACCGTTCTAATACTAAATAATAAAAATAAATATCTGAAAAATATATATAAAAAAATATACTAATATATAGCAGATCATAATAGTTAATTCAAATTATTTGAGTTTATTATTGGAATAATTAGAGGTATGTATCATAAACTTATTTCAATGGAGTTAACTCAACTTATGTCTGAATGATGGGCCTTAATCCAGGGGGCCTTAAAGCGTGTACCAAAAAACATTGTTAACCACACATGTAGAAATCTATTCATTTGTAACCATAAGGATTTTGGCACATCTGAGGGGGTAATAATTAGTGACTAGTACTATGTGTATAATCGTACATTTGGAGGATCATCATCTTACCACATATTGCGGGGGGAGACTTTCAAGTTTAGATTTTAAATGCCATGTTGGAAAAAAAATGAACTCGATTAGTAGTCTCTTATAAAGCAATTCAAATCAAGCTCAATGTTCAACCCCCTTGGTTGAAGAGTATTGGTGAGGTATATCCATCTAGTCTCACTCCTGGATATTTCCCTCACCATATTTGTGCCACTCCAAGAGGGACACAGCTTCTCTAAACCCCAAAACAAAAGCCCAGAGGGATCTCTATTGTGTTTGCATCTAAAATGAAGCGACACACTATGATCCTTATATCCTATCCATCAGAATGGTATAGATGTGTTCAGAAACTCGTTTGGCCGAGGTTCTTTTAGTCCGGCCTATATACATAAGGCCGCATGGGCAACGTAAGGCGTAAACCACGTGAGTGGAATTACACTATAAAAAATTTGGAAGAGGTTAAGATTTAACAGACTATAGTCTATAAAGCTGTAAGTCCATGCCATGCGGCCACACCTATTGATGAAGACGCTTGCTGCACTGGTCCACTGTTCCGATCTCCTCCCGGGAATCAACGCGGATGATCGGATCTTCACGAGAGGTGAGAGAGTATCGAGTTACAGTACACAGTAAGCAAATATCCGTGCTATACAAATTATGTTCTAAGAAGCCAGTATAATTTGTTTGATCAGCAAAAATAAAAACATATAAAAGTCCACATGCAGCGCTAAAATTAAAATTTTCGAAGGGAAGAGTAGATGAACCCGTCACCAGCTTCAGTGTATGTAGAAAGGCATACCGTACCACGTGAAAGTTCAATCTGCTTACCAGATAGCTTAAACAAGCCAGTATGTAGTGGATAAACCACAATAGCAGCTCCATTCCTCAGACATTCAATTAGAATGACATCTTTCTTAAGGCATCATCCGACCTGGAACTTATACAGATTTTGGGCTCCCAGCTCTGAATCAAGGAACAAAGCAGAGGTGTAGTGCAGGGACGTTTCGACAGTGTGGAAAGGTCTGATGTTTTACCGCAACCCTGGTCTGACGTTGTTCTGAAGTTGAGGAACAGAGCTGCTATTGTGATTTATCCACTACATGCTGGCTTGTTTAAGCTATCTGGTAAGCAGATTGAACTTCCACGTGGTGCGGTGTGCCTTTCTACATACACTGATACATACACTGAAGCTGGTGATGGGTTCTACTCTCTTTGAAAATTTCCCTTTGAACATTTTAATTTTAGTGCTGCATGTGGACTTTTACAGTATACAGTGTAATGTTTTTATTGAATGCCTTCTTTTAATCACTGTTTGTAAGTGCATAGGCTTAAAGAGAGGGGAGTTGTTATACAATAACATTTTAACAGATTTGCACTATAATGATTGTTTCCTTTATGTTTGAGCCCATGGAACCGCTTACGGTCATACGAGTGTGATTGATGCGAATTGGGGTGCACCAATCCCTTGTCCCACCATTTGAGATATCCTGGTAGATGACTCATTGATATTACTGTCTGGGCAGAACATACCCAAAGCGTGATTTGACATATTTCTGGTGAGTGCAATTTCTAAGATAGTGGAATCACGTGATGGGCTGAAGGTGGAATTCCCATACACCTGATGACTTCCTGTATGAACTATCGCCTAAGCACTTTAACCGGATTTGTTTTCACTGGGTGTTTTTACTATACTGTCATCTAATGGTGTATAATATACCATTTGAAAGCGCTGCTTTGCCTTAAGGTCTTTTTCGGAATGTACTTTATGGCTGATGGATTATGATGTATTGTATTAATATAGCGGCTGCTAGTGTCACCAATTTCTCAAGTGACTGGTTTACTTTTACTTTGGCTTATAGCTAATCATATGGTACAGGATGCTATGATTGGCCCAGGTACCATGTGATAGCTGTGGGCCAATCATAGCATCAGAATACAGTTATGAATAGAAGCCATTCATGACTCTTTTGTTAACCTTGCAATCATGTGGTACCGAGTGCTGTGTGCATGTGCTAGGCGAAGTACCAGTGCATTGCCTAGCCTGTCTGCAGTAAATGTTCTGTGGGTGGGCATCAAGCGGTTAACTCAATGAAGGGTATGCAGCAATATATGTCATTAATATGACTTTACCTCCCTCATCCTGCACATTAACCCCCCCTCCCCTTCTCCATACTCCCACTGTATGTGACCTGTACATTACTCCTTCACCTCCTCCTTCCTTTGTGTATGTGTATAATGATGTGTTGTATCTAGTGCACCATTATCAAGCTCCATGTTTTAACCACCTCATTGACATTGACATTTTTTTTGCCTTGTTCAGCTGGGATATATAAGGCTTCAATAAAATGGTGGAGAGCAAGCTTCCTGAAGACGTGAAACCGCGAAATGCATTCAGGCTGCACGCTCTTTCACACTGATGTCACTTCCGGTATATCTGGTTCCTGTGTCTTGAGTGATGGAATGCACACCGAGAGTCGGGGGGAAACTGCGTGTTTTACCCTCCTAGTAAATTGTACATGCCAGGCTAGCCTATAGCACCAACAATGTCATTCTACTCTGCTTCTGCTATTGAACACTTCTTATGAGGTTATGTGGACTTATTCTTCCCTTTTGTTAATGATTTATGAGATGTTGAATAGGGATGAGCTTCGAGTTCGAGTCGAACTCATGTTCGACTCGAACATCGGCTGTTCGCAAGTTCGCGGAACAGCGAACAATTTGGGGTGTTTGCGGCAAATTCGAATACCGCGGAACACCCTTTAAAAGTCTATGGGAGAAAGCAAAAGTGCTAATTTTAAAGGCTTATATTCATGTTATTGTCATAAAAAGTGTTTGGGGACCTGGGTCCTGCCCCAGGGGACATGGATCAATGCAAAAAAAAGTTTTAAAAACGGCCATTTTTTCGGGAGCAGTGATTTTAATAATGCTTAAAGTGAAACAAAGTGTAATATCCCTTTAAATTTCATACCTGGGGGGTGTCTATGCCTGTAAAGGGGCGCATATTTTCTGTGTTTAGAACAGTCTGACAGCAAAATGACATTTCAAAGGAAAAAAAGTCATTTAAAACTACTCGCGGCTATTAATGCATTGCCGGTCCGACAATACACATAGAAGTTCATTTATAAAAATGTCATGGGAATTCCCCACAGCGGAACCCCGAACCAATTCCCTTCAGGTCTGGTATGGATATTAAGGGGAACCCCGGCCAAAATTTAAAAAAAAAATGATGTGGGGGTCCCCCTAAATTCCATACCAGGCCCTTCATGTCTGGTATGGATATTAAGGGTAACCCCGGCCAAAATTTTTTTTAAAAATGGCGTGGGGTCCCCCTCAAAATCTATACCAGACCCTTGAGGTCTGGTATGGATTTTAAGGGGAGCCCCGCGCCAAAATTTAAAAAAAAAAACGGCGTGGGATCCCCCCAAAAATCCATACCAGACCCTTATCCGAGCACGCAACCTGGCAGGCCGCAGGAAAAGAGGGGGGGATGAGAGATCGCCCCCCATCCTGAACCGTACCAGGCCACATGCCCTCAACATATCCACACACATCCGCTTTTTCCAATGCAGAGCAGGGGATGGTCGTGGAGCAGGATCGGTTGGCGGAAAGATGTGAGCAAATGGTGGACACAGGTGTCTAGCTGGTCCTCCGAAGTGGATTTGTGCCATGTTGCTTTCCTCCATGGCTGCTAACCAAAAATGGAGTTCTGTCCATTTCCTGTGCATTTTTATGTAATTTCATTCATGGAAATCTATTTCACTTGAGCAGATAAAATTGGCAAAATGTGCATAGAAACGTGCCAAGACGCACAAATGGCACGTTTCCATTTATTTCTATGAGATTACAAACGCTACAAAAACTTCCAAATCTGTCCAATTCGAGCAACAAAAAAAAGCTCTAGTATATAATGGATTGAACCACTGAAGGAAAAAATTATCAATAATTGCCTTCAAAAAGTTGCCAACATCCCGAATTAGTGGAAAAAATAAGACCCTTGGGTTAGGGAACTTATATACCCCCCAGTATAATGGGACTTTGTAGGCGAACCATACAATGGATTAGATAAAGTGTTTTATTTATTTGAAAAATCATAAAAACAAGATACATTTAGCAATGGATCTCAACAAGAGTATTTATACAATAAAATTTGCAATCCTGTAATAAGTTTTATATACTTCCATTCATAATAAAGTATTTTCTCTAGAAGCCTGACATGTTTCAGGACGATGTCCCTTCTTCAGAGGCGTACTGCAGAGAGAAAAGTCGCATATATAGGAGATACATTCTGAAATAACAAATGAAAATAATTTGCACAGAGGTAACAATATGAACCACAAAAGGTTTAGTGACCTGACAACCCACCATGTCCACCATACATACCAACAAGAAGTTTTCAAGAATGAAAGATACATATATGGCTGCACACCAACATGCAGTTTGGCATAGGGTAGCAGATTATATCTTTTTAAATGAAAAGCACACTGGTTGTCGGCTGATCAGCCAGTGTAAGATAATGGCTATCCGTCGGCTTCAGAAATGGCCTCGCAAAGGCCCCCCAAAAAGGAAGGACAACCCCGTTGGATCCCAGATTGCCCTTTAAAATTACTTATAAGAAAATTATTTATAAGTTTATTTTCCTTTCCTTTTTAAAGGGCAATCTGGGATCCAACGGGGTTGTCCTTCCTTTTTGGGGGGCCTTTGCGAGGCCATTTCTGAAGCCGACGGATAGCCATTATCTTACACTGGCTGATCAGCCGACAACCAGTGCGCTTTTCATTTAAAAAGATATAATCTGCTACCCTATGCCAAACTGCATGTTGGTGTGCAGCCATATATGTATCTTTCATTCTTGAAAACTTCTTGTTGGTATGTATGGTGGACATGGTGGGTTGTCAGGTCACTAAACCTTTTGTGGTTCATATTGTTACCTCTGTGCAAATTATTTTCATTTGTTATTTTAGAATGTATCTCCTATATATGCGACTTTTCTCTCTGCAATACGCCTCTGAAGAAGGGACATCGTCCTGAAACATGTCAGGCTTCTAGAGAAAATACTTTATTATGAATGGAAGTATACAAAAATTATTACAGGATAGCAAATTTTATTGTATAAATACTCTTGTTGAGATCCATTGCTAAATGTATCTTGTTTTTATGATTTTTCAAATAAATAAAACACTTTTTATCTAATCCATTGTATGGTTCGCCTACAAAGTCCCATTATACTGGGGGGTATATAAGTTCCCTAACGCAAGGGTCTTATTTTTTCCAAAAAAAAGCTCCAGAACTTGTTTGACCTTCAGGCGTTTGGCTTCAGGCGTTTTGGAGTGGAGATGTGAACCATCTCCATAGAGAATAATTGATTTTTTTCCCCTCCAGCGTTTTGTAGCTTGGGGATTCAAGCTACAAAACGCTCAGGTGTGAATGGGGCCTTAGAGTCAAGAAGGCATATCAGTAACAGGATCAACAGTGGCATCTCACTTTTCTTGTACCCTCCAGTGATATGATCAGTTGCAATGCAGTATATCATGATAAATTTTAAGACAGGGTATTTGGAACGCAATCCAATATTTGATTACATGCTTATGTTTCTAGCCGCAATTGTGAGTGTAACCGTGTTTTTTTTTTAATATAAATTTTAATAAAGTCAAAACAATATTGTGCCATGGAAATCTCTCTTATAACTTGTCATGATATACTGCATTGCAACTGATAATATCACTGGAGGATACAAGAAAAGTAAGATGCCATTTATCACACCAGGATACTGTTATTGACAAGCCTTCTTGACTCTAAAGTCGGGTACACACGGGCTGAATGTTGGGAGACAACGGCCGGTTAAAAAAGGAAACATTGGACCCATGTGTATGTCGGTCTGTTCGTCATAAGCCGACCGTTTGAAAAACCAGCATCTGACTGTCTCCCGATCAGCGTTCTCAGCGAGTGTTCTGGTGGAGGAGGCGTCCCCCTGTCAGATTACAACAGCTCAGCGGGGGAGATCGCTGAACTAACCTTGCATGGTTAGTATAGCGACTCAGACTGGAGCTGACAGGTTTTTTTTTTGTTCAACCCGCGGGATTGAACTAAAAAAACTAATAGTGTTTACCCGGCTTAAAAGTTTGTGAGTGGGGAGTGCAGGCGGAGAGCACAAAGGAGTGGAATTTTGCACTTTAAAAGACTTATCTGCACTGGCACTTTAATTTGCACTATGGATCTTATTTCATAAGCTCTTAAATCAACACAGTTTACTTTTATGTATACAGAATTTTTGAATTGTTTAGATTTATTTTTATATATTTATGTCTGAGCACATTGAAATTTATGGTATATGCAAGAGCAGCGCTTGGTCCTTTGTTCTTCATCTATTAATGATATTTTAACCCTACACTATAACAGCAGCTCAAATATTTACCAATTAATTGAATTCACTTGCAAACAAAAGGAAGAAAGTAAAACGCTCCCTAGTTCCTCCTGACTCAGCGCTACGTATTTCCAGTTTAAATCAAACAAAGCAATGTTAAGACAATTCCTCAAAATAGAGGTAATGTTAAATTAGCAGCCACTTAAAAAATAATGGTATATAAACAAAAGATAAAACAATTTGTCACCGATTGACGAATCAATCAGTTTAAAAAGATCTTATCACAAAGTGGCGCTCCTGTCAACTGCAAAATATTGACTGGCTAACACATATAAATACATACATGCGATGTTAGTGATTATGCAATAGAGATATCTATAGTAGGCAGATAAAGCAGTGGATAATAAGAAAGAAGAGCCTTTGGTGAGATTTGCTCAGTGGAAAGAAAAGGAAATTGCTGGATAGTGCACAAATCACCGCAATCGTCCTCACAGTGCTCCACACGCCCCTCTAACAAGCCTCTAGTCACATCTGCAATATCCTGCTGCCATACACAAACTGAATCTCCCTGGAGAGATGGCTCAGAGGATCCCTGGAACCCTGCAGCGTCCATACTGACACAGTGCACCCTGGAGGCTGCAGGATACAAAGTAAAAGATCAATTTCTCTACAAGGCAACTACTGACATAAAACCTCAAGATCATTATAATCCACAATTGAATGTCTTTACATCTTAGTCATCATACAGGTCTCGAATAACAATCACCATTTAATGTGGGTCATCTCAAATACCCCTACCGGTATTTATTTCTTTTGAATAGAAGTCATTAAACAGGTGGGAGATGTAAAAGAACAGTGGGCATATATAGATAGATACTTAATACAACCCCTGGCAAAAATTATGGAATCACCAGTCCCTGAGGATGTTCCTTCAGTTGTTTATTGTTGTAGAAAAAAAGCAGATCACAGACATTACCAAAAACTAAAGGCATTTCAAATGGCAACTATCTGGCTTTAACACTAAAAGAAAAATAATTGTGGTGGCCAGTAACAGTTAGATTTATAGAACAAGCACAGGGAATAAATTATGGAATCACTCAACTCTGAGGAAAAAATTATGGAATCACCCTGTAAATTTTCATTACAAACACTAATGCCCCGTACACACGGTCGGATTTTCCGATGAAAAATTTCCGATCGGAGCGTGTTGTCGGAAATTCCGACCGTGTGTGAGCTCCATCGGACATTTTCCATCGGATTTTCCGACACACAAAGTTTGAGAGCAGGCTATAAAATTTTCCGACAACAATATCCGATCGCGTCAATTCCGACCGTGTGTGGCCTGTTCCGACGCACAAAGTGCCACGCATGCTCAGAATAAATTCCGAGACGGAACAGCTCGGTCTGATAAACTTAGCGTTCGCAATGGATACAGCACTTTCGTCATGCTGCATTGTTAAAAATGGTTTAACACAGCACACTCTCTTCTTCTTTATAATTTGAGAAGAATGAAGTAGTTTTGCTGCTCATATTCACACAGACTTCTCACAAACTTATTTCTTTACTATTCATCAGGATTCCCTCAATATATTTTGATTTGTCACATCTGACAACATTATTTTTGTGTTGTATTTTTTTTTTGTTTCGTTTTAAGGCAGATTTTTTTTTTTTTTTTGGTTTGTATTTTTTTCAAGGCTGATCTTTGTTTTATTGTATTTTTAGTTTTATCCAGAATATTTTTGTGTGTGTTTTGTGTGTCAAGTTACCACAACACCATTGATATGTTGTTATATTTAATCTGTAGGAGATTGTTTGGTGTTGTTGTCTCTTGTTAAATTCACATTGTACTTTAGAAATGTACCTGAATCGTCACCAACAAACTGTCCTTTTTGAATGAAAACACACATAGGAGAGTATAATAGAAAAAAAAATTTCATTTATTAAGGGCTCACAACTAAACAAAGAGGGAGGCAACGCTGGAGAATTAGCAGAAATGGGTGAAGCCTTGGACCCCCAGGGCCCACATCAACTATTTTCAAGCAAAATTGGTGGCCTGAGGAGTCCTTATCTAAGGGAGTGCAGTCTGGTCCAGAAGTCCCAGAGATCCGGAAAGCAGCAGATGACATCTGTGTCCCCAGGCTGTGGCCATACAAGAGACTGCATCTTTTGCCAGACCAGACTGAACCCAGGGTCATCATTCTCTTGTCTTCCTTCCACGTGTCCTTCCACGCCGTGGCTCTGGTGGTGGAGTTGTGGCAGCAGGAGGAGGAGGAGGGGCCAACTCACTCAGGTGGGTATTGGGTTTTAGTTCCCCACTCACCCCCTTACTTAGGACTTTTTACAGAAGGTCCTCACATAGCTTGCGTTGACCCTCCTGCATGCCCTGCAGTTTTGTGGCAGCCATGCAGGCAAAGGCCTCTTCAGGAGTGGGTAAGGCTCTGAGGGAGGCAGAAGCCTCCTGAATGAGCCTGAGCGCAGAATCCTGCATGTGAGTCGCCTTCCTCGCTCTTTTGTATAGAAGGCGGAGGGGAGGAACCTGCGAATCGGTCAGGCTTCGACTTGTCCCAGGCTTTTCCTGGCTGACACTTAGCCCCGCCTCCTCCTGGCTGCAACTTAGCCCCGCCTCCTCCTGGCTGCCACATTCCACAGCCTCCTCCTGGCTGAGGACTTCCTGTGTATGAAAAAGGGACATTGTTTTAGTATTTTTTTCATCAATCGCACACAATTTTCACCTCCTGACTGTTGCAAATTGAATGTTAACAAATATAACAGACTATCCTTCTGAGCCCAACATTTTTTATTCTTGTCCCAATTTTGGGTGCCCACTACTGTCTATTGATGTGTAAAACACTTTTTGCAATCAGCAATTAGTGATCAATAATGACATCTAGTAAACATAATTTATTTATTGACCAGAAATCTGTAGAACAATGCTATACCTGACTCCAGCTGGGCTCCTCCACTTCTTCCTGGCTGGAAGGCCCAGGTTGGACATCGGAAGCCTCAGCTGGGGTGGAAGGAAGAGTGGAAGGAAGGGTGGAGAGGGATTCCCTGACTTCAGTGTGGTCTGACAGAAATCGCAGTCTCTCATAGTACCACAGCCTGGGGACATAAACGTCATCTGCTGCAGCTCCAGATCTCTGGGAATCCGTGACCTTCTTGTGCTCCCTTACATAAGTGCTCCTCAGGCCACCAATTTTGGTTTTTAAATAAGGGATGGTTGCTGTGGGGACCACCGGCTTCACCAACTCCAGCAGTTTCTCCAGCACTGTCTGCCTCTTTTGTTTTTTGTTGTAATGGGGATGTCTCACCTGCCACAGACAGGGCAGCTCCCTGTACTTGTCTATGAACAGGGGGAGGAAATTGTGGTCGTTAAAGCCATCCATTTTCTCTGCAAGACACCACACAAGACAAACACTAAGGTCAGGCCAAACTCTCCTAATCTTGTTACAATATAGGCTTCAATTTCGAAGCAGTATAGGCCCAAGTTTAGATCTTACCTTCGTTATCACGATCGGCGCCTCCGATGCTCCTTCCTCCGCACACAGATCGTACGTAATACGCACGCGTGTTACGCTTTATACACACTGCGCATGCGTGTAACTCCGCCCGCCCCTGACGTTCTTTCTAGTCTATTCCCCGCCCCTTTTCGTTCTGCGCAGTGGGGGAAGAGCACATGGCGGAGACACAGCAGGTGCATGCTAATTACAGCAACGAGGAGGAGGAAAGCCCGGATCCGGAGACGTCCCGATCCAGAAGGAGAAGATTTAAGGCATCAAATATGTACTTTGGGGAGATGTTGGAGATGGTGGACATCCTGAAGAAGGCCGACTATGACGGGAAGTATGGACCTTAATCCAACCCCAATGTCAGAAAGGCCAAGATCATGGCGAAAGTGGTCAAAAGTCTGCACCGGAATTTCGGGGTACGTCGATCGAAAGATCAGCTCAGGAAACGGTGGTCGGACCTCAAATTACGAGAACATGAGCAGTACAGAAAGATCCGGAGAGTGCTGCAAAAAAGTAAGTAGTTGTGCTGTGTTCCTATTCTTTTTGTCTTTATTACGTTCGTGCTGCTCCATGTGCTTTTCTTAAAAGTGTACATTTTAAACTGGCAACTTTCATGTTCATGGGCACATTATTCATTCGTATCAAACATTTTTCTTTCGGCCTATAAAACACCATTGTTTTGGCCATATGCATTCGGCCACATTTTTTATGCCCTACTTGTATGAAACTAATTTGGTTGTGTAGATGGCTTTGTTACTAGAATGAAATGCAAACTAGATTCTGTGTAAGGAGAGGACACTGAGCAGCTGTTTTCACATCTGGACACTGGAGCACTAGTGTGGGACACCAGAACACCATTTTTATTAGGGGGGCCACACAGGTGCTCCAGTGTATACTATAGGGGGGTCTCCATCTGTGAAGCTTGTACCAAACAGGGAAAGTATTGCAGCTTGACAAAGGACACTGAAAATGCTACATTTTGGAACTCTGCCAAAATAGACAATTGTACCACACTTCCAAGCAATGTTTCTTATTTATAGTTCTGCCATCAAATATCTGTGTGCTAAGTATACCATTTTTGTTTTACATAGGGGAGAAAAGACTCGGCGGACACCCCTCATCCGAGTAGACCAGAGCCCCCCCTCTGGAAGAAGGGGAAATCCCCCCAACACAAGAAGAGCAGGAGGAAGAAGACGTGGTGGAACTAGTCACCACAACAGGTGAGTGTCTGCGACCACAGGCTCAGGTAAGAGATGGATGCCGGCATATTTTTTATACCTGTTTTTGTTTGGTTTCTCTCTTTTTAGGTGATCGTGATGTTGTGGATCCAGATCCTTTCACATCAGAAAGTGCCCAGATCCTGATCGGGGAGATCATGGGGTGTAATTTAGCGTTGGAAAACCTCAATAAAAACATCAATGATGTTATTCAAAAAAATAAGAACATCATTGATGTTTTGGGTCGAGTTTAAAACCCCTCCAAATCACTTTAATTTTGTGTGCTACAATGTTCTAAATGTTTTAGCAATTTTTAGAAAAGCCAAATTTGGAGGATGCACACAGTGTTTTGGGGGTGCAACCCCTTCCTCAATAATAAAGTAGCTGAGAGGAAGGGGTTTCTCCCCCCCAAAACACGTCCCTTGATCCCCCGTGATGGCAGCTAGCACATGTTGACATTAGGAAATTTGTGTGCATCTTCCAAATTTGGCTTTTCCTGGGGTTACTTCACCCCATCTGAATGCAATATCAAACACAGTTCCTAAATACTCATGTCTGATATTGCCTCCAAGTTCTACCAAATGTGAACTTTGTAAGTTCAAGATTTGTGTCTTTCTTGTTGGTTTTACACATGCCTGGTTTATCTTAAATGGACATTTCTATTTTTGATAATGTCACTCCAAAAATTGTTATGCAACAAACATGTTGGTTTGTTTTAAAAAAACCTTTTCTAAATGCACATGTGATTGTGCAGGTATTAAAAAGATTGTTAATCAAGAATGTGTGGAGTATTGTCTCAACGCTACAAGACTTTTGTGGTGATGTAATTGCTGTTTTCTGTGACAATGGGGGTTATTTCCTAAGGGCAAATCCTCTTTGCACTACTAGTGCAGTTTCAGTGCAGTTTCAGGTGCACTTGTAGTGCAAAGTGTCTTTGCTTTTAGTAAATAACACCGAACAGTGCTTTGTAAGGTTGCACAATCACACCATTTTCTGGACTCACCACATTTCTGTCAGGGTCAGCTAAAACAAACACAAGCAGTAAATGTCACCAAAGATTTGCGAATTTTTTTTTTTTATTGGATCAAGGTTTCACAAATTGTCTGGCATATTGATGGCCCCCCTACCCGCAAAGAACTCAAGGTATCTTAACCGGACATCACGGGCACTCAGGGAAGGCACTTTCAAGCGCCGTCAGGGTTGTTTCTTTTATAATTCCGGCGTCAGTCCCAACTGAGCCAGCATAGTTGGCAGAATGTTGACATAAAAAGTTATGTAGAACACAGCACGCCAGGATTATATGATTCAGTTTATACTCCGCCATATGGATGGGTGTAAGAAATAGGCGGAACCGGCTGGTCATGATTCCAAATGTGTTCTCCACCACTCTTCTGGCTCTGGCCAGCCGGTAATTAAAAACCCTCTGTTCCGGGGTGAGGGTCCTCATCGGGAATAGCCGCATAAGATGGTCCCCCAGCACAAATGCTTCATCCGCAACGAAGACGAATGGGAGTCCTTCCACATTCTCTTCTGGAGGTGGCAAGTCCAAGCTGCCATTCTGGAGACGCCTGTAAAACTCCATCTGGGCGATGACTCCACCATCGGACATCCGGCCATTCTTCCCCACGTCCACATACAGGAACTCTTAATTAGCCGACACCACCGCCAACATCACAATACTATTGAACCCCTTGTAATTATAATAGTACGACCCCGAGTTGGGTGGTGGGACGATGTGGACGTGTTTCCCATCAATTGCCCCTCTGCAGTTAGGAAAGTCCCACTGCTGGGCAAAGTGGGAGGCCACAGTCTGCAATTCCTGTGGCGTGGAAGGAAACTGTTGAGGAAAACAAAAATAAATTAGTGGAAATGGAACATGGAAAGCAGATTAGACACAAACATTCTTGGCCAACATCCAGATAACATTTATTAAGGGGAATTTTACAACACCAAAGTATAAGGTACACCTATCATATCCCCCCCCCCTCATGGGCCATTTCTAACATTATGAGGGGGGGGATCTTGGACAGGTAACCCTCTCCACTTCATTGAGAGATGAATGCCTAAATAATGGGTATTACTTGGAACAGTCCCTCCTTAGTTACACTATTGGCAGACCACTGGACAGGTAAGAAGTGTCATAATACAAAGATATAAATACACACTGTACACATTTGAGCACATTTGGACATTCTGCTATTACCTATCAAGATAATAATAGAATACAAAAACTTTAAACAGTACCATTTGAAAGTATACAGGCAGGCCCTTCCACTACATGCTTTGGGGAATTCATCCATAAATCTGACCACAAAAGAGGTGGGTATAGTGTGTATGGGTTTGGCAAAGTCAGCAGATAGATGATTGAGGATAGATAGAAAATTGGGATCAGCTGACTTAGCAGTTGGGGGGAGGGAGGGTTAAAAATGATTTGGGGACACCACAAAAAAAAAGCCTCTGGCACTCTGCCTGAATTTAAAGCGCAAATCACATTTCTAAACATTTTAGGGGTTGTTTGGGGTAAAGCACTACTATGGAGCTGATAAAATACATTGTTAAGTGACTACATGATGTGAATATAGGGCAGAAGACCATGCTGGGGAGGTAAGTGAAGGCAAATATGTATGAAGGACAAAAAAACCCCCATAAAATTCCGTCATGCATGAGGAAAAAGGGGACATTCACAGCATATTACAATCATGGTAATTAGGGAATGAGGAAAGAAATACAATACATTAGCAAACATTATATACAATAAAATGTGATATTAAAGGATAAAAATCTTACCTTCATATACTCCTTCTGCAGGACCTGGATGATGGCAGAACAGGTCTCTGGGATAATGATACCCAGAGCCTGGGGGGAGATGCCTGTCGAGAACTTCAAGTCCTGCAGACTTCTCCCCATCGCCAAGTACCGCAGGGTGGCGACGTGCCTCTGCTCCGGAGTGATGGCTTGCCTGATGCAGGTATCCTGCCTGCTGATATAGGGGGTCAGCGAAGCCAACAAACGGTGAAATACGGGGTCCGTCATCCTGAGAAAGTTCCTGAAATCATCAGGATTATTCTCACGGATCTCACGGAGCAAAGGCATATGAGAGAACTGGTCACGCTGAAGCAACCAATTCTTGGTCCATGAACTCCTCCCCACCCTGTTCATGGACTGGACTTGTGTCAAGGTCAGGACCCCAACACCAAGCCCCCACACAGCACGAACTCTACGAGGAGTATGTATACGCAACATGGCTAGAAAACGGTCGGCTGCTCAGAAGGATGTAACAGAACGCACTGAAGAACAGCAAGGCCTGTGAAGAGCGACCTGAAAAACAGTAACGAACGAACAAGAACACAATGACTGAGTCACGCGTAGCTTGCTTGCACGCACTGAAGAGCAGATACAAACCCACAAGCACAAACTGAACCGCAGAAAATGATCTGAAAGCCACGAGTATGAAAAAGCACGAATCGTCTCTCACCAAACTTTTACTAACACGAGATTAGCAAAAGGAGCCCAAAGGGTGCCGCGCTTGGTTCTGAAATGGCCTTTTCTAGTCTCGTCGTACGTGGTTGACGTCACCGCGTTCTTGGCGATCGGAAATTCCGACAACTTTGTGCGACCGTGTGTACGCAAAACAAGTTTGAGCCAACATCCGTCGGAAGAAATCCTAGGATTTTGTTGTTGGAATGTCCGATCAATGTCCGACCGTGTGTACGGGGCATAACACCTGCATCAGATTAAATCTGCTTGTTAGTATGTAGGTAAAAAGGAGTGATCACACCTTGGTGAGCTGTTGCAACAAGTGGACTGACATGAACACCAGAGATGTCAATTGAAAAAAAGGACATGTCAGTCCACTTGTTGCAACAGCTCTCCAAGGTCCATATCTGTGATCTGCTTTTTTTCTACAACAACTGAAGGAACATCCTCAGGGACTGGTGATTCCATAATTTTTGCCAGGGGTTGTATACATGTCTATAACATAAACTGGTATCAGACCAGCAAGACATAAAATAGGAATAACCTGTCCAAAGGATAACAGGAAAAAAAGCCTAAGAACGATCATTTAAATTGCTAAACAGCTTAAAAGTGACTGAAAAATAAATAAGAACAATAATCAACATACTAATAAAATTAAAATATATGTTAGAACTATAATTTATCTCACTAAATAAGTAGACTCATTATATAAAGGGACATTCCATTAATAACATCCAATGCAGACAGCCACTCTAACTTTCCATTAATTTCAAAAAAATATATTTAAAACCTAATCTAATAATCACTGATAAAACAATTGAGATCAAGGTCTATGTTTAACCCTCTTGAGGTCAAACTGTCAGTCAAAAAAATCCACTGAGTTTCTCTGTTTGAGAGTTCTCTCACCATATTAGAACCCCTCCATGCAGGTTTAATGTGATCAATACCCCAGAATTTTTAACCAGAGGGATCCTGATTATGATGTAGCTTAAAGTGGAGGGACAAATTGTGATCTTTGAATCCAATGCGGATATTATGAATATGCTCTGCTATACGGATCTTTAACAGACATTTAGTTCTTCTGATATTGATTAACACGCACGAACAGGTTAAGGCATACACTACGTGTGTCGTATTGCACATGATGAAATGCTTAATAGTAAATGCTTTATTGTTAGAGGGAGAGGTAAATCTTTCTACTCCTCTCAAGGGTCTTCTAACCTCTTTGCAGGCTTTGCACCTCCTGCAGCAGAAAAAACCATCTCTATCCCAAAAAGATAGAGGACGGCTCAGGGGGTCTAGTACCTTCTTTACAATAGAGTCTCCATAACTAGGAGCTCTACGGTAAATAAACTTTGGTTTAGTAGGAAGTACTTGATTCAAAGTTCTATCCAAACGAAGGATGTGCCAGTGGGTGTTAAAAATATTCTCCACTTCTCTGTATTGAGAATGAAAAGAGGATATAAATCCCCACTCATAATCCGTGTTCTTTACCTCTAATGCCCCGTACACACGGTCGGACATTGATCGGACATTCCGACAACATAATCCTCGGACTTTTTCCGACGGATGTTGGCTCAAACTTGTTTTGCCTACACACGGTCACACAAAGTTGTGGGAATTTCCGATCGACAACCACGCGGTCACGTACACCACGTACGACGAGACTAGAAAAGGCCGGTTCAGAACCAAGCACGGCACCCTTTGGGCTCCTTTTGCTAATCTCGTGTTAGTAAAAGTTTGGTGAGAGACGATTCGCGCTTTTTTAGACTCGTGGCTTTCAGATCGTTTTCTGCCGTTCAGTTTGTGCTTGTGGGTTTGTATCTACTATTCAGTGCGTGCAAGCAAGTTCCGCGTGACTTTAAGGAGTCATTGTATTCTTGTTCGTTCATTACTGGTTTTCAGGTCGCTCTTCACAGGCCTTGCTGTTCTTCAGTGCGTTCTGTTACTTCGTTCTGAGCAGCCGACCGTTTTCTAGCCATGTTTCGTATGCGTACTCCTCGTAGAGTTCGTGCTGTGCGGTGGTTTGGTGTTGGGGTCCTGACCTTGACACAAGTCCAGTCTATGAACAGGGTGAGGAGGAGTTCATAGACCAAGAATTGGTTGCTTCAGCGTGACCAGTTCTGTCATATGCCTTTGCTCCGTGAGATCCGTGAGAATAATCCTGATGATTTCAGGAACTTTCTCAGGATGACAGACCCTGTGTTTCACCGTTTGTTGGCTTCGCTGACCCCCTATATCAGCAGGTAGGATACCTGCATGAGGCAAGCCATTACTCCGGAGCAGAGGTTGGTCGCTACCTTGCGGTATTTGGCCACAGGGAGAAGCCTGCAGGACCTCAAGTTCTCGACAGGCATCTCCCCCCAGGCTCTGGGGATCATTATCCCAGAGACCTGTTCTGCCATCATCCAGGTCCTGCAGAAGGAATATATGAAGGTAAGATTTTTATCCATTTATATCACATTTTATTGTATTGAATGTTTGCTAATATATTGTATTTCTTTCCTCATTCCCTAATTACCATGATTGTAATATGCTGTGAATGTCCCCTTTGTCCTCATGTATGCTGGATTTTTATGTAATTATTATTTTATTCCCTTCATACATATTTGCCCTTCACTAACCTACCCAGCATGGTGTCTCCTGCCCTATATTCACCTCATGTAGTCACTTAACAATGTATTTTATCAGCTCCATAGTAGTGCTTTACCCCAAACACCCCCTAAAATGTTTGGAAATGTTATTTTTGATTTTAATTCAGGCAGAGTGCCAGAGGCTTTTTTTGTGGTGTCCCCAAATTTTTGGTAACCCTCCCTCCCCCCAACTGCTAAGTCAGCTGATCCCAATTCTCTATCTATCCTCAATCATCTATCTGCTGACTTTGCCAAACCCATACACACTATACCCATCTCTTTACTGGTCAGATTTATGAATGAATTCCCCAAAGCATGTAGTGCAAGGGCCTGCCTGTATACTTTCCAATGGAACTGTTTTAAGTTTTTGTATCCTATTATTATCTTGATAGGTAATAGCAGAATGCCCAAATGTCCTCAAATGTGTACAATGTGTATTTATATCTTTGTATTCAGACACTTCTTACCTGTCCAGTGGGCTGCCAATAGTGTAACTAAGGAGGGGCTGTTCCAAGTAATACCCTGTATTTAGGCATTCATCTCTCAATGAAGTGAAGAGGGTTACCTGTCCAAGAATTCCCCCCCCTATAATGTTAGAAATGGCCCATGAGGGGGGGAGGGGGAATATGATAGGTGTACCTTATACTTTGTTGTTGTTAAATTCCCCTTAATAAATGCTATCTGGAGGTTGCCCCAGAATGTTTGTGTCTAATCTGCTTGCCAGGTTTCTGTGAAAAAATAGTAATGTTTATTTTTTTTTCCTCAACAGTTTCCTTCAACTCCACAGGAATGGCAGACTGTGGCCTCCCACTTTGCCCAGCGGTGGGACTTTCCTAACTGCGGAGGGGCAATTGATGGGAAACACGTCCACATCGTCCCACCACCCAACTCGGGGTCGTACTATTATAATTACAAGGGGTTTAATAGTATAGTGATGTTGGCGGTGGTGTCGGCTAATTACGAGTTCTTGTATGTGGACGTGGGGAAGAATGGCCGGATGTCCGATGGTGGAGTGATCGCCCAGATGGAGTTCTACAGGCGTCTCCAGAATGGCAGCTTGGACTGGCCACCTCCAGAGGACAATGTTGAAGGTCTCCCATTTGTGTTCGTTGCTGATGAAGCGTTTGCGCTGGGGGACCACCTGATGCGGCCATTCCCGATGAGGACCCTCACCCCGGAACAGAGGGTTTTTAATTACCGGCTGGCCAGAGCCCGAAGAGTGGTGGAGAACACATTTGGAATCCTGGCCAGCCGGTTCCAATTATTTCTGACACCCATCCATATGGCGGAGTATAAACTGAACCATATAATACTGGCGTGCTGTGTTCTCCATAATTTTTTAAGAAAACATTCAGCCAACTATGCTGGCTCAGTTGGGCCTGAGGCCGAAATCCCAAATACATCAACAATGACGGCGCTTGAAAGTGGCCGTCCTGGCTTGCCCTCCCTGAATGCCCGTGATGTCCGGTTACGCTACCTGGAGTTCTTTGCGGGTAGGGGGGCTATCAATATGCCAGACAATCTGTGACACCTTTTTCAAATAAAAAACAACCAAAAGAAATTCTTGGTGGACATTTACTGCTTGTGTTTGTTTTAGCTGACCCTGACAGAAATGTGTTGAGTGCAGAAAATGTCGTGATTGGGTAACCTTATAAAAAATAGTGTTGGCTGGTACTTCCTAAATGCCAAAACACATTTCACTACAAGTGCACTTGCAACTGCACTGAACCTGCACTTGTAGTGCAAAGTGTATTTTCCCTTAGGAAATAACCCCCATTTTTGCATAAAACAGCTATTACATCACCTCAAAAGTGTTGTAGTGTTGAGACAATAATCCACACATTCTTGAGTAAGGCACTTTTTTATACCTGCACAATCACATGTGCATTTACCAAAGGTTTTTAAAACAAACCTACATGTTTGTTGTATAACAATTTTTGGGGGGGCATTATCAAAAATCGAAATATCCATTTCAGATAAAACAGGCCTGTGTAAAACCAACATAAAAGCCAAAAAACTTGAACTTACAAAGTTCACATTAGGTAAAACCTGAAGGCTATATCAGACATGAGTATTTAGGAACTGTGTTTGATATAGCGTTCAGATGGGGGGAAATCACCCCTGGAAAAGCCAAATTTGGAAGATGCACACCAATTTACGAATGTCAACATGTGCGACCTGCCATCACGGGGGATCAAGGGACGTGTTTTGGGGGAGCAAGCCCTTCCTCAACGCTACTTTATAATTGAGGAAGGGGTTGCACCCCCAAAACGCGTCCATTGATCTCCTGTGATGGCAGATAGCACATGTTGGCACACTGTGTGCATCCTCCAAATTTGGCTTTTCTAAACATTGTAAAAATTTTAGTAAGATAAAACAGGTGATTTTGTGGGGTTTAAATTCGCCCCAAAACATCAATGATGTTATTATTTTTTTTAATAACATCACTGATTTGTTGCTGGATGTTTTGCAATTGGAGATTACACCCCATGATCTCCCCGATCAGTATCTGGGCACTTTCAGATGTAAAGCGTTCTGGATCATGATCACCTAAAAAGAGATAAAGAACAAAAAAAAAGGTCTCAAAAATCTGCCACCATCCATCTCTTTTACCTGAGCCTGTGGTTGCAGACACTCACCTGTTGTGGTGCCAATCTCCACCACATCTTCTTCTTCCTCCTTGCTCAGCTTCTTGTGTTGGTATTTCCCCTTCTTCCAGAGGGGGGGGGTCTCTAATCTCCTCGGATGAGGGGTGTCCTCCGAGTCTTTTCTCCCCTATGTAAAACAAAAATGGTATAATGAGCACATAGATATTTGATGGCAGAACTAGAAATAGGAAGTGGGGTACAATTGTCTATTTTAGCAGAGTTCCAAGATGTATATTTTTTATTGCCCTTCGTCAAGCTGCAATACTTTACCTGTTTAGTACAAGCTTCACAGATGTAGCCCCCCCTATAGTATACACTGGAGCACCTGTGTGCCCCTCCTAATAAAAATGGTGTTCTTGTGTCCCACACTAGTGCTCCAGTGTCCAGATGTGAAAACAGCTGCTCAGTGTCCTCTCCTTACACACAATCTAGTTGGCATTTCATTTTAGTAACAAACCCATCTACACAAACAAATATTTGGCATCCAAGTAGGCCCCCAAAAATGTGTGAAAATGCATATGGCCTAAACAATGGTGTTCTAGAGGCCGAAAGAAAAATGTTTGATACGAACGAATAATGGGCCCATGAACATTAAAGTTGACCTTTTTAAACGTTACTATTACTAAAAGCATATGGAGCAGAATGAACGGAATAAAGACAGAAAGAATAGGAACACAGCACAACTACTTACTTACTCTCCGGATCTTTCGGTACTGCTCTGGCTCTCTCAACTTCAGGTCCGACCACCGCTTCCTGAGCTGATCTTTTGATCTTCGTACCCCGAAATTCCTCTCCAGACTCCTGACCACTTTCGCCATGATCTTGGCCTTTCTGATGTTGGGGTGGGGGTAAGGCCCATATTTTCCGTCATAGTCGGACTTCTTCATGATGTCGACCATCTCCAACATCTCCCCAAATGACATATTTGCTGCCTTAAAACGTCTCCTTCTGGATCGGGACGTGCCTGGATCCGGGCTTTCCTCCTCCTCCTCCTCGTTGTTAGAATTATTATCACGCACCTGTTGTAACTCCGCCATCATGTTCTTCCCCCACTGCGCCGAACGAAAAGGGGCGGGGAATACACTAGAAAGAGCGTCAGGGGCGGGTGGAGTTACACGCATTCGCAGTGTGTATAAAGCGTAACACGCGTGCGTATTACGTACGATCTGTGAGCGGAGGAAGGAGCATTGGACGCGCCAATCGTAAGAACGAAGGTAAGAGACAAACTTGGGCCTATACTGCTTCTAGATTGAGGCCTATATTGTAACAAGATTAGGAGAGTTTTGTCTGACATTAGGCTTTGTCTTGTGTTGTGTCTTGCAGTGAACATGGATATCTTAATGAGAGATACCGACTTCATGTCACTATTCATTGATATGCTAAGTGAGCTGCCCTGTCTGTGGGAGATGACCCACCCCCATTTCAAGAACCAAGCAAAGAGGAAGGCAGCACTGGAGCAATTGTGTGAAATTGTGAAGCAGGTGATCCCCACGGCAGACATCACTTATTTAAAGATATTAATTGGTTGCCTGAGGAGCACATATCTGAGGGAGCGCAAGAAAGTCCTGGATTCACAGAGATCCGGAGCAGCAGATGATATCTATGTCCCCAGGATGTTGTACTACGACAGGCTGCACTTTCTGGCAGGCCAGAATGAACCCAGGCCATCCCTCTCAAGTCTTCCTTCCACGCTTCCTTCCCCCCCGTCTGAGGCTTCTGACGCCCAACCTGGGCCTTCCAGGCCATATGTGGAGGAGCCCAGATTGAGCCAGGTATAGTATTCCTCTAAATGTTTCTGCTTGTCCAATCAATGATGTTAACTAGATGTTAGTTGGGAGTACTAATTTAGGATTGTGATTGATGATGCAAAACATTACAACCATGTCCCTTTTTCATACACAGGGAAGTCTCAGCCAGGAGGTGGCCGGGCCGAGCCGGCTGGCTGATATCAAGGTCCCTCCACCCCCCTGAAAACAGAAAGTGGCAGTAGGACGAGTGCCCTAGAGGAGGCGACTATCAGATTCTTTTGGAGGGCTACAGAGGTCCTGGGAGCACCACACACCATGCAGGAGAACATTGCTGCATTCATAGCATATAAAATGCAGAGGATGGAGGAGGGCCAAAAAGCCATGTGTCAGGCCCTCATATCAGAGGCTCTGGAGAAAGGTATGAGGGGCCAAATTACACCTCACACACAGCTTTGGGATGGTCCTCCTCCTCCTCCTCCCTCTCCTCCAGGTCCTCCCAGTCCTCCTCCAGGTCCTCCCAGTCCTCCTCCAGGTCCTCCCAGTCCTCCTCCTCCTCCTCCTCCAGGTCCTACTCCTCCTCCTGCCACATCTCCAACTGCACAGCCACAGCCCGGAAGGAAGCGTGGAAGGAAGACTAGACAGTGATTGCCCTGGGTCCAGTCTGGTCGGCCAAAAAATGCAGCCTCTTGTGGTACCACAGCCTGGGGACACTGATGTCATCTGCTGCTATCCGAGTCTCTGTGAATCCCAGACCAGACTGACCTCCCTTAGATATGGACTCCTCAGGCCACCAATTTTGATGTTGAAGAATTGATGTCTGCCGTGGGGGTCCCAGGCTTCGCTAATTTCTCATGTTGATCCAGTGTTGCCTTCCTCTTTGTTTGGTTCTGATCCCTTAATAAAGGATTTTTGTTTTGAATTATACTCTCCTATGTGTTTTACTTCAAAAATGACAGCTTGTTTGTGAGGATTCAGGTACATTTCAAATATACAATGTGAAATGAACAAGGGTCACCAACAACAAACAATCTCCTGGTGATTAAATAATAAAAGATATCAATGGTGTTGGGGTAATTTGACACACAAAACACAACCAAAAATATTCTGGAGTAAAAATAAAAATAACATTGAACAAAGATCAGCCTTGGAAAAAATCCAAACATTAAAGCAAAAAAAAGGCTGAAAATCCAAAAAAAAAATAAATATATATATATATAAAACTGTCAGATGTGACAACTAATAACAATATATTGAGGGAATACCACTAAAAAAACACAAATAAAACTTTGTGAGAAGTGTGTGTGAATATGAGCAGCAAAACGACTTAATTCCTGTCACATTATAAAGAAGAAGAGAGTGCGCTGTATTAAACCATTTTTAACATTGCAGCGTGACGAAAGTGCTGTATCCATTGCGAACGCTAAGTTTACCAGAACGAGCTGTCCCGTGTCGGAATTTCTTCTGAGCATGCGTGGCACTTTGTGCGTCGGAACAGGCCACACACGGTCGGAATTGACGCGATCGGATTTTGTTGTCGGAAAATTTTATCTTCTGCTGTCCAACTTTGTGTGTCAGAAAATCCGATGGAAAATGTCCGATGGCGCCCACACGTGGTCGGAATTTCCGACAACACGCTCCGATCGGACATTGTCCATCGCAAAATCCGACCGTGTGTACGGGGCATTAGGCTACATCCTTCAAACATTCCTCCCGAGGTATCGATCTAATTTCTTCAACTACTGCATCCAGATGTTGAGTTTTATATCCCTTTTCTAGAAACCTATTTTTCAGCACTGCAGATTGTATATCATAATCCTCAGGTGTTGAGCAGTTCCTCCTTACCCTCATCATCTGGCCCTTGAGAACATTCCTCAGCCATAGAGGATGATGACTGCTATGTGTAGGTAGGAAACTGTTCCTGTTCGTGGGCTTGAAAAACACTTTGGTCTGTAATCTATCACCCTCACGGTAGATGGTCACATCAAGGAAATTAATTTGTTCCTTGCTCCACTGGCTCGTCAGTTTTATATTATTTGTGTTCTTATTCAGATGTTCTAAAAACAACTTCAATGAGGATTCTGGGTTGGACCATACCAATAGGAGATCATCTATGTAGCGCCTGTAAAACAGGAGCTCAACCCTCCAATTATAGAAAACTGTTTTGTCCTCCCACTCCCCCATAAACAGGTTGGCTATTTTGCACCCACTGCCACACCATTCTTTTGTATATAGAAATTGCTACCAAACCAAAAATAATTATGCAAAGACAAAATTCTAACGCATTCCTCAAAAATACTTTTTGTGCCTGAGGTATATCATCTCTTTTGCTCAAAGCCCAACTAAGGGCTAGGAGGGCATCATCATGCTGAATGATCGTATACAAGCTTGTTACGTCAGAGGTAACCAGGAACACTTCCTCTTGTCCAGTCAAAACTGTCTCCTGCAAAGCTTGCAATACATTTTTTTGTATCTTTGAGGTAGGCTTTAGTATCCACCACACTCTTTTGTAAGAATGTGTCTAGGTACTCACCTAACCTCGAAGATACAGATCCCATCCCATTAACAATGGGTCTGGGGGGGGTTCTGAGGATCCTTATGGATTTTGGGAAGGGTATAGATGGTGGGTATACGTGAACTGCTGGGCATTAAATATCTTTTTTCTTTCACATTAAGCACATGTGTCTGATAACCCATTGTAACCAGTGCCTCCAGTTCTATTCTATACTGCATGGTGGGATCACCGTTCAATTTCTGATACGTGTTTTCAACAGACAATAATTCAGTTAGTTGGTCGGTATAATATTGTTTCGACATGATCTCCACTCCTCCCCCCTTGTCCGCTGGTCTAATAACTATATCCTTCCTGGACTCAAGAGCTTCAATTCCTTCTTTGATATACCTAGGGTTTACCTCTTTCTTAGGAACAAGAGTGTCTAAGTCACGTAAAACAAGGTTTTTAGAAAACCTCAAGATGTTGTGTAGCTAAATTTAGTGGATTAAACAGTGACTTATTTTTTAGTCCACTGTCCACCGCAATAGCCATATTACTACTTGTACTGACCAGATTAGAATTTTTATTCAAAAAGTATTTTTTGATGCTAATCTTCCTCATGAATTTATGGACATCTATATATGCATCAAATTTGGCCAAAGGTTTCCTGAGTCCACACTTAAGGCCCTGATGCAATATATTCGTCTCTTCATGAGAAAGTGTAGCAGCACTAAGGTTAAAAATTCCACCTACTCCGTTTCTCTCCTTTTTTTGGGGACCGAGATCCTGCCCTACACCCCCTGCTTCTTCTCTCCTTTGGCTTTGTGGTTGGGACAGGAATCTCTCCCACTGTGGTGGATTGCTCCACTGTGTTTCCCTGTATATGGGAGTGATCAGAGGGTAAGAGGGTTGTGGAGGTCTGCCCCTATGTACTGAAACACCACGACCCCTCCGCTGTGCACCCCTGCCTCTCCCTAAAAAAGGACGAGGGGAGTGCATTTCATTATTTCTATTGTGATCCCTGAGGGGCTCATATCTATTTGTCATGGGTACCTGATATGTATCATAATTGGAGGGTGTTGGATTTCTAGTTGTCCCTTCTCTCCCTCTCGTACCTCTACTCTGATTCTTATTACCTCCTATTAGGGGTCCTAGGGTTCACATAATATTGAGGGATTAGTTTATTTGGAGGCATTTTGACTTGACCTTGATATTGGGGTCGGCTGTGTTTGCTTGGGGTATCTCTGATTGGGTTAGTGTTACTACACTCTCTATTTGTTCCTCTGTGGTAGTGGTAGAACTCACAAAGTTTTGCCATAAATAGATGGTATTCGATTGAAAATCTTTTAGGTCCCTATAGAATTTTTTGACTTTTTTTTCTTCTGAGTGTCCCTGTCTACCTTTTCAATTTTTTTATTTATTCTGTTGTTAAAATCTAAATACTGTTGTGATTCTTTAATTGGATCGAGCTGCGATTAATAAAAAATATTGGTATATAAGCAAAAGATAAAACAATTTGTCACCGATTGACGAATCAATCAGTTTAAAAAGATCTTATCACAAAGCTCCTATCAACTGCAAAATATTGACTGGCTAACACATATAAATACATACATGCGGTATTAGTGATTATACAATAGAGATATCTATAGTAGGCAGATAAGGCAGTGGATAATAAGAAAGAAGAGTCCTTGGTGAGATTTGCTCAGTGGAAGGAGAGGAAATTGCTGGATAGTGCACAAATTACCGCAATCGTCCACACAGTGCTCCACACTCCCCTCTGGGGTTCAAACTCACCACAATGTTGAATATAACAGGCCTCTAGTCACATCTGCAATATCCTGCTGCCATACACAGACTGAATCTCCCTGGAGAGACGGCTCAGAGGATCAGAACGTCCAGGAATATATGGAGAAAAATAAACTCCACATAGAGCAGTTTCGTTTTTGAATCTTTATTCAGTATCATCCAATATATAAAAATCCGATGTATGAAACCATTTCCACATCAATAAAACAACTAGGTTCCACGGTTGATCGGAAGGTTAATTGTCAGTATGCCTTAACACATAATCATCATGATAACACAGAGGTGTTTGTCGTGCTGCGGGAGACGGTCTAGACCAGCTGGATCAACTCATTGCTTAGCATTTCCTCCTTCCGTTGTCTCCACTGAGTACCTGGAATGCAGAGCAAGTAACGTTTTCTTCCGGTCGCCGTAAGGTCACACCCTGACCAGTTTCATCATTCCGACTTTGTCAAAGAGCGTGACCACACAGCGTCCTAGAATATATTCGAAACCCATTAAATTGCTTTTAACTCATTATGAACCCTGCAGAGTCCATACTGACACAGTGCACCCTGGAGGCTGCAGGATACAAAGTAAAAGATCAGTTTCTCTACAAGACAACTACTGACATAAAACCTCAAGATCATTATAATCCACAATTGAATGTCATTACATAGTCATCATACAGGTCTTGAATAACAATCATCATTTAATGTGGGTCATCTCAAATACCCGTACCGGTATGTATTTCTTTTGAATAGAAGTCACTAAACAGGTGGGAGATGTAAAACAACAGTGGGCATATATAGATAGATACTTAATACAACCCCTGGCAAGAATTATGGAATCACCAGTCCCTAAGTGTGTTCCTTCAGTTGTTTATTGTTGTAGAAAAAAAGCAGATCACAGACATGGCCAAAAACTAAAGGCACTAAAGTCACTAAACAGGTAGGAGATGTAAAAGAACAGTGGGGATAGATAGATAGATAGATAGATAGATAGATAGATAGATAGATAGATAGATAGATACTTAATATACATGTCTATAACATAAACTGGTATAAGACCAGCAAGACATATAAAATAGGAATAACCTGTCCAAAGGATAACAGGAAAAAAAGCCTAAAAACGATCATTTAAATTGCTAAACAGCTTAAAAGTGACTGAAAAATTAATAAAAACAATAATCAACATACTTATAAAATTAAAATATATGTTAGAACTATAATTTATCTCACTAAATAAGTAGACTCATTATTTAAAAGGACATTCCATTAATAACATCCAATGCAGACAGCCACCCTAACTTTCCATTAATTTAAAAAAAATATATTTAAAACCTAATCTAATAATCACTGATAAAACAATTGAGATCAAGGTCTATGTTTAACCCTCTTGGGGTCAAACTGTCAGTCAAATAAATCGATTGAGTTTCTCTCTTTGAGAGTTCTCTCACCATATTAGAACCCCTCCATGCAGGTTTAATGTGATCAATACCCCAGAATTTTAAACCAGAGGGATCCTGATTATGATGTAGCTTAAAGTGGAGGGACAAATTGTGATCTTTGAATCCAATGCGGATATTATGAATATGCTCTGCTATATGGACCTTTAACAGACGTATAGTTCTTCCGATATACATTAATCCGTACAGACAAGTTAAGACGTGCGTCGTGTTGCACGTGATGAAATGCTTAATAGTAAATGCTTTATTGTTAGAGGGAGAGGTAAATCTTTCTACTCCTCTCAAGGGTCTGCTAACCACTTTGCAGGCTTTGCACCTCCTGCAGGAGAAAAATCCATCTCTATCCCAAAAAGATAGAGGACGGCTCGGGGGGTCTAGTACCTTCTTTACAATTGAGTCTCCATAACTAGGAGCTCTACGGTAAATGAACTTTGGTTTAGTAGGAAGTACTTGATTCAAAGTTCTATCCAAACGAAGGACGTTTGGATAGAATTCACTACCTAATAATTATTCACATAATAAGTAGGTTGTATTATTTAGTACATGACCATAGAATGGTGGAATCACCAAAATCATATATTTGATTATGTTACTACCATTGCCCATATCCCTGTATAATGTGTTCACTAAGAGACCTATCTAAACTTTTTTTAAATTATCAACACTCCCCGCTGACAAAACAAAATGTGGAAAGGAGTTACACATCCTTAGTGCTCTAACAGTAAAAAACACATTACACAGTTGTAGTGCTTACCCCAGCACTCTTTAATTTTGCCCACTGACACACCTGTGTAAATTAAACACCAGTATGCTACCACTCTATAATAATGCACAGAAAAAAGCCACCAGCAACTGGATGGTAGATAAGATTTGTATATAGTAATAAGGCAGGGCAAGGTAACACAAGGCACAAGCCAATAAATGGGCAAAGATCACGTTAGGATATGTTAGGCTAAATAATTTGAATACAAGCCTTAAGTATGGAAATTAACTTAAGACACCTTGACGCTAAACAAAACTAACATGGATTCCACAGCACTGATAAGGAACCACATAAACGGCGAGATATACAATGACAGTAAAAGAAGTCTTTTGCCGCGTACACACGAGCGGACATTACGGCAGACTTTGTCCTGCGGACTTTTCGACAGACTTTACGATGGACTTTCCGAATGAACGGACTTGCCTACACACGATCAACCAAAGTCCGACAGATTCGTACGTGATGACGTACGACCGGACTAAAACAAGGAAGTTCATAGCCAGTAGCCAATAGCTGCCCTATCGTCGGTTTTTGTCCGTCAGACTAGCATACAGACGAGCGGACTTTTCGACCGGACTCAAGTCCGTCAAAAAGATTTGAAACATGTTTCATTTCTAGGTCCGTCGAACTTTTGGGGAAAAAAGTCCGCTGGAGCCCACACACGATTAAATTGTCCGACAGACTCCGGTGCGCCGAACCAAGTATGCCGTAAAGTCCGGTCGTGTGTACGCGGCATCACAGTAACTCTGCAATAACGAATCAAAGAATGTGTCCTGGGGTGCACTTTGTAGTGCCCTCCCCCCCACGGATGTGGTTATGCGTAAGTGTTCCTGAACTGGGTACCTCTGGAAGGTGTTTTGCATGATACCTGGCACCTAAGGTGCAATGTTAAGCTGGCTGAAATTGAGACTTGTCTGTAAGGTGGTGCACATGGAGCTGTCCCTTTAAGACTGTGCAGTGGATAGCTGATGGGCTGCTAGATAAGGAGCAGTCTCTATTGGCATTCACTGTGTGCAACAGAGGACTAAGAGAAATAATGCTGTTCACCACCCCTGGCATACATCATGTCTGGTCCCATACGCTTGGCGGTTAGTTGTAGTTCGCAGTCCTCAGGATCAGGTCCTCATTGATGTAAGCACACATGGCAATAGCTCTCCTCAGCTTTGGTCCCAAAACACAGCATCTTTCTGTGGCTCAGGCTCGCTGGTGGGCACTGGGTAGGTCCAGCAGCAGGTCCACACATTCTGCTTTCCCCTGGCCAAAGACCCCACTCTCTTTCTAGAATTTCCTGGAAAAAGTCCTGTCTCTCCTCCTCTGTTATGCAGAGAATCCTGGGTATTTAAGTCTGCAGCTCCATTAGCCTCCATTGACTTGTCTTGTACTAACTATGCCCCTTTAAGAACTACAGTTCCAATAATCCATAACAGCTGCATAGTAAATCCTCCTTCACCCTGATTGGCTCAGGTCCCCTGCTGCCAGGAGGAAGGGGGAAAGTGAGGGGAAGCAGGGGATTTCACAGCTGCTTTAGCGGCTGCTACACAACACTTTTGAAGACTGAGCCTCTGAGCATGATTCAAAACTAATCACTGCCCCTTTGCTAATGTCACTTCCGTCCCTTGTGTTCCACAGTGGTTTTAGGAAGTGTGGTGGCCATCTTGCTCCTCCAGACCCTTAGTTCCTGCAGCACCATTTGATACAGATGCTGCCATTGGGATGTGGAAGCAGACAGCCCTGGGCGCCGAGGACTAAAAAATTTTTGAAAGGCATCATTGAGGTGGCCCCCTTCTCCACCGCTCCTCTCTTGACCAACAGAAGCCTCAAAATGACGTTTTCCACCAGGCTGTAACCTACCAGAGTCAGGAAAGGCTTATACATAAACTCCTCTTTAAGGTGTCCGAAAGAGATTTCATCTTCTGCTCCCTCTGTGGGGACAGGATGAGTTACGAGACTTTCCCCTTGTAACAGTGGTTAAGGAGGGTTGCCAACCAATAGTGATACTTCTTCTTGATGCCACGTATTCTTGGGTCCTTTCGCAGGCTTTGAAGAATGAGGGAGCCCATGCACCACAAGTTTGTGGAGGCATGAGAAGCAGACTCCTTGGGTCACTGAGGATTACAGTATCTGGAACTACCTCCTCTCAGCCATGTACTACTCCCAAGGGTTCTGGGGATGGCAAATCAGCTGCTAAGGGTTGACATACAGTATCTCACAAAAGTGAGTATACCCCTCACATTTTTGCAAATATTTTATTCTATCTTTTCATGTGACAACACTGAAGAAATTATACCTGTTCTGAGTGGAACCTGTCCACCGCACTGCAGCTCAGTTTCAGGGTCTTGGCAATCTTCTTATAGCCTAGGCCATCTTTATGTAGAGCAACAATTCTTTTGTTCAGATCCTCAGAGTTCTTTGCCATGAGGTGCCATGTTGAACTTCCAGTGATGAGTAAAAGAGTGAGAGCAATACCACATTTAACACACCTGCTCCCCATTCACACCTGAGACCTTGTAACACTAATGCCCCGTACACACGTTTTTTAGCCATATTGCGTATACGTACTCCTCGTAGAGTTCGTGGCTTGGTGTTGGGGTCCTGACCTTGACACAAGCCCAGTCCATGAACAGGGTGGGGAGGAGTTCATGGACCAAGAATTGGTTGCTTCAGTGTGACCAGTTCTGTCATATGCCTTTGCTCCGTGAGATCCGTGAGAATAATCCTGATGATTTCAGGAACTTTCTCCGGATGACGGACCCCGTATTTCACCGTTTGTTGGCTTTGCTGACCCCCTATATTAGCAGGCAGGATACCTGCATGAGGCAAGCCATCACTCCGGAGCAGAGGCTCGTCGCCACCCTGCGTTACTTGGCGACGGGGAGAAGTCTGCAGGACTTGAAGTTCTCAACAGGCATCTCCCCCCAGGCTCTGGGGATCATTATACCAGAGACCTGTTCTGCCATCATACAGGTCCTGCAGAAGGAGTATATTAAGGTAAGATTTTTATCCTTTAATATCACATTTTATTGCATATAATGTTTGCTAATATATTGTATTTCTTTCCTCATTCCCTAATTACCATGATTGTAATATGCTGTGAATGCCCCCTTTGTCCTCATGCATGCTGGATTTTTATGTAATTTTTTTTTTTAGTCCTTCATACATATTTGCCTTCACTTACCTCCCCAGCATGCTCTCCTGGCCCTAGATTTACCTCATGTAGTCACTTAACAATGCATTTTATCAGCTCCATAGTAGTGCTTTACCCCAAACACCCCTAAAATGTTTTAAAATGTGATTGGTGCTTCAAATTCAGGCAGAGTGCCAGAGGCTTTTTTTGGGGGGGTCCCCAAATCATTTTGAACCCTCCCTCCCCCCAACTGCTAAGTCAGCTGATACCAATTCTCTATCTATCCTCAATCATCTATCTGCTGACTTTGCCAAACCCATACACACTATACCCATCTCTTCTGTGCTCAGATTTATGGATGAATTCCCCAAAGCATGTAGTGCAAGGGCCTGCCTGTATACTTTCAAATGGTACTGTTTAAAGTTTGGGTATCCTATTATTATCTTGATAGGTAATAGCAGAATGTCCAAATGTGCTAAAATGTGTACAATGTGTATTTATATCTGTGTATTATGACACTTCTTACCTGTCCAGTGGGCTGTCAATAGTGTAATTAGGGAGGGTCTGTTCAAAGTAATACACATTATATAGGCATTCATCTCTCAATGAAGTGGAGAGGGTTACCTGTCCAAGAGTCCCCCCCTATAATGTTAGAAATGGCCCATGAGAGGGGGGGGGGATCTGATAGGTGTACCTTCTACTTTGGTCTTTAAAAATTCCCATAAATAAATGGTATTTTGATGTTGGCCAAGAATGTTTGTGTCTAATCTGCTTTCCATGTTTATGTGCAAAAAGACTACATTTTTTTTTGTTTTACTCCACAGTTTCCTTCCACGCCACAGGAATGGCAGACTGTGGCCTCCCACTTTGCCCAGCGGTGGGACTTTCCTAACTGCGGAGGGGCAATTGATGGGAAACACATCCACATCATCCCACCACCCAACTCGGGGTCGTACTATTATAATTATAAGGGGTTCAATAGTATTGTGATGTTGGCAGTGGTGTCGGATACTTATGAATTTCTGTATGTGGACGTGGGGAAGAATGGCCGGATGTCCGATGGTGGAGTCATCGCCCAGACGGAGTTCTATAGGCGTCTCCAGAATGGCAGCTTGGACTTGCCACCTCCAGAAGACAACGTGGAAGCACTCCCATTCGTCTTCGTTGCGGATGAAGCTTTTGCGCTGAGGGACCAGCTTATGCTGAAGCTTTTGCGCTGAGGGACCAGCTTATGCAGCCATTCCCGATGAGGACCCTCACCCCGGACCAGAGGGTTTTTAATTACCGGCTGGCCAGAGCCAGAAGAGTGGTGGAGAACACGTTTGGAATCATGGCCAGCCGTTTCCGCCTATTTCTTACACCCATACATATGGCGGAGTACAAACTGAATCACATTATCCTGGCGTGCTGTGTTCTACACAACTTTTTACGGCAACATTCTGCCAACTATGCTAGCTCAGTTGGGCCTGAGGCCGGAATTCAAAATGAACCAACCCTAACGGCGCTTGAAAGTGGCCGTCCTGGCTTGCCCCCCATGAGTGCCCGTGATGTCCGGCTAAGATACCTTGAATTCTTTGCGGGTAGGGGGGCTATCAATATGCCAGACAATGTGTAAAACCTTTTTCACATAAAAAAAAATAAGCAAATCTTTGGTGACATTTACTGCTTGTGTTTGTTTTAGCTGACCCTGACAGAAATGTGTTGAGTCCTGAAAATGGCCTGATTGTGTAACCTTACAAAGCACTGTTCGGTGTTATTTACTAAAGGCAAAGACACTTTGCACTACAAGTGCACCTGAAACTGCAATTGTAGTGCAAAGTGGATTTGCCCTTAGGAAATAACACCCATTGTCACAGAAAACAGCAGAAGTGTTGTACCGTTGAGACAATAATCCACACATTCTTGATTAACAATCTTTTTAATACCTGCACAATCACATGTGCATTTAGAAAAGGTTTTTTAAAACAAAACAACATGTTTGTTGTATAACAATTTTTGGGGTCACATTAGAAAAAGTAGAAATGTCCATTTAAGATAAAACAGGCATGTTTCAAACCAACAAGAAAGACACAAATCTTGAACTTACAAAGTTCACATTTGGTAGAACTTGAAGGCAATATCAGACATGAGTATTTAGAAACTGTGTTTGTTATTGCATTTAGATGGGGTGAAGTCACCCCCGGAAAAGCCAAATTTTGAAGATGCACACAAATAGCCGAATGTCAACATGTGCGACCTGCCATCATGGGGGATCAAGGGACGTGTTTTGGGGGTGCAACCCCTTCCTCACAGCTACTTTATTATTGAGGAAGGAGTTGCACCCCCAAAACGCGTCCATTGATCTCCCGTGATGGCAGATAGCACATGTTGACACACTGTGTGCCTCTTCAAAATTTGGCTTTTCTACAATTTGACAAAAACTGTTAACTTGTAGCACACCAAAAAACAAAGGGATTTGGAGGAGTTTTAAACTCTCCCCAAAACATCAATGATGTTCTTATTTTTTTGAATAAAATCATTGATGTTTTTCTTGATGTTTTCCAAGTCCCTATTACACCCCATGATCTCCCCGATCGGGATCTGTGCACTTTCCGAGGTGAAAGGATCTGGATCCACAACATCACGATCACCTAAAAAGATAGAAACAAAAAAAAAACATGTATTATAAATATGCCGGTGTTCTGCCGAGAAAGTTCCGCTCGGCGGATAAGTTCCCCCCTCTACTGCGCCTGCGCAATAGGATCCTGCGGAAATAGCCGAAGCGGAACAGCTGAAAATCAGCTGTACACGGCGCCTGTAGGAGGGCCCCTCGCGGGCTCGCTTCGCTCGCCACGCTTCGGGCACGGCCTCGCTTCGCTCGGCTCTTTTTGATTCCCCCTCTAGGTCCACTTGGATGGTGGGGAAGGAACCTGGACACAGAGCGCAGGCGCCGTGTACAGCTGATTGAAGCGTTTGAGCTTCGGCTATCTCCGGCGGCTGACAGTAGTTCGTACTGCGCGGGCGCTGCGCCTGCGCAGTACAGGGGGGAACTTGTCCGCCGAGGGAACTTTCTCGGCAAGACACCGGCATCCATCTCTTACCTGAGCCTGTGGTCGCAGACACTCACCTGTTGTAGTGCCAATTTCCACCACGTCTTCCTCCTCCTGCTCTGTTTGTCTTGGGTGGATTTCCCCTTCTTCTAGAGGTGGGGGTCTCTGGTCTCCTCGGATGAGGGGTGTCCTCTGAGTCTTTTCTCCCTTATGTAAAAAAAAAATGGTATACTTAGCACACAGATATTTGATGGCAGAACTATAAATATGAAACATTGCTTGGAAGTGGGGTACAATTGTCTGTTTTGGCAGAGTTCCAAGATGTAGAATTTTTAGTGTCCTTTGTCAAGCTTCAATACTTTACCTGTTTTGTACAAGCTTCACAGATGGAGACACCCCTATAGTATCCACTGGAGCACCTGTGTGGGACCCCTAATAAAAAGGGTGTTCTTGTGTTCCACACTAGTGCTCCAGCATCCAGATGTGTAAACAGCTGCTGAGTGTCCTCTCCTTACACAGAATGTAGTTTGCATTTCATTCTAGTAACAAACACATCTACACAACCAAATTAGTTTCAGACAAGTAGGCCCTAAAAAATGTGGGCAAATGCATATGGCCAAAACAATGGTGTTTTATAGGCCGAAAGAAAAATGTTTGATACGAACGAATAATGTGCCCCTGAACATGAAAGTTCACATTTAGAAATGGATAACAGTTAAGAAAAGCACATGGAGCAGCACGAATGTAATAAACATAAAAAGAATCGGAACACAGCACAACTACTTACTTTTTTGCAGCACTCTCCGGATCTTTCTGTACTGCTCATGCTCTCTTAATTTGAGGTCCGACCACCGCTTCCTGAGCTGATCTTTCGATCGTCGTACCCCGAAATTCCGGTGCATGCTCTTGACCACTTTCGCCATGATCTTGGCCTTTCTGACATTGGGGTTAGGGTAAGGCCCATACTTCCCATCATAGTCGGCCTTCTTCAGGATGTTGACCATCTCCAACATCTCCCCAAAGGACATATTTGATGCCTTAAATCGTCTCCTTCTGGATCCAGATGTTTCAGGCTCCGGGCTTTCCTCCCCCTCCTCTTCGTTGCGATAATTAGCACGCACCTGCTGTGTCTCCGCCATGTGCTCTTCACCCACTGCGCCGAACGAAAAGGGGCGGGCAATAGACTAGAAAGAACGTCAATGGCGGTCGGAGTTACACGCATGCACAGTGTGTATAAAGCGTAACACGCGTGCGTAGAACGTACGATCTGTGAGTGGAGGAAGGAGTATCGGAGGCGCCGATTGTGAGAATGAAGGTAAGATCTAAACTTGGGCCTATACTGCTTCTAGATTGAGGCCTATATTGTAACAAGATTAGGAGAGTTTTGCCTGACATTAGGGTTTGTCTCGTGTTGTGTCTTGCAGATAAAATGGATGGCTTCAATGACCACAACTTCCTCCCCCTGTTCATAGACAAGTACAGGGAGCTGCCCTGTCTGTGGCAGGTGAAACATCCACATTACAATAATAAACAAAAGAGGCAGGCAGCACTGGAGAAACTGCTGGAGTTGGTGAAGCCTGTTGTACCCACGGCAACCATCCCCTATTTAAAAACCAAAATTGGTGGCCTGAGGAGCACTTATCTAAGGGAGCGCAAGAAGGTCACAGATTCCCAGAGATCCGGAGCTGCAGCAGATGACATTTATGTCCCGAGGCTGTGGTACTATGAGAGACTGCGATTTCTGTCAGGCCAGACTGGAGTCAGGGAATCCCTCTCCACTCTTCCTTTGACTCTTCCTTCCACCCCAGCTGAGGCTTCCGATGTCCAACCTGAGACTTCCAGCCAGGAAGAAGTGGAGGAGCCCAGATGGAGTCAGATATAGCATTGTTCTACAGATTTCTGGACAATAAATAAATGATGTTTACTAGATGTTATTATTGATCACTAATTGCTGATTTAAGTGTTTTACATATCAATAGACAGTAGTGGCCAAAAATAATTGGGACAAGAATGAAAAATGCTGGGCTCAGAAGGATAGTCTGTTATATTTGTTAACATTCAATTTGCAACAATCATGAGCTGAAAATTGTGTGTGATTGATGAAGAAAAAACTAAAACTATGTCCCTTTTTCATACACAGGAAGACCTCAGCCAGGACGAGGCTGTGGAATGTGCCACACAGGAGGAGGCTGTGGAATGTGGCAGCCAGGAGGAGGCAGGGGTTAGTGGCAGCCAGGAGGAGGCGGGGCTAAGTGGCAGCCAGGAGAAGCCTGGGACCAGTCGTAGCCTGACCGAATTGCAGATTCCTCCCCTCCGCCTTCCATACAAAAGACCCAGGAAGGGGAGTCACGTTCAGGATTCTGCGCTCAGGCTCATTCAGGAGGCTTCTGCGTCCCTCAGAGCCACCCCCACTCCTGAAGAGGCCTTTGTGAGTTGGCTCATCCCCCTCCTCCTCCTCCTCCTCCTGCTGCCACAACTCCACCACCACAGCCACAGCGTGGAAGGAAGCGTGGAAGGAAGACCAGAGAGTGATGGCCCTGGGTTCAGTCTGGTCTGACAAAAGATGCAGTCTCTTGTATGACCACAGCCTGGGGACACAAATGTTATCTGCTGCTTTCCGGATCTCTGGGACTTCTGGACCAGACTGCACTTCCTTACATATGGACTCCTCAGGCCACCAATTTTGCTGTGAAATAATTGATGTGTGCGTTGGGGGCCAAAGGCTTCACCAATTTCTGCTGTTTCTCCAGTGTTGCCTCCCTCTCCCTTTTTGTTTCAATTATACTCGCCTATGTGTGTTTTCCTTAAAAAAAACAGTTTGTTGGTGAGGAGGCAGGTACATTTCAAAATACAATGTGAAATTAACAAGGGACACCAACACCAAATAATCTCATTGAGATTAAATAATATAAGATATCAATGGTGTTGTGGTAACTTGACACACAAAACACACACAAAAATATTTTGGAGTAAACCCCCCCCAAAAAAAACAGCCTTTAAAAAAATACAAACCCCAAAAAATTAAACAGCCTTGAAAAAAAATTTAAAAAAATTAAAAACAACCAAAAAAAAAATTGGTCAGATGTGACAAATCAAAATATATTGAGGGAATCCCGATAAAGAATAAAGAAAGAAGTTTGTGAGAAGTCTGTGTGAATATGAGCACCAAAACTACTTCATTCTTCTCACATTATAAAGATGAACAGAGTGCGCTGTATTAAACTATTTAAAACACTGCAGCGTGACGAAAGTGCTGTATCCATTCCGAACGCTCGTTTTACCAGACCGAGCTGTTCCGTCTCGGAATTTCTTCTGAGCATGCATCACACTTTGTGCGTCGGAACTGGCCACACACGGTCGGAATTGACGCGATCAGATTTTGTTGTCGGAAAATTTTATAGCCTGCTCTCAAACTTTGTGTGTCGGAAAATCCAATGGAAAATGTCAGATGGAGCCTACACACGGTCGGAATGTCCGACAACACGCTCCGATCGCACATTTTCCGCCGGAAAATCCAACCGTGTTTACGGGGCATAACAGTTCACATGACACAGAGGAGGGAAAATGGCTAATTGGGCCCAATTTGGACATATTTACTAAGGGGTGTACTCACTTTTGTTGCCAGTGGTTAGACATTAATGACTGTGTGTTGAGTTATATTGAGGGAACAGCAAATTTACACTGTTATACAAGCTGTACACTCACTACTTTACATTGTAGCAAAGTGTAATTTCTTCAGTGTTGTCACATGAAAAGATATGATTAAATATTTACAAAAATGTGAGGGGTGTACTCACTTTTGTGAGATACTGTATGTCTTGTTCTGCTTCACTGCCACGAAAGCCGACAGAATCCTCCTCCTCCCTCTCCTCTTGTGTGTTCTGTGGTGTAGGAAGAATGGTGTCTGCATAGAGCGGGCCTTGAGAGGAAAGGAAGTCCTCCTCCTCCTTCCGCTGCTCTGTCTCGAGTGCCCTGTCCATAATGCCACGCAGAGTCTGCTCCAGCAGGAACACCACAGGGATTGTGTCACTGATGCATGCAATGTCACGGTTCACCATCCTTGTGGCCTCCTCAAATGGTGACAATACAGTGCATGCATCCTTTATTGGCAGCTATTGGTGTGGTAGGTACTCATACATAGGTACTCGTTGACAGCCCTCTGCTGCATGTGCAGCCGCTGCAGCATTGACAAAGTTGAGTTCCACCTGGTGGGCATGTCACAAATCAGGTGGTTTACGGGCAGGTGGAATTCCTGCAGAATTTCAGCCAACCAAGCACTGGCTGTCTATGACCACCTGAAATGGCTACAGAGTCTCCTAGCCTGCTTCAGCAGATCTTCCAACCCTGGGTACCTATTTAAAAAAAGGTGCACCACCAAATGGAGGACATGTGCCAAGCTTGGCACATGTGTCAACTTTCCCTATCTAAGGGTGGACAGGAGGTTTGTGCCATTATTGCACACCACCATTCCTGGCTCCAGCTGGTGTGGTGTGAGCCACCTCTGTGCCTGCCCCTGCAGAGCTGTCAGAATCTCTGCTTCAGGGTGGCTCCTGTGCCCTAGACCAGTGTTTCTCAGCTCCAGTCCTCAAGGTGCCCCAACAGCTCATGTTTTCAGGATTTGCCTCAGATGAAACAGCTGTGGTAATTACTAAGACAGTGAAACTGATCAAATCACCTGTGCAAAATAATGGAAAGCCTGAATACATGACCTATTGGGGCGCCTTGAGGACTGGAGTTGAGAAACACTGCCCTAGACAGACCAGCTGAAGCACTGCAGGGCACCTTTCAGCCTGACTCATTGAATAGCCCCTTTAACTCTTATGGGTTACTTGTAGTTCATGGGACAATTCAGCAGAGGAAGGCATGGAGGAGGGGACGGAGCTGACAAATTCTGCATCATCACCAGTAGCTGTATGGAGACGAGGTGACACAAAAATCTGCAGCACTGGTCCCTGTCCTACATCCTTTTGAGTTACGAGCAGAGTTACCCAGTGTGCTGTGAATGAAATATATCATCCCTGACCATGATTGCTGGACCACGTGTCAGCAGTAACGTGGACCTTGTGGATGACTGCCTTGCCCAATGATGCCACAACATTGCCTTCCACATGATGGTAGAGAGCTGGAATAGCCTTACGTGAAAAGAAATGGCGACTGGGAACCTGCCATTGTGGTACAGCACATTCTGCAAATTCACGTAAGGGGGCAGAATCCACCAGATGGAAAAGCAGTAGTTGTAAAGCCAGCAGCTTTGACAAACTTGAATTTAGACGCTGGGCATGTTAGTGGCAGTGACTGTAATTTTTTTTTCTCACTGCAGCAGATGTGGCAGAGAAATTTGCGTGCTGTAGTCTACAGCTGGTAGTCTGCTATTGGCAGACATGCTGCAAGGACCTGGGACACCCTGCGATATACCATCATCCCTGTCAGTGGAGGCTCCTGAGAGGTCAAGTGGTATAGAGGGGGTAGACCCGAAAGGTGAGGAGTGAGGAGGAGCAAAATTGTGTCCCTTTTGTGTGGCTTTCAGGTGCTCTTGCCAATGGGCTGAGTGGAGGGAAGTTAAATGCCGTGTCAATCATGTGGTTCCCAAAGGGCTGGTGTATTGGCCACTCTTGAGGCAAAGTTTTCAAATTGTAACAGTGCAATCGACTGCACATGTACTAAAAAAAGGCTCAAACAGCTGAGCTGTGGGAAGTAGGCCAGGAGATAACAGCTCCACAATCTGGTGGAATATGGTGGCTGCGCTCTACTCTTCCATGATGGCTGCCTCTTTGGGGTTGTGCCTCACCCTCACTTTCCTTCTCTGCTCTATCTGGCCCCCATGTCACGTCAGTAACTTCGTCATCATCATCATCATCATCATCCCCTCCATCCTCATTATCACTGGAGACAACTTGGCAATACGCTGCGGCTGGTAGAACATGACTAACGATTTGTTGTTTACAAGTGTTCTCCCCTCTCTGTAGGCTCATGTTCCTACCTTCCTCAACCTCAGAACCAAGAACTGAATCAAGGAATGGCTGTGCATCATCAAGGAGCAAGTGGCTGATGCTTCAAATAACTCAGCTGACTCCTCCATGCCTGATGCTGGGGCTATGACAGGAGTAGCTGTGGGCAAGGAAGCAGAATAAGCCACTCTGACTAGTGGGCTGTGCACTAGTCTCTGCTTGGGTGACGGAGGATGAGGATGATGATGATGGTTTACGAAGCCACTCCCCCAACTCCTCTGCATGCTATGGCTGGATGGCACAGGCAACATCACTAAATGGAGGAAATGATGCCCTGCCTGAGGACAGACCACCTTTGTTTGTGGACACATACACTACTGGCCCCCTCACAGTGCCATGGGAATGTCTGCCTCTCCTTGTTGGCCTCCCAGACATGATAGGGGGAAGAACGCTTATTAACAAAATGTAATAAAGATGTGGACATGTGTACGTGGATGCACTTTAATCAATGGAAAGTGGTGTTTGGTACACTTTAACTTGAATACTGCAGTAAAACTGCACTGATGCACTGTATTATACTGTGGTAATTGTGCACACAAATATATTGCGTTAAACATACAGTAACGCATTGATATGTATACTGTGTTAAACGTGCAATAACGCACTGATTTATAGTGCATTAACCACTTCAGCCCCGGACCATTTGGCTGCCTAAAGACCAGAGGACTTTTTCCAATTTGGCACTGCTTTGTTTTAACTGCTAATTGCACAGTCCTGCAATGCTGTACCCAAACGAAATTTGCGTCCTTTTCTTCCAACAAATAGAGCTTTCTTTTGATGGTATTTGATCACCTCTGCGGTTTTTATTTTTTGCGCTATAAACGGAAAAAGACTGAAAATTTTGAAAAAAAATGATATTTTTTACTTTTTGTTATAAATAAAATCCAATAAACTCAATTTTAGTCATACATTTAGGTCAAAATGTATTCGGCCACATGTCTTTGGTAAAAAAAATGTCAATAAGCATATATTTATTGGTTTGCGCAAAAGTTATAGCGTCTACAAGCTAGGGTACATTTTCTGGAATTTATACAGCTTTTAGTTTATGACTGCCTATGTCATTTCTTGAGGTGCTAAAATGGCAGGGCAGTACAAAACCCCCCCAAATGACCCCATTTTGGAAAGTAGACACCCCAAGGAAATTGCTGAGAGGCATGTGGAGCCCATTGAATAGTAATTTTTTTTGTCCCAAGTGATTGAATAATGACAAAAAAAAAAATTACAAAAAGTTGTCACTAAATGATATATTGCTCAAACAGGCCATGGGCATATGTGGAATTGCACCCCAAAATACATTTAGCTGCTTCTCCTGAGTACAGGGATACCACATGTGTGGGACTTTTTGGGAACCTAGCCGCGTACGGGGCCCCGAAAACCAATCACCGCCTTCAGGATTTCTGAAGACGTAAATTTTTGATTTCACTCCTCACTACCTATCACAGTTTTGAAGGCCATAAAATGCCCAGATGGCACAAAAAACCCCCAAATGACCCCAGCTATTTGCTGAGAGGCATGTTGAGTCCATGGAATATTTTATATTTTGACACAAGTTGCGGGAATGTGAAAATGTGTTTTTTTTTTTTTGCACAAAGTTGTCACTAAATGATATATTGCTCACACAGGTCATGGGCATATGTGGAATTGCACCCCAAAATACATTTAGCTGCTTCTCCTGAGTATGGGGATACCACATGTGTGGGACTTTTTGGGAGCCTAGCTGCGTACGGGGCCCCAAAAACCAATCACCGCCTTCAGGATTTCTAAGGGTGTAAATTTTTGATTTCACTCTTCACTGCATATCACAGTTTCGGAGGCCATGGAATGCCCAGGTGGCACAACCCCCCCCCAAAATGACCCCATTTTGGAACGTAGACACCCCAAGCTATTTGCTGAGAGGCATGGTGAGTATTTTGCAGCTCTCATTTGTTTTTGAAAATGAAGAAAGACAAGAAAAAACTTTTTTTTTTCTTTTTTCAATTTTCAAAACTTTGTGACAAAAAGTGAGGTCTGCAAAATACTCACTATACCTCTCAGCAAATAGCTTGGGGTGTCTACTTTACAAAATTGGCTCATTTAGGGAGGGTTTGTGCCACCTGGGCATTCCATGGCCTCCGAAACTGTGATAGGCAGTGAAGAGTGAAATCAAAAATTTACGCCCTTAGAAAGCCTGAAGGCGCTGCTTGGTGTTTAGGGTCCCGTACGCGTCTAGGCTCCCAAAAAGTTTTTAAAGCAAATGTCCTATATATTAAAATGGTGGGTGTTTCATTTTTTTTTTTTCACACAGTATTTGCACAGCGATTTTTCAAATGCATTTTTTGGGGAAAAAACACACTTTTTTAAATTTTAATGCACTAAAACACACTATATTGCCCAAATGTTTGATGAAATAAAAAAGATGATCTTAGGCCGAGTACATGGATACCAAACATGACATGCTTTAAAATTGCGCACAATCGTGCAGTGGCGACAAACTAAATACATTTTTAAAAGCCTTTAAAAGCCTTTACAGGTTACCACTTTAGATTTACAGAGGAGGTCTACTGCTAAAATTACTGCCCTTGATCTGACGTTCGCGGTGACACCTCACATGCATGGTGCAATTGCTGTTTACACGCTTGCATTCGCCTTAGCGCGAGAGCAGGGGGGGACAGGGGTGCTTTTTTTTTTTCTTTATTATATTTTTGCTTTTTTATCTTATTTTTAAACTGTTCCTTTCATTTTTTTTTAATCATTTTTATTGTTATCTCAGGGAATGTAAATATCCCCTATGATAGCAATAGGTAGTGACAGGTACTCTTTTTTGAAAAAATTGGTGTCTATTAGACCCTAGATCTCTCCTCTGCCCTCAAAGCATCTGACCACACCAAGATCGATGTGATAAAATGCTTTCCCAATTTCCCAATGGCGCTGTTTACATCCGGCGAAATCTAAGTCATGAAATGCTCGTAGCTTCCGGTTTCTTAGGCCATAGAGATGTTTGGAGCCACTCTGGTCTCTGATCAGCTCTATGGTCAGCTGGCTGAATCACCGGCTGCATTCTCAGGTTCCCTGTTGAGACAGGAGAGCCAGAGAAAAACACGGAGGACGTGGGGGGGGGGGCATTCCCTCCCGCTGCTTGTAAAAGCAGTCTAGAGGCTAATTAGCCACTAGGATTGCTTTTACATGAAAGCCGACCGCTGGCTGAAAAGAATGATACCAAGATGATACCTAAACCTGCAGGCATCATTCTGGTATAACCACTCAAAGTCGTGAATGGCGTACCTGAAGACAAAAAAATGGTTAACAATAAAACACAGTAAACGGTAAAGTATAAAAAATTGCATACCTGAAAAGCAAACATGATAAAACATAATAACAATAAAACATTGCAGAATAGAATACAGTAAAAAAGAGCAGAACAATAGAGAGAGAATAGAGAGAGCGAGAACAATAAAACGACAACTATTTTTTTAAATTTTATATATATATTTTTTTTTTACACTTTTTTTTGTAACTAACTTTTATAACTGTAACCGGTTCCAGGTTCGGGTCTCTCAAAATGCGATGGCATCTTGGGAGACCCTGTGAAAGTGTGTCCTAGTCTGTGCAATGCTGTACCCTACGCTAATACTCAACTAGTGAATGGTAGCGTTCAAAACATTCACCAATGCAAAGACCAGGATTGTCAGGACAGGAGGGACAATAATAGCGGGTGTCACGCCTATATCCGCGCTTGCTGCAGACACAACATCTTTTTTGGGGGGGTTCGCTGGGTAGGGGTACTCGGGAGGACATAAAGAAAATGCCTCTCATGCAGCCGACTGCATTTGGATGGGGATGTGAATGGGGGAAGTACGGGCGCTGCAGAAGTGGTGGGTTCCCAATTATTAGGATTGGCGAATGCAGCAGGAAGGGCATTATGGGCACAACAGGCCTGTTTGTCTTCTTCTTGGTGGCAGCAAGACACTACTTGTGCTTACCACCTCACCAGCTTGAACTGCACTTATGGGACTCGCCATGTCACCAAGTGTTACTGCAGTGCTGGTTTGACTACGACTGGGGTGTACTAGGCCGCTGGTGCTTGCCAGTTCACCAAAACGCTACCAAAAAAACTGTTAGCGATCGCAGGGATCAGGCCCGACTCTGCGAACGCTGCAGTTATGCATTTAGTGTTTTGTAAGTGACAGTGATCGATCGATACTGCACTTGGGTGGGCTGGGCTGGGCCGGGCGGAGGGGCAAAATGCAGGTGCTAGCAGGTATCTGGGCTGATCCCGCTAACACTGCGTTTTTGGGAACCCTAAACTGCTGGGAACGCTAGTATAGATCTGATCGGATCAGATATTGATCCGTTCAGATACTATACTACTAAGGGAGGCGTATGCTGCGTGCGTGAGTGTTAGCGGTACTGGCACTAACCTGACGCTGCCTTGGGGCTGGTGCTTGCCAGTTCACCAAAACGCTACCAAAAAAACTGTTAGCGATCGCAGGGATCAGGCCTAACTCTGCGAACGCTGCAGTTATGTGTTTAGTGTTTTGTAAGTGACAGTGATCGATCGATACTGCACTTGGGTGGGCTGGGCTGGGCTGGGCCGGGCAGAGGGGCAAAACGCAGGTGCTAGCAGGTATCTGGGCTGATCCCGCTAACACTGCGATTTTGGGAACCCTAAACTGCTTGGGACGCTAGTATAGATCTGATCGGATCAGATATTGATCCGATTAGATACTATACCACTAAGGGAGGTGTACGGTGCGTGCGTGGGTGTTAGCGGTACTGCCGCTAACCTGACGCTGCCTGGGGCTGGTGCTTGCCAGTTCACCAAAATGCTACCAAAAAAACTGTTAGCGATTGCAGGGATCAGGCCTGACTCTGCGAACGCTGCAGTTATGCGTTTAGTGTTTTGTAAGTGACAGTGATCGATCGATACTGCACTTGGGTGGGCTGGGCGGAGGGGCAAAACGCAGGTGCTAGCAGATATCTGGGCTGATCCCGCTAACACTGCATTTTTGGGAACCCTAAACTGCTGGGGACGCTAGTATAGATCTGATCGGATCAGATATTGATCCGTTCAGATACTATACCACTAAGGGAGGCGTATGCTGCGTGCGTGGGTGTTAGCGGTACTGGCGCTAATCTGACGCTGCCTGGGGCGACGCATATCACCGGCGGGCAATCTTTATTCGGTAATAAACGGCGGGTGCCCTGACACTATAAAAAATAAACGAACTAACCAGCGTCACCCGTAACGGTTATACGGTGATCAGTGGTGAAAGGGTTAACTAGGGGGCAATCAAGGGGTTAAAACATTTATTAGGTAGTATATGGGGGTCCCTGACGCTATAAAACGCTGACGGCAAACCTAAATATTTACCTCCCTAACTAGCGTCACCGGTGACACTAATACAGCAATCAGAAAAATGATCGCTTAGCGACACTGGCGACGGGGGGTGATCAAGGGGTTAAAACTTTATTAGGGGGGGTTAGGGGGGTACCCAAACCTAAAGGGGGCTAACAGTAACTGTCCTACCACACTAACTGTCACAAGCTGACACCATGCAGTAATCAGAAAAAAAAAAACTGCTTGGTGTCAGTGTGACGGGGGGGAGGGGTGATTAGGGGGTGATCGGGGGGATCGGGGGGTAAAGGGGGGTGTTTTGTGTGCCTGGCATGTTCTACTGTGTGTGTGTTTTCACTCACAGTGCAGTCTTCTCTCCTCGGCGCCAAGACGGAAAATACAGAGCCGAGGAGAGATGACATCATTTCCTTTGCTGCTGTTTAGCATACAGCAGCAGAGGAATGATCTGATTGGCCGGCAGTGATTGCGAGGGGGGGGCCACGAATGGATGGTCTCCCCCTCACCTCTGATCGCCGCTGGACAAAAGCGGAGCGCCTCGGGCACCAGGGGGGATCCGATCGGAACCCCCGCCCGCGTGAGGCAGATCATTTACAGGTACAGTAACGCACTGATATATACTGTGGTAAACATGCAGTAACGCACTGAAATATACTGTGTTAAATGTGCAGTAATGCGCTCAAATTTACTGCGTTACACGTGCAGTAATGCATGGATGTATATATATATATATATATATATATATATATATATATATACTACGTTACAGTAACGGACTGATATATACTGCGTTAAACGTGCAGTAACGCACTGGCATATACTGTGTTAAATGTACAGTAACCCAATGATCAATACTGCGTTAAACATGGAATGCACTGATATGCTGTATACTGCAGGAAACCTGGCCTGACGAATTAAACTGACACTTAGGGTTGCACCGATACCACTTTTTTAAGACAAGTACAGATACTTTTTTTCAAGTACTCGCCGATTACCGATACTTTTTTTATGTCATGTGACAGTGGCACTAATATGCAGCACTGATAGGTGGCACTGGTGAGATGTGGACTGTGTCAGTAGTTCTTATTTTTATTTTATTTTCTACATTTTTTTACAATGCCCTCTTTTTTTGGGAGGGAGGGGGGAGTGGATGGTGTCAGTATTTTTTTAATTTTCATTTTTACAATTTAACCTTGTACAATTTTTTATTTATTTTTTATCAGCCCTGTTGGGGGGCTTTGGTGGGATATGAGGGGTCCCCGACATCTCCCCTTTGAGACAGGGAAAGGGACTGAGGACACAGATTCCCCAGCCCCTTTCCCTTCAACCAAAGCTGCACTGAAGATGAATGGACAGGAGACAGCGGCTCCTGTTCATTCATAAACTGAAGCATCGTAAACACAGTTTACGATGCTCAGTTATTAATGGACAGAGGCAGTAATAACTGCCACTGCTCATTCATAAAAGGAAGGAGCCGATAAATGACATATTTACTGGCTCCTTCCTCTGCTCTCCATCCTGACACATTCAGGACAAGGAGGAGGGCATGGAGGAGCACAGAAGGGGACCAGAGCAGACCCGGGGAGCCAGAGGAGGACCCGGGGAGCTATAGGAGGACACAGGGGACACTCGGGAAAATCGGTGTGGGCAGTTACAAGCACCAATCTCCTTTTGTATACCTTTCAATAAAGCAGCTGAAAGCCGCGGGTATTTATTTGTATTGTTAGAAAACAATATGTAGAAAAACAAAAAAAAGTCCAATCTGCAGCACCTTTTCAATTTATTAAGAAGGTAACAAACTCATCAATAAAAATATTTTTAAAAAACACAGTTTCGGATATGTTAAGTTGAGATGATTCAGCTGCTGCTAATTTCCGGTGGATGAGAGCATTTGCCATATAATAAATGTAATAATAATCAGATCTTCATGTTTTTCATACCCGATAAAGTATCTTAACAGATCCGAAACGTTGTCATTTTGATATTATTATATTTTTCTTGATGAGTTTTTTACTTAATAAATTTACAAGGTGCTGCAGATTGTACTTTTTTTTCCGTCTTCTATATATTGGAGTTTAGGGATCTCCATTGCCTGCTCTGCACCTGAAGCATTGAGTTACATGCTGGGTGTGTGCTGTCCTCCTGACCTGTTTGTGCATCTTGATATATCATACTTGCAGGACTTTTGCACCACCATTAATGGCGACTGGAGGGAATTCCAGTGTTACTGGACGTTTTCATACACACAAGAGGATACCTCTGAAATACCGTACATACTTCAGCTGCGGGATCCAGTGATTTTCTTACTACTACTTCCTCTGTACAAAATGTACGGCAGTGGGATAAATTACTTCATCAACAAGTCTCATTGGAACTACATAGAATCAATTTGAATACCATTGATGGCAACAAATTCCCCATGAATTTAGAATTAAATTGAATCCCCCATTATTTTCACAAAATGCAGAGTATAAAACCTGTTTTGCTTAAATTCTGAATAAATGCACATTGGACATTATAATACTGTGTAATTTATACAAAAGGAACAAGAGTCTCTGGCAATTAAAATCTCACAGGTGGAAAATACACAGCAGACTCTGATTACAGGAGGAGCTGAATAGAGATTGCAAAAGGATACAAGATTTGGTCAATAAATTCTGCAAATCCATTGAGGATAAGAAAAGAAGTAAGTTTGAATAAGACCAGGAGGATTTTAACTCTAGTCGGGTATATTTCTGGTTGCATCCTGAATTCAGATATAATAGAAGATTTACTAATAAACAGAACTTACAGACTGCCGTATCTGGTTCAAGTACATCTGACTCCTCAATCCCTTCAGACTCAGAGCATCGTTTTTTACCCAACACTCCAGCACGAGCAGCAGAAGGACCAGGGCTGTCTTTAACGCAGGGCAAACGGGGCACCAGCCCTGGGCTCAATCTTTGTTGGGGGGCCCAAAGCATTGAGTCCGCGAATTGGGGCCCCAATGACGGCTTTGCAGAGCGCACAGAGGACACGGGAAGCTGTATTCCCAAGCTAACCAGCTGAGAGGGGGCGGGAGCTCCACTGATGCTCTGACCCCGCCCCATGCAGCCTGTATGCTCAGAACAGAGCAGCTGTAGTGAAAGCAGTGATCGGAGTGGGAGTGTCAGTGGTGCTCCTGGCCTCGCCCCCTCTATACTGGCTGGGGAATACAGAGGTCCAGGGGCGGGAGCTCCACTGATGCTCTAACCCTGCCCCATGCCTGTATGCTCAGGGGGGGAGCAGTTGTAGTGAGAGCAAAGAGTGGAAGCCCCACCTCTGGACCTCTGGTTGTATGCAGTTTGCTCAGATGGCCAGGTATGTCCTACACCCATAAAATTCCTGACTGCTGAAACTCTGAGCTGTGTTATTCAACTGTAAAGCTTTGCATTGCTGAAAGTTCTCTGACCATCTCCTGTATAATGTCTGCAGTCTCAGATTGTCTCCTGTATAATGTCCGCAGTCTCTGATTGTCTCCTGTAGCATGTCAGCAGTCTCTAATTGTCACCTGTAGTATGTCTGCAGTCTCTGATTGTCACCTGTATTATGTCTGCAGTCTCTGATTGTCACCTGTAGTATGTCCGCAGTCTCTGATTGTCTCCTGTATCATGTCCGCAGTCTCTGATTGTCTCCTGTAGCATGTCTGCAGTCTCTGATTGTCTCCTGTTGCATGTCTGCAGTCTCTTATTGTCTCCTGTAGCATGTCCGCAGTCTCTGATGCTCTCCTGCAGTATATTTGCAGTCTCTTACCCTCTCCTGTAGTATGTGTATTAATGTACCGCGTTACTTGCTCAATTATTTGGGATTGCTCCAGTGCTCACTGAGTGGTAATGATGTGCATTAACCTGTAGCAACCAATCAGTGAACAGTAGTAATCTGCTGTAATCTCTAGCAACCAATCAGTGAGTGGTGATGATGTGCTGTAACCCCTAGCAACCAATAAGTGAGCGCTAATAATGTGCAGTAACGTCTAGCAACCAATCAGCAAGCAGAAATTATGTGTTGTAACTTCTAGCACCAGCCAGTGAGCAGTAAGGATAGGCTGTATAAACAGATAGAAAATTATTCCTGCGCTACCATATACGGAGAAAAGAAGGAAAATAAAGAGAGTATGAAACTGGGAAAAGCCGCCTACACCAGATGGGGTACACCTTGCCCCTATAAGTAAGATAAATCAGTGAAAGTGTGGTGCTGCACTAATTCTTTTGAAAACATATGGTAGGTGGGTATGTGAAAATAAAATATCAGTGTAAGTGTATCAAAATCTATATAGTGACTCTAGGATACTAACGTGTTAATTATAAAGCATAAGACACGTGGTAAAACAACATGTGATCAATACCATGTGCAAAATAATCATAGATAAATATAATAACAGTAACTGACTATGGAATATATATATATATATATATATATATATATATATATATACAGTATATATATATATATATATACTGTGCAGCCAGGCACACAGCAAACAAGCATAAACTTAAGGTGACTGGTGAAAATAAACAAAATATGAGGGACAACTTGACTGGAACAATGTGATAATAGGCAAACAAAGTCCACAAATAAACGTGCATAAAAAGTGATCCACTTAGGGCTAATTAAAGAGTCCACAAATAAACGTGCATAAAAAGTGATCCACTTAGGGCTAATAAAAGTGACTGAAGTTAATGGTGATGTTTTCTTTCTTCGTGCAACACAGCACGCAATGGTGGGCAGTGGCCCCTTACCTGCAGGTAATGGGGTAATCACATTAACCAAATTTAGGCATGGCGGCCCTTAAATGGCAGAATCCCAACATCAACCAGTAGTGGGGGGCGACAATATTTAGGTCCTATCCTGGCTTATCTCATCTGGGGACATACGTCTCTCCAAGTAGTGTACCGGGGTCACCAAGGTGAAAAAACAACAAAGGAAGATCCCACAATGGTGTAATATAGTTTGGCAATAAGCTGGGTTTTATTAAGCAGATAAAAGTACTCACATTAAAAACAGTAGTACAGAGTAGAGATCCGACGAGCGGCAATCTTGTATCACTAATCCACATAGAGTGCCTGTCCGGTCAGGACCCACGTGACTTCATCAGGGTATACAGGGAGGCACAGTGACTGTCCTTAAATAGCTCTCCCATAGGCTATAATGGACGGCCATTTTCTAGAAGTCGGGAGGAAGTACTGCAGCGGCCATATTGCCGAAGGCGGATGGGCGCGGCCATATTCCAGGTTACCAACAGAGCGGTCAGGGGCAGGTGTTGATCCACGATGGCCATGGTAAACTAGCCAATCAGTAACAACACCGGCAACAACTGTCAGCAGAGGGGGAGAGCGGCTTAATCGGCAAAGTGGCATAGTTAATGTACTGTGTGTCCGAGCAAAAGGCACATCAGCACACAGACTGGTGAGGGTAAAAGACAGATTAAAAGACGTTTTGAATTGAATTTAAAATAATAAAAATAATTTAAAAGGCCAGCTAAATATCCAAAATTGAACATAATTAAAAATAGTTAAAAACGGTGAAAAATGGTGGCCAAACGATAAAAACGGTAAAGAAAAAACCCGATAGGTCAGGGAGAGGCATCTATATTGACCGGGATCGGGAGAGCACAAATACAAGGTATAGCAATCAGGGAACCAAGTGCCCAAAGTGCCAGTGCATACTACACATACATTACCATAATCAAATACCACAAAATCATCAGAAGATATATCTATATACATAATCAATCAGGTGATAGATGCTACATACACAACCTAAAGATACAACTAAAAATAAAAATAGGCATTTTGTGTCAGGAAACTATATATCTATCGCATGATATTGGAAAAAGAATTGTAATTGGTACTGGTTATAGAGAGTGGTTGTCACGTACCTGGTGGCGGAGCCCAGAGTGCAGGGAGTGGCCTCTCGTGTGCCTCTGGCTCAAGAACCCCTGATAGAGGAAACAGGGACTCGAGAGCGCAGGGGGCCACAAGTGCCTGGCAGGTGGCAGGTGTCTCTGTAGTTCAACTGGAGCACTGGAACAGCGGACTGTAAGAAGATGCACCGGATCACTGTCAGGAACACTGGAACCACTGGCTGTGAGGAGAAGCACTGTAGCAGGCAGGAACTCCGGAACAGCAGGCAGCAGGGAGGTGTTCTGTGGTTCAGCTGGAGCACTGGAACAGCAGGCTGTAAGAGGGTACGCTGGAACTCTGGCAGGAACACTGGAACCACTGGCTGTGAGAAGAAGCACTGTAGCAGGCAGGAACTCCGGAACAGCAGGCAGCAGGGAGGTGTTCTGTAGTTCAGCTGGAGCACTGGAACAGCAGGCTGTAAGAAGGTGCGCTGGAACTCTGGCAGGAACATTGGAACCACTGGCTGTGAGAAGAAGCACTGTAGCAGGCAAGAACTCCGGAGCAGCAGGCAACAGGGAGGTGTTCTGTAGTTCAGCTGGAGCAGGAGCAGAATCAGACAGGCCAGGTCAACACTGGCAGGCAAGCAGGTAACAAACGGAGGCAGAAGAGTAGTAAGGATACAGTCCAGGTTGGCAACAGGCAGGTAGCGGATAACTGTAGGAAGAGGCAGGAGAATAGTCAAACGAGCCGGTGTCAAGGACTGGCAGCAAACAGGAGTAGTCAGGAACAGGCCGGGTAAACAGGAAGCAGGTAGGCAGGTATTCAGGTAGCTTAGGGTCACAGGGAACGCTGTAGACCGGACAGCAAGAAAGCATTCTGACAGGCTCCTTTAAATAGGCCTAATGGCGCCAAACACTGTCACACTGCACGTCTGCGCACGCCCGTGCACCGATCGTACATGCTCGTTTGTACCATTGTGCACCCGCATACACCCGTTCATACTAGCGCGCACCCGCATGCGTCCGTTCGTGCCAACGCGCCTCCGCACGCGTCCTCTGGCTCTATCAACAGTGGTTCTGTTAACCGATCTTCCGCCGACAGCTGTGCTAACAGGACGCCTTTCATGACATTGCCCCCCCAAGGGGCAGCCTCCGGATGCCCAATTGTGCCATCTTACTTGGATGAGACCTTTTAAAGGCAAGAATCAGCCTCCTCACATGGATGTTGGACTCCGGCTCCCAGGAGTTCTCCTCGGGCCCATACCCCTTCCACTTTACCAAAAACTGGACTTGGTTACGTCTCTTCCTGCAATCCAGAATGGACTCGACCTCATATTCGGTTTCTCCGTCAATGATTACAGGTTCAGGGGGATCGACCCTCCGGTTGACAAAAGGATCAGGAACTGTGGGTTTGAGTAGAGCCACGTGAAAGACCGGGTGGATCTGGAATGACTCCGGTAACTTCAGTTCATAGGCCACATTATTAATCTTCCTTAGAACTGGGAAGGGACCCACAAATTTAGGGCCCAATTTCTTGGAAGGACATGCCAATTTTAAATTCAATTTAGACAGCCAGACCTGATCCCCGGGCTTGGGGTCAAGCTCCCCCCTTCTCTTCTTGTCAAACACCTCTTTGTTGTAGTTCTGAGTCCTTGCCTTAGTCTCCTGCAGAAGTTTATTATTTGACTCAAAGAAGTTTAGATTCTCCTGGACAGCGGGTACTGGGCACTCCGGGATATTACTGGATAGGAACAGAGGATGGAAACCATAATTTACAAAAAACGGTGATTGCTTCGTGGCAGAATGGACAGAATTGTTATAAGCAAATTCGGCAAGAGGTAGAAGCGGAGCCCAATCGTCCTGGGAGAAAGAAGAAAAGCAGGGCAGATACTGCTCCAGCGTCTGATTTGTTCTTTCTGTCTGGCCATTTGTTTTGGGATGATAGGCAGAGGAAAAAGAAAGGTCAATTTTCAAAGATCCACAAAGCGCCCTCCAAAACTTGGAAGTAAATTGCACCCCCCGATCTGAAGTAATATTTGCAGGAATGCCATGAAGCCTCACCACTTCCCTGATAAATGTCCTTGCAGTCTCAGCAGCAGTAGGTGTGCCCTTCATTGGTAAGAAATGAGCCATTTTTGATAGAAGGTGGCAGCTCGACATTAAAATCCATGGAGATCATCCTCCATGGCTTCTCCGGGACGGGTAGTGGCTTCAACAGACCCCAAGCCTTACATTTGCTGCCCTTGTTTTGATTGCAAGTGGCACATGCTTCCACATAGTCCCTGCAATCTTTCCTTAACTGCGGCCACCAAAATGTGCGTTGGAGGAGTTCAGATGTCTTGTGCACGCCGAAATGGCCGGCCAACATGTGGTCATGACAGGAACTAAGAACTGCTGCTCTCAACTCCTGGGGTATGAAGATCTTATCTTTGAACCATAGAAGCTCATCTCTGGACTGTAGGGCTGAATCAGGTGGAGAAGAGGCATCCCTAGAAGCTTGCTTGATCTGTGAGAGTAGATCCCCTTGGAGCAGCAGAAAGTTTCCTGAGGACAAGATGGTGTCTGGAGATGGAGATGCTTCAGGCCTGTTGTACATTCGTGACAGTACGTCAGGCTTGGTCCTGGGTGATAGGTTATGTGGAATGAAAATCTGGTAAAGAAAAGTGCCCACCTGGCCTGTCGAGGTCTTAATCTCTTGGCAGTCTTTAAATATTCCAGATTCTTGTGATCTGTATAAACAAGAATTGGATGAGCTGCTCCCTCCAGGAGATATCACCACTCCTCAAGTGCGGCTTCAATCGCCAACAATTCTCGATCGCCCACATCATAGTTTCTCTCTGCTTCGGATAATTTGCAAGAAAAGAAAGCGACTGGGTGCAAAAGAGCCCTAGGCCGCTGTCTCTGAGAAAGCACTGCACCAACCGCTATTTCCAAGGCGTCCACCTCCAAAATGTATGGTAATGTGGAATCAGGGTGCTTTACGACTGAGGCGGAAACAAACAGATCCTTTAGCGTTGCAAGGGCCGCCTGAGCTTCAGTAGACCAATGGAACTTAAGGCCCTGCTTGGTTAACTTAGTAATGGGAGAAATGATGGTTGAGAATCTTTTGATGAATTTCCTGTAGAAATTAGCAAATCCTATAAAACGTTGGATTCCCTTCTTGTCGGTAAGAGCGGGCCAGTACAGAATAGCAGAGACCTTCTGAGGGTCCATATTAATACCCTCTACAGAGATAATTAGACCAAGGACCTGGATACTCTCTTGTTCAAAGACATATTTCTCAGGTTTGGCGTAGAGGCCATGTAGCCGAAGTCGGGTCAAGACATTTCTGACATGTTCACGATGCTCAGCTAAAGAAGAAGAAAAAATCAGGATATCATCTAAGTAGATAATAACAAACAGGTCAAGATAGTCTCTGAAGATGTTATTCACAAAGTGTTGAAATGTAGCAGGGGCATTGCACAGTCCAAAGGGCATGACTAAATATTCAAAGTGCCCAAACCGGGTACGGAAAGCCGTTTTCCAATCGTCTCCTCTACGAATGCGGACAAGGTTGTAGGAACCACGAAAATCCAGCTTGGAGAACACTACTGCAGACACTAATCTTTAAAAAAGTTCTGGCACCAAGGGCAAAGGGTATCGGTTCTTAATTGTGATTTTAATAAGTGCCCGATAATCCACACAAGGGCTTAGAGAATGGTCTTTCTTCTCCACAAACAAGATTCCTGCTCCTGCCGGGGACGTGGAGGGTCGGATGAACCCTTTCTCCAGATTGTCATTAATATAAGTCTTTAATGCCTCTAGTTCTAGTTCTGACAAAGGGAAAATCCTCCCAAAAGGAATCTCTGCCCCTGGAAGAAGTTCAATTGGGCAATCGTATGGCTGGTGGGGAGGAAGGATCTCAGCCCCCTTTTGACTGAAAACGTCCAAGAAGCTGTGGTAGGCTTCAGGTACAATTCGGCAGGTTTCGGTGTCAGTTTCCATGCATAGTAGGGAAGAAGGGGCATCGGTGACTTCTGGTAGACAGTGTTGCTGGCAGTAAGAGGATACGAACTCAATCTTCCCCGAGGTCCAATCAATTTGCGGATTATGTGCCTTTAGCCACAGCATGCCTAGTATGATGGGAAACAGAGGAGACTCAATGACATCTAGACAAAGTAGCTCTTGAGTGCCGGCAATGGTGGTATGCAGGGGTACAGTCTCCTGAGTTACTGGCCCTGATCTGAGGGTAGAGCCATCGGCCAAATATACAGAAAGTCCTTTCACTCTGGGCCGAAGGGGAATGTGATGTCTGGAAGCGAAGGACAATTTTATGAAACCGCTGCAGGCCCCGGAATCAATGATAGCGCTGGTTGGTAAATTCCCTCCTGGCAAGAAGGAGACACAGTTGGGGGAGGGGAAAAGAAATTGCTGCTCACCCCTATTATGAAGGCAAAAAATAGGAAAAGGATTTCCCCAGGTGGGGTTTTTAGGCAGCGGGGTTTGAAATATTGGACCAATGTTGTATAAAAAGAATAATGTTTATTATACAAAGAATACATTTACACAAATATTGTTAAAAAAATAGCTCTGATATAGAGTGTTTACAAAACTAGTAGAGGCAGACACGCATTTATACAGACATAATTTTCCATAACAACATCATATAGATATTATCAATATTGAAAAAAAGGACCTGACACGTTTCAACCCATATATTTCAAGGTCTTCTTCAGAGGTCTGTCTGTTGAAAAATATACAATGAGAATATACTTATAAAAGCTTGGTTGCATATACCAAAAGAAACATATCATATTCCATATAGCATAGTTACCCAATAGTGCGTGTCCCATAAGCGAAAAACTTCCTATAAGAGAGGCCCCTTAAAATCAAAAATGCCTGGTCACACCCCCGAGAGGTCCTATAGCGGGCGCGTCACGTGATTACGGCGAGGATAACGTCAGGGACGGGGCTTTGGCTCGTCCTGAACGCCGGGGAGATCACACAGGGCTGCCCTATTGGCGGCTATGCCCTCCACAGTGTTCCCACTGATTGGAGTGGTGAGGGAAGGCGTTCACACCTGCGGGGAATTCCTTCTTAATTGATATACGCCCATAAATAAGGATATATATATGCTATCCAAACACTTCCTGCTGTGTCACAACAAAGACCCCTCCCACCTGAAGTTCTGGGGTATTGAACCATATATGAGACATTGGCGGGGGGGACATAAGGTCAGGACCCTCAGCCAGTTGGAATCGAAATGGATTTTTACCCTAGATACTTTCTCGCCAAGAGGCCTGAACATTGAATTTGATTTGAACCGTTTCCTCAGTAATTTTAATATTTTTAATACTTTTATTCTTTTTATTTTTTAATACCTCTGTAAGAGTTTTGTGAGGCTATACATGCCCATACTCCTACGGTCGAGGTTGAGTCTGCTTATCTGCCTCCCAGTATTTATACTTTATTCACAATTGCACCACTCTCTATAACCAGTACCAATTACAATTCTCTTTCCAATATCATGCGATAGATATATAGTTTCCTGACACACGATGCCTATTTTTATTTGTATCTTTAGGTTGTATATGTAGCATCTATCACCTGATTGATTATGTATATAGATATATCTTCTGATGATTTTGTGGTATTTGATTATGGTAATGTATGTGTAGTATGCACTGGCACTTTGGGCACTTGGTTCCCTGATTGCTATACCTTGTATTTGTGCTCTCCCGATCCCGGTCAATATAGATGCCTCTCCCTGACCTATCGGGTTTTTTCTTTACTGTTTGGCCACCATTTTTCACCGTTTTTAACTATTTTTAATTATGTTCAATTTTGGATATTTAGCTGGCCTTTTAAATAATTTTTATTATTTTAAAGTCAATTCAAAACGTCTTTTAATCTGTCTTTTACCCTCACCTGTCTGTGTGCTGATGTGCCTTTTGCTCGGACACACAGTACATTAACTATGCCACTTTGCCGATTTAAGCCGCTCTCCCCCTCTGCTGACAGTTGTTGCCAGTGTTTTTACTGATTGGCTAGTTTACCATGGCCACCGTGGATCAACACCCGCCCCTGACCGCTCTGTTGGTAACCTGGAATATGGCCACGCCCATCCGCCTCCGGCAATATGGCCGCTGCAGTACTTCCTCCCGACTTCTAGAAAATGGCCGCCCATTATAGCCTATGGGAGAGCTATTTAAGGACTATTTTGCCTCCCTGTATCTGGATTAGTGATACGCCGCTCGTCGGATCTCTACTCTGTACTACTGTTTTTAATGTGAGTACTTTTATCTGCTTAAAAAAAACCCAGCTTATTGCCAAACTATATTACACCATTGTGGGATCTTCCTTTGCTGTTTTTTCATCTTGGTGACCTCGGTACACTACTTGGAGAGACGTATGTCCCCAGATGAGATAAGCCAGGATAGGACCTAAATATTGTCGCCCCCACTACTGGTTGATGTTGGGATTCCACCATTTAAGGGCCGCCATGCCTAAAATTGGTTAATGCGATTACCCCATTACCTGCAGGTAAGGGGCCACTGCCCACCATTGCGTGCTGTGTTGCATGAAGAAAGAAAACATCACCATTGACTTCAGTCGCTTTTATTAGCCCTAAGTGGATCACTTTTTATGCACGTTTATTTGTGGACTCTTTAATTAGCCCTAAGTGGATCACTTTTTATGCACGTTTATTTGTGGACTTTGTTTGCCTATTATCACATTGTTCCAGTCAAGTTGTAACTCATATTTTGTTTATTTGCACCAGTCACCTTAAGTTTATGCTTGTTTGCTGTGTGCCTGGCTGCACAGTATATATATATATATATATATATATATATATATATATATTTATTCCATAGTCAGTTACTGTTATCATATTTATCTATGATTATTTTGCACATGGTATTGATCACATGTTGTTTTACCACGTGTCTTATGCTTTATAATTAACACGTTAGTATCATAGAGTCACTATATAGATTTTGATACACTTACACTGATATTTTATTTTCACATACTCACATACCATATGTTTACAAAAGGATTAGCGCAGCACCACACTTTCATTGAAGGATAGGCTGTAACCTCTGGCAACCAATTGCAATCGCTGCGTGATCTGGTGCAGTAAACTGATTTTGAGTCCACCTGCTATTTTTTGTATGTGTCAGAATAGAAAGGTAGGGTCCAAGAAAATGTTTGCCCAGGGTCCAATCAATATCAAAGAGCACCCTGAGCAGTACACAGAAACAGAGGCGAGGTGGCCGACATTACCATCGTAGATCGAAGCGTGGATGGAGTGACATTGCAACAGAGAGGTCAAGGGAGACAGAGAAGATGGTGATATACAATATATTATCATACTCTCTTACATTAAAGGAGGAATGTGCCTTAAAGTGGGACTTTAGTCATAAAATTAAAGCGGACCATCACCCTCCCTTGGCACTTTCCTCCTCTTCATTCTGCGCTCGGCCCGACCCCCGGTTTCCATATATTTATGGGGCGAATGACGCAATGCCACCGGTGTCTTCTGGGATGCATGACGTGCAGTCCCATTCAGTAAAGAGGAGGGGGGTGGTCCAAGTGCTTACCCCCAGAAGAGCCGGCAGCTGATCCCACAACATTGCAGTGCTGGACCCATGCAGCCACTGCAGAGAGGAGGATCCCAGCGGCTAAATGCTGAACCTGCTGGCTGGGGGAGTATGCTTATTGTGTGGAGGAATGTCAAAGGTAAGTAGAAAAATAAATAGAGGGGGGGAACGAAAAGGCTGCAGTTCCTCTTTAAGTCCCGCTAGATCACATCAGGCTGGCCCTTTTTAATGTAAAACAATAAAAATAAGTGTATGTACTGATTAAAATCCAGTAATACACTGTCTCACCCTGCTCTGCACATGCTCAGTTGCTCTATTTTAGGCACTTTTAGGCACTGACAAATTTGTAGAGGTCGATCTGCTGACAGCCTTAAAATGGAAAATTTTATCAAATACAATAATTTTCCTTTCCTGATGCCAATACATGGCAGCATACATATGATATACTGTAGCTCTGCTCCTATATCCACACACAGGACCTGTTTTACTCTATAAAAGTCTGACTGAGAGCAACCTCCCCATTCTCCTTAAAAAAGCACAAGGGAGGGTTCGTATGCTGCCATGTATTGGTATCAGGAAAGGAAAATCATGGTAAGTATTTGATACAATTCTCCACTTTCCTGACTCCAACATGTAAGCATGCATATGATAAATAATGAGAGGGGGGTTTAATGCTGCAAACTTAGTCTTTATTTGACAATAGACATAGAAGCTTGTTTTATAGTTTTCCTCTTAAACTCTACTGTAGTTAGAGTGCTGGATCCACCCTGCAGTATCTTAAGAACGTATGATGTGATGACCAGCTAGCCGCTCTGCATTTTGTCTCCAAAAACACTCCCACACGTGCTGCCTAAGAAGAAGACATAGCCCTGGTTGAGTAAACTCTAACTACCTCCGCAGGATCCTTCCCGGCCTCTCTATATGGTCAATGAATAGTTTTTACTATCCTGGCCGAGATGGTTCTGGCTGAAGCCAATTTCCCTTTAAATTTTCCGGAAGGTAGGATGAAAAGTCTGTCAGAACGTCTGAGTGTAGCAGTAGTCTGGAGATAGGATTTGGGGACTTTTGGAATGTCCAACTCATGCAGGTCATAACTGGATTCTGCTGGGAAGACTGGAAGCATCCTTTCACTAGAGAGATTACAAATAGAAGCCACTTTTGGGACAAAGTGATCCAATGGTCTCAGCACAACCCTGTCTGGAAGGAACATGATATAAGGTTCAGCTGCCCCCCAGTGCATGGAGTTCCGGCACTCTTCCCTCTGAAGTTTTGGCTATTAGGAAAGCTTTTAAGGTGATATCCATTAATTAACAGTTTTCCATAAGGGCACAAGGAGGGTTTGCCAAGTCCCACTGAGGGAACCTATTTTTCTTGGTAGGGCGTAGTCCAAGCCCTGCTCTCATGAAGCTCTCCACCAGAAGATTGCTGCCCATTTCTTTTGGGTAAAAGCCGAGATGGCTGAAACTTGCACCTTAAGTGAACTCAGGCTGAGCCCCAAATCCAATACGGATTAGAGAAAGAACAGGATTTGAGACACATTCGGGTCACTGGGGTCAAACTGACATCTGTCTGCAAAGCTTGTGAACCTATGCCATATTCTGGAATAGATGGAATTGGTTGACCCCTTTCTAGAACTTTCTAAAGTTCTAATTACTTCTGGAGAACATCCTAACTCTTGTAGCACCTCTGTCTTTCAATCCGGGCCGCTAAGGCCAGTCGTGATGGCTGCAGATGCAGGATCCCTGTGACAGGATATGAAGAGTCACAGGCAGGGTGATCGGTGAACATACTGTATACTGAGATCCATTGCAAGAGAGAACCATGGTCTGCGAGGCCAGTAGGGTAACACTGCAATGACTGTCAGATTCTCTGCCAACAATCTCTTCAGGAATTTCAAAATGAGAAATTGGAGGGAAGGCATAGGCCAGTTGCGCAATCCCCCAAGGATGGGTCAAGGCGTCCATTCCCTCTGCCAATGGATGTGGATAACATGAGAGGAATCGGCTCATCTTGCAGTTGGTTGATGAGGCAAAAAGGTCCACTAGTGGATAATCTGTTTGAACACCTTGGGGTGAAGAGACCAATGGTTGGGAACTTGGGATTGTCTGGACAGGCGATCCGCTTCTAAGTTCTGAGGGCCTGGAAGATCTATGGCCCTCAAATCTGTAAGATATTGCTTTGCCAATCTCATGATCAGTTCTACCACTCTCGGAAGGGATTGCCTGTGCGTCCCGCCTTGTCACTGTATGTAGGACACTGCCGCCCTTTTGACCAAACATAGTAGGACTGGGTGACCCTGCTCAAAGTTTCAAAATGTTGAAAACTAGCCCCTAAGTGGGAAAATCCCATCTGCCCTGGATCTTGTGTGGTTTGCAGGAGGCACCCCTCCCCTGCTGCGCTGGCGTCTGTGGTAACAATGATCCATGGTGGTTGCTCTAAAGGACGATGCTGCACTAACGTTTCTTGTCGTGTCCACCACTAGAAACTCTGGTACATCCGGCTGATGATCCTGATTGGCTGGGCTAGGCAAACCTACTTCCACTGCATCAAGAAGCCTTGTTGGAAAACATGAGTTTCTAGTGAGCCTGAGGCATTGTCCCACTGGGATGCTGACATCACTGGTGCAGCCAATACTTGTTGGAATTTCTCCCTGATTTTGGGGAGTTTCTGAAGAGGAAAGGAGATTGTGGCCTCCTGAGTATTGAACTGAGCCCCTAGATAGACCATACTTTGTGTAGGCTCCAGCTTGCTCTTTTGATAATTCACTATCCAGCCGAATGTCTGTAAGCTGGACATCAGGAGACCTCTGTCTTCGCAAGAGGTCTTGGCCCTGGACCATGAGGATGATATCATCCAAGAAATTATGGATTCTGAGCCCTTTCTCCCTCAGTGGGGCCAGAATTGCAATCAGAACCTTGGTTTGAGGAGAAGTGGATAGGTCAAAGGGAAGGCAGACAAATTGGTAATGTCTGTCCCCCAATGCAAATCTGAGGAATTTCTGATATGACTAAAGGATGGGGACATGCAGGTAGGCATCCTGCAAGTCCACCAAAATCATCCAGCCCCCCGGTTGAATTACCTGGATTGTGGTATGGAGAGACTTCATCTTGAATCTCTCTAGCCGAACAAATTGATTCAGCTTTTTGACTTTGATCACTGGTCTGAAGCCCCCCATCTTTTTCTGGACCAGAAAAAGTGGCGAATAGAAGCCTGTAAACCTTTGACAGGCCGGAACTGGTATGATCACCTCCTGACGCAACAAGATGCTGATGTACTCCTAAAGAGCGTCTAACTTCAGAGCCGACTGGGTTGTCTTGGTGGGGGTAAAGGAGTATTCTGGGGGCTGCAGTTTGAAAAGCCAAAAATAGCCTTGCGTCACTGTGGACTGAACACCCCAATCTTGGCAATGATCCTCCCAGAACTGACATGGAAAAGAAGAAAGGTAACAGCGCTCTCTGCAGGGACAACTCAATCCATACACCAGGTCCACTCACAGGTGCCGAGGCTCGATGTGTCCCAACACACTCCAATGCAACAGTAATAAGGAGAGCCGGCAAAACTGTAATCCTTGAAGTGTCATTTATTGGTCCAACAGAGTGACAATAAAACAATAAAGCTTTATTGTTTTATTGTCACTCTGTTGTACCAAAAAATGACACTTAAAGGATTACAGTTTTGCAGGCTCTCCTTATTACTCCTGCCAGAAATGAGCAGCCTGGCTCCAACCGCCTTCTACGGGACAGGCATGGTGTCAAAAAGGTTTCTGGGTACCTGAGGAAGCTGCAGGGCCCTTAGATCTCTGCGACCCTAGGAAGGTTGACTGTGTACCCCTCCAACTACTTCTGGAGTCCTTGAATGGGCAAAAACTCCCAAAATCCCAATATCTGTTTGGCACCCCTCTGATTGGTCACTAGGCATGAGCCCGATGTTAGAGTCAAATGTAAGTTCGACTCGAACATCGGGTGTTCGCCGAACAGCGAACAATATGCAGTGTAAACAGCACGTTCGCAAGCCGCGGATCGCCATTAAAGTGTATGGGACACCAGTCGGCCAACAACCAGCAATAAGTACACACATGGCTTACTTCATTGGGGAAGAAATTGAATAAGAAATGAGATTGACCTTTACGGGAAATCCACATGACCAGTTAGTAACTGAAAATGGTGCTATTAAAATACTTTTTAAGCAACATCAGAAGCTAACTATTAAGCAACTGAATTGGAAATGTGACATCTTGTCATTAGAAAAATATAATGAAAGAAAAATCATTCCACGTGGACTACATGAAAGAGTGATACCTGCTGAACATCTACATAATGAACGATTCCTGAACAAATGGAAACAGACCTGCTGTCAGGAAAGGGTCCATCCGCTGGTAAGATATATCATTTGGCAAGCAGTACTGGGGTCCACCAACAGGTGTCTCCTGGCAGTGTTGAACTGTCAGGAGAGTATTTCCCTGCTGGTGTCATTTCATCTTTTGGCCGCAGTACTGATGTCCACCAGCGGATGGATCCTGGCAGTATGGAGCAGACAACATTCCCTGCGCTCAGGTGTGACTTGAAGCCAATTATAGGCAGCCCTATTAATACCCGGCAAGCCCTCACATGCTCGCCTTGGTATCTTTCTCCCTGTGCCTTGACCTTGCTGCCTGCATCCTGTTTGTGTACTTGCTCTGTCCCGTCCCGCTCTGCTCCGATCCGATCCGATCCCTATCTCAGGCCCATCCTGTTCTTGTCCCTCCTGATTCCCTTGGATCCCTACCCTGCAGCTTTACCATCCATCCTCTCCCCTTCCTGCTGGTTTTCCGTCCTTACCCATCTGCTGACTTCCCTGTGTATGACCTTGGCTTGGCTTTGTTTACGATTACGGTATCTCCATTTACTTGTATATATTGTTGTTTGTAGTGGGTTGTTGTGTTGGTTTTGCACTGTTTATATTCCTTTTACTTATCACTTGTTTAATAAACACCATTATTTCACTTACATGTGTTTCTGGTCTCCTCTGTGCAGTCCACACAGTCTGGTCAATTAGATTCTCTGACACCTGCATTGATCATGGTATTGAAATAATGAAACTTATAGTGGAAGAAGAAAAAATACAATTACTGGAACTGGAAACTCAGATCGATGAGAGTCTAAAGGATTTAGAGCCCTTCAACGGGAAACAGGAATTTGACAAATATAACGATCTCCTGAAGAAGGAGGTATCTAAAGTCCAAAAAAAACTTAAATTAATAAAACTCCAAAGAGATATTGAGGACTGGGAAAAGGCGAAATCTTTGACCTAACTAATCAAAGGGGTTGAAGTAGGTCTAGAAAACCTAGAAAAGAGCTGAGATCATTCTCGAAAAATCATTCTGAAGCCACAGGAATTGACAATGAGGAAGATGAACAAAATGTGTTTTTTTTAGGGAAGGAGGAGTCGTCACAAGATACGACTGCTCCACCCAAAGGATTCCTAAAACACACAGGAAGAACTAACGAGAAACTCCAGGCGAGGTCTAACACGAACAGGGACTCGCAGTCAACAAAAGGACTAACCTCGTCTATGAAGACACCTGTTAATTTGGAAATGAAGGAAAGGATTAAATTGGTAGATAACACAGTCATCAACCTTTGGGACTTCGACCTCCAAGAAAGACATACTAAGCTCCTCAAAAGGGGTCTCTCCTTTTCACCGACTAATCTAATGAGCAACTTTGAGGTCTATAAAGATACTGTTTTATTCCTAAGAAAAGTATACTTGAGATAAATACATCAGAGACCAGAAATTGAAGAACTGCCACCTGAACAAAGCGACCCTCGGGAACTAATAGTTCTGGATACCCTCATCTCATGGTTTATCCTGATACCCTCAATCCTCTCAAAAACAAAGTATGAAAGCGAAATTAAAAAGCAACTTAATAACAAATCTAAGGACCATTAGAAAAAACTGGACAATATCTGGATGCCATACTAAAAGAAATGGTTACAAAATTACCCTCATTTGTGCAAGATACCAGACATGTATTAATGCACATTGACAAAATATACATACCACCTGATGCAGTTTTGGCTAGCATTGATGTGGAGTCCCTATACACATCAATTCCCCACTCATAGGGTCTGGCCACGACAGCACATTTTCTAGACCAGAATTACTTTACAATGGGGGCACAGAATGAGTTCCTCCTGGAGTTACTCCAGTCCGTCCTTTCCAACAATTTCTTTCAATTTGCAGGGACAAATTACAAACAAATTTGTGGTACATCAATGGGCGCCCACATATGCCTATTTACATCTGGGATGATGGGAAGAGAAAGTCGTATATTGTTCGGAATTATAGCTTGGCCATGCATTGCTTTGGCTAAGATATATCGACGATGTGCTGCTGGTCTGGCGGGGTACCTCCGGGAGTCTTGAGACCTTCATTAAGGAACTAAATTGAAACACTAGGAAAATAAGGGTCACCTTATATTGGGATCCCAAAAGATTTCCTTTCTTGATCTCCTTATCAAAGTGGAGCATGGGACACTAACTATGAGTACCTATAGAAAGGAAACGGCAGCAAATATGCTGCTTGAAGCAACCAGCCTCCATCCAAAATCTCTAATGGCATTCCAACTGGGCAATTTCTGCGGCTATGCAGGAACTGTAGTGAAGAGCATGACTACAGAACTGAAGCAACAGAACTCTACGAATGCTTTAGAGAAAGAAAATAGGACGCTGAGCCATAGGACGCTGAGCCAGGCAAAATGTAAGGCATCGAAGAAGTCACGGATAAATCTACTTCAGTTGAAGACCAAAAAAGACGACCCTGTAAATAAACAGATGGATCATGTCAGAATCCTAACCCCATATGGACTACAATGGGAGGCTGTCAGGAATGTGCTTACAAAACACTGGCACTTGCTGACTCGATCATCAGCACTATCTGGCATCGTTGGCCCCAGACCTCTTATGGTAGCCAAGAGAGACAGAAATCTGGCGGATGAACTCAACTCAAAATTTATAAAGACTACACCACGGTGTTGGCTCAAAGGCTCTCAAAGGAATGTACCCATGTGGTAAATGCAGTATTTGTAGCCTGGTAGAAAGAACAAACACCTTCACTGATGCTGATGGACATAAGATATATAAAATCAAGTAATTTATTAATTGCAACACTGAAAAAGTTTTGTATATACTGGAATGCCCGTGCCGCAAGCTTTACATAGGCAAGACAAAACGTCCATTGAAGGTACGAATTGGCGAACATCTATCAAGCATTAGAGGAAAGGATGATGAAAAGCCAATCCTCCTTCCTCGATCACCATGGAGGTAAAACCAATGGCCTACGGGTCAAAGGGTTTTATGCCTCGAAACTATCAAGTAAAAGAGGAGACTTTGACACAGTCCTAGTTCAGCGTGAAAAAGAATGGATCTTTCGCCTAGGGACTTTGGCCCCGAAAGGGTTAAACAGCAAATTAAATTTACAAGTTTTTATGAACCCTTGACTATCTTGACTAGTCTATTTGTCCCTTGAGCAACCATGAACCATATCTCTATACATGGTTGCATTCCCTATATATGTGAACATGTGTGTATCTATGGCCGACTGGACTATAGACCTATACATTTATGGATCTATAGACTGGTGAAGCTGTCAATTTATAAGCATCATTGATATTGCCAAATCTTTCAATGTAAACTGTTGAAAAATGAGACTCAATTTTTTATATCTGACTTGCTAGCAAGACTCAGCAACATCCCCTTTGAATTGATACTGGATATGTGCGTACTCTCTAAAATAGCCACAAGATGGTGACAAACTATTATCCAATGCACTGCCAGCAACCAGCCAGCGCAAGGGTTAAACTATTCAACCCCAAGGACTAGCTCTGCCCCCCAGCACATGCCTAGTTTCCTCTTTGGAATCATTGGAAAAGGGGTATAAATTACCACAAAGCATGGGGGAATAGCTACCCTGAAGAAGTTCACAAATCCAGTGAACAAAATGCGTCAGTTTAATAGCCACAGGACACCCTCAGACATCTGCCACATATCCTTCTGGTACCCCTCAGGGCCCCCCCTTTACCCCTCTGGATACAGTGTAGACCACTGAAGGACTTCCCAAACTGAACTTACCACCTGCTGTATATCTGCTGCTCTAATGCTGTGTAAGTAATCTGCACTCATGCCGGACTCCCCCCCCCCATACTTAGTGGGGACCGGAGCTGACTTTAAATTTTGCGGACATTCCGATGGTAGCCTCGCACTCCGCGAGGCTCCTCATGCTGAACAAGATCACCAGGAACTTGTGATTAAGCCGTGAATCGCAGACATTCCAGAGATAGCCTCGCACCTCTCGAGGCTCACCAAGGAAGCAGAGCTCAAGCCGTCAATCACGGACATTCTGACAGTAGCCTGACAGTAGCCTCATACTTTCCGAGTCTCCCACAGGCATCAAATGAAGTTCCTACCCCCTACACATGTAGTGCGATTCACTACAGTCATACTGAGACTTTTCCCAGCTCGCAGGACCACCACCTCCATCAATCCGGAAAAGATCTTTAACCTCCAATGGACACCCTATAATCCTAATCCTAAGGAGAAGCACAAAGAAAGAGAGGCGCCTCTGGGTGTAGACTTAAAACAATTTATTCGTACATAAAACTTGTGTCAATCACACTCACATTTGGAAGGTCATCAAAAAGCATGAAAGTGTGGGATACCCATGAGGGGTGTCATCAGGTCGGTCAAGGAACTCCTGCCTGCTTGCTGCTCTGCCTCTGTGTGGAGAAGCACCGCTGTGATGTTGGAGCCGGCCGGGGTGACAGCAAGAAACCAGAACGAGGCTCGGAGCGCAGGTGAATAGCGGGCGAGGAGAAATGACGTTACTGGCAAGCGACGCGTTTCCTGGGCGTACGGGCTGCGGTGACGTGAACGCCGCACCCCTTCATCAAGCTGTAGATGGATGAGGCTAAGGGCCATAAGAATCAGATGTGGGGCTAAGAGCCATAAGAATAAGATGTGGGGGGATTGGCTAAAGGAAAGAAATACTGTTATTGGTCTGGGCGCAGCTGATAGACAAACAAGCTGGGGGAGTGGCCGCAATAATAATGCCGGAATGAAAAGAAAGTAATGTGTGGCCAGAAGTGTCAGCAAAGAAGTATGAGCAATGAATATGTACTGTAGTATCGCGATGAATGGTTGGTGGTGATAACCTAATTAACACATAATGTATATGAACAATGGATAATTTAAATATAAGTATCATAAGGAAAAAGGAAAATTTAAAATTATGCTGTATAATGATAAATACTCCAGCAAAATATGGAATGAGTGCCTAAATATATACCAAGATAATAAATAAAGTGATTTATGAGATGAAGGGGATATATAAACAAAAATAAAAAATAATAAATAATAAATAAATGGTAATAGGTGTGTGTGTGTGGGGAGGCGGGGTGAAAGGGGGACAATTTATCCCATGTGTCTGCCACACACACACACAGGCACCAAGCAAGCATTATAGTACAAAAGGAGCTGTATAGATATATGTGTATATGTATATACACACATATAGACGAAAATACAGGTAATGCTAATGCAATTTACCAAGTTCAGCACAAAAGGAAAAGGCGCCACCCACACAAGGTGAGCCGGTATCCCTATGTTGCAAATGTACTGAATAATGATGTTATTCAATACACTGGTCTTTTGACTTGATCTGATAAACCCCCTTCCTTTTTCTATTGGACACTAACATGAAAAACCAAAAGTGCTCATTGTAAAGGCTTATATGCAAGTTATTGCCATAAAAAAGTGTTTGGGGACCCGGGCCTTCCCCCAGGCGAGATGTATCAATGCAAAAAAAAAAGTTTTAAAAACAGCTGTTTTTTCAGGAGCAGTGATTTTATTAATGTTTAAGTGAAATAAAAATGGAATATTCTTTTAAATATTGTACCTGGGGGTGTCCTTAGTATGCCTGTAAAGTAGCGCATCTTTTCCGCGCACCTTGTCCCCTTGTTCATGGGGAAAGGGCCTCATCCCCACAACCCTTGCCCGGTGGTTGTGGGGGTCTGCAGGCGGGGGGCTTATCAGAATCTGGAAGCCCCCTTTAAGAAGGGGACCCCCAGATCCCGCCCCCCATTTGAATGGGTATCGGGTACATTGTACCCTACACATTCACCAAAAAAGTGTCAAAATGGTAAAAATGACAGTAGACAATTTGGGACAAATCCTTTATTAAAAAAAAAACAAAAAAAAAAACTGTCCTGCAATGTCCATTCATCTTCGATCACAGCGTCCGACAGACCGAGAAAAAAAACAAAAACAAAAAAACTCTGCCTCCATGGGAGGCTCCCACTGACTGCAGCTTTCTGCATTGACAGCTGTTATATAGCTCAGGGCGGGGCCACCCAGTGATGTAAACGGGTGACCTCGCCTCGTTACGTGACATTTTTGGTGAATGTGTAGGGGTACAATGTACCCGATACCCATTCACATGGGGGGGCTGGGATCTGGGGGTCCCCTTGCTAAAGGGGGCTTCCAGATTCCGATAAGCCCCCTGCCCACAGACCCCAAACCACCGGGCAAGGGTTGTGGGGATGAGGCCCTTGTCCCCATCAACATGGGGACAAGGTGTTTTGGGGGGATCCCAAAGCATCCTCCCCATGTTGAGGGCATGTGGCCTGGTATGGTTCAGGAGGGGGGTGCTCTCTCGCCCCCCCTTTTCCTGCAGCCTGCCAAGTTGCATGCTCAGATAAGGGTCTGGTATGGATTTTGCGGGGGACCCATACATCATCTTGTTTTACATTTTGGCTCAGGGTTCCTCTTAAAATCCATACTAGACCTGAAAGGCCTGGTATGGATTTTGGGGGGGACCCCTACACCATTATTTTTTATTTTTGGTGCAGGATTCCCCTTAATATCCATACCAGACCCAAAGGCCCTGGTAATGGACTGGGGGGGAACCCATGCCGTTTTTTTCAATGATTTTTATCCATATTGCCGGGACCCGACAATACATTACAACCGCGAGTGGTTTTAAATTAAATTTTTTTCCTTTAGAAATCTAACTTTGCTGAGGTACTGTTCTAAACACGGGAAAGATGCGCTACTTTACAGGCATACTAAGGACACCCCCAGGTACGATATTTAAAGGAATATTTAATTTTTATTCTTTCACTTTAAGCATTATAAAAAAAATCACTGCTCCTGAAAAAACGTCCATTTTTAAAACTTTTTTTTGCATTGATACATGTCCCCTGGGGGAGGACCGGGGTCCCCAAACACTTTTTTGGCAATAACTTGCATATAAGCCTTTAAAATGAGCACTTTTGATTTTTCATGCTCGTGTCTCATAGACTTTAATGGTGTTCATACAATTTTTTTTGCCTGTTCGCAAGTTCTGGTGCGAACCGAACCGGGGCTGTTCGGCTTATCCCTATTGGTCCCCCTCTGCACCTCCGATCATGAGGCAGAAGCCCTGATCTTCCTCCTGTAACCCTGGAGATAACTATCTCCAGTTTTTGGCCAAAAAAGCGCTTTCCCATCAAAAGGCAGTTAACAGCAGTTTTGCTTTGAAGATGGGTCAGCCGCCCATTTTGTTTTTTTCCTCTAGCAAGCTATAACTGTATATTTTTCTGCATTCAGAGAAGAAAAGACACAGGGTGGGCTATAAAGTGAGAGCCCACGGGCTGTGCTTGGAGCACGCTGTGCAGCACGCTCTGGTAATAAACACAGGCCCGCATATAAGACCCACTTTGGTGAGGCTGCATATTTGTACAGGTGGTGGGAAGGGGTTAGGAATAAATTAAGGCGGTGTTAGGCTTGTCTAGTTTTTATTGCGGCCTGTGGAAGATTCAACCTTCCGTTTGTACTAGTAATCATTGTCACTGAGAAAAAAGTGAGGGGAAATCCAAAAATGTAAATTGTCTTCAGAGCAGTAAATGAGGGAAAATCTTCCATTGAAATGCTTGGTTCTGTGACAGCTCTCTAGGATGAAATTTAGCTCACTTTGGAGAGATTTTTTCTAATTTCCGATTTCATCACTATGTATGAAAATTGAAGGGAAATCACCCCAGCTGGATACAGACACTTGACAGGTTTTAACCTGTCCCTATGCTAACAAAAAAAGTTTTTGATTGACATACGAAAGCCTCAATTCCAACGTGCCCTTGTAGCGTTACATATGGCGACCCATCACATTTCGCTACCTGCTGGAGTGCGCATGCACAACGCCACCATATGTGTTCCAACACTTTTACAACAAAACTCCACCCGTAAGTCCAGGTTTAAGCCCCACCATCCAAGTGGACATAGAGTTAGATTATAATTATGCAGAGCGAAGCGTGGTGAACAAAGCGAGCCCGCGAGGAGTGTGGAGTTTTGTCGTAAAAGTGTTGGAACGCATATGGCGGCGTTGCGCATGCGCACTACAGCGGGTAGCGAAATGTGATGGGTCGCCATATGTGACGCTACACCCTAACCAAGTGCCTATTGAGGTCTTTCCATCCTTCCTGAAAACAAACAGAAGAGCCACCACGCCTAGTTAGACAATGCTTATAATAAATTGCAGCTACTGTCTAATGTTTCCAACAAGGGAATTTTCAATGTACAACTATTCTTAGGCAGCGCTTGCTATAACATGTGAGAAATCAAATTTGTGTCTTAATAAATCACAAATAACATACTAGTGAAATATGAATCTAAACACATATATCTCACATACGTGTCAAAATATTAAAGTAACATTAAAGATTCTTTTTAAACTATGCAGTCTTGAGTGCTTTTTTGTTCCCTAATTCCCAGGGTATCACTTGTAGTGACTGTTCCACCTCGTGCTGAATGTTTACACACCGCACTCAACAGATGTCGATGACCCCCTTACTATACAATAGGGGAAGCCATGGGCTGGTAGGTCCTTAAGGGAGACCTGTCCCGGTGTTCCTGATATTGCAGATCCTTACTCCTCCTTGTGTTTTTCCCAAGACGATGTTGCGAACTGATGTCGAAACATGTTAAGCGGCTGTTCCCGGAACAATCACTACAGGGGACACCCTGGGAATTAGGCACCAAACAGCACTCAAGACTGCACAGTTTAAAAATACTTTTTTTTTGTACTATGTCACTTTTGACACGTATTTGAAGTATATGTGTTTAGATTCATATTTCACTAGTATGTTATTTGTGATTTATTAACACACAAATTTGATTTCTCACATGTTAGATCAAGCGCTGCCTAAGAATAGTTGTACACTGTCTGGAAATATGCTTACGGTAATTCCATGTAGGCTTAAGGAAATTAGGGGAAGAAGGAAAAGGCTTCACCCTAGAAAAGTGGTTACTTCCTGGGACTATTTGGCCATATATCCCGACTAAGTTAAATGGTTATAAAGTTTATTCAAGCAATATTATCATTAAAAAAGAATGCTAATCTCAAAATGAAAAATTGACAATTCAAAAAAAAAAAAAAATCAAAATAACAACCATCACCATCCCAGAGACAACTCTGTCTAGACCAACATACAAGATAAAAACTTTCACAAGTGTAGGACCGACTGATCACGATGCGAGTGTATTCGCTATACATGTCAGTCCTCCTAAAACCTCTTCTAAATATGTGTAAATGAAGATCAGTGCTTGTAGTGCCAATAACCAATCTATCGAGATGATATTTTAAATGGGATCAGTTTAGTTGTAATCACTACTTCTCTTGATCGTATAGTTTTTGCAATCCTTTCCTGTCAGTGCACATTTAGGGTGGGTTCACACTATTGCCGCATGCGGCTCACCGCAGGGGTCTGGTGTGTCCTCGTTTACCGTTTCAGGTCCGATTTCAGACCGAATTTTTGGGCTGACTTCGGACCTGAAACGGACCAAAAAACACACAGGACCCCTGTGCAAATTTGCACTGGAGATATGTGAACTGGCTCCATAGAAAGCCGGTCACAATCTCCTACAATTCGAATTGGATGCGGGTTTCGCATAGGTGTGAACCCAGCTACATGTAACTCTTTAAAGTAGAAGTAAACCTCCTCTGCTGACGTTTACCCATAGGTAAGCCTATAATAAGGCTTACCTATAGGTAGTGTAAATATCTCCTAAACGTGTACCATTTAGGAGATATTTACATTATATGCAGCCAGTGACATCACTGGCGCATGCGCTCTGCCGGAATGGCCACCAGTGCCGTTCCTTCTAAGCCCTGTGCCGTGAACGGCAGCTCCTGCACGCATTATGACTTTACCTTGCAGGAAGATAAAAAAAAAAAAAAAAAGATATATTGTTGCAATTCTTTCCTGAGAGTTAGTATATCTTCAGTAAGACAGTCCTAACGTCCATTCAGAGCACAGTACTGTGCTTTTCTAGATAATGCTGCTCGATATGCAGATAGATGACAGTACAGTATCTGAGATTGGGAAGTATATAAAATGGAAATAAAAGATGTAGTGTAAGATGCTAGTATTGGCAGCAGAGATCAAGCCACTTGGGAGTTGTTACTGGACTCAGCTAAGGATGTTAGTGAGGATCCCTGCAGACTCAACATCCATCCATATCAGCTTGGTCTAGTGAGTGCGGGTGTTGGGATAGCCATCTTTGTTGTAATGTGGCCAGTGGTGGCCCCTCTATACAGGGCGCAGGGGTGTCTCTCTCCTAATCCATGTGCCTGGCCCCTAATCTACATGCAGGGTGCCAGACACATGGATTTCAACAGGTTTTTAAGAATCTTTGAAGCACGTGATTAGAGCCTGAGGCTCTAATTGGCTTCAAAAAAGGGTGGCCCACCCACTTGTGTGACAATAGGAAATTAATATTCGCTATCGTCTTGCTACTTCTCCTCCCGGTCAATGTGACATCACTGACGTAGTGATGTCAACATGAGCGTATTTTCCTCAGCTTCGTCAGGACCTGTTGGTGTTAGTGTCCTGACAAGCTGGGGAAAATACACCCATTGACGAAACATGTTGATGTCAGTGATGCCACAGGAGGCCACCTATACCCTCAGGAGCCTGGTCAGTTGAACTGGTCCAGTGGTGGGGTATTACTGTTCACACTACAGTTAAAAAATAATATAGGATGTCTTTCTTAATAGAATAGATCGATCCAAAAATCAGAGTTTTTTAATGAGTGTTAGGGATTGTCATACTAAGGTATTCAAGGACAAATTCCAAAGTTGTTTGATCAGGGTATAATCCCACCAAATGTGGGTCATATTCCCTTTTTTTGAGGGATACGTGGCCAACACTTGTGTGTTCCAACAGGTGGTGCTGTTGCATTCGTTTGGAGAGGCGTGGAAGTGCAGGGCATTGGGACGCTGTAGCAGTGTGGTGTGTGTCTGGAGTGTGGGAGCTGCGGACGTGACACCCCCTACTGGGACCGAGAGGCGGCGGGAAAACCAGGTCCGAGAGCGGCGGCAGGCGCAGAATATTGGCAAGGTGGAGCGGGAGATGTTCTGTTAGCCACAGAGGCTGACAGGAGAGGCGGGCAATAAATCAGCAAGACCAGAGACCAGGAGTGACAGGCTGAAACTGCAGACCAGAGGGGGATGTGTGTGTGTGACAGGCAGACGGTGAAGAGGCGGGAGCAGAGAGGCAGGCTGACCAGGGGAGAGTAAAGGTGCTGGCAAGCCTTTCAGGAGACTGTGACAGGTGACTGAGTACCTGAGAGTATCTGAGTGCTGCTAAGTGGCTGAGTACCTAAGAGTAACAGAGTACTGATGATTACCTGAGAGTAACTGGGTACTGCTGGGTGACTAAGTACCTGAGAGTATCTGAGTACTACTAAGTGTCTCAGTAACTAAGTACTGCTAGGTGGCGGAGTACCTGCGAGTATCGCAGAGTACCTGAAGTTAACTGAGTACTGCTAAATACCTGATAGTAACTGGGTACTACTGGGTGACTGAGTACTGCCGTACCCAAGAGTGACTACTTCTAGGTGGCCAAGAACCTGAGAGTATCTGAGTACTGCTAAGTGGCTGAGTACCTGAGAGTAACTGGGTACTGCTGGGTGACAGAGTAACTGAGTACTGCTAAGTGCCTGAGAGTAACTGAGTACTACTGGGTACTGCTGGGTGACTGAGTACCTGAGAGTAACTGAGTACTGCTGTACCCAAGAGTGACTGAATACTGCTGGGTGACTAAGTATAACTGAGTACTGCTATGTGACTGAATACGGCTGAGGACCTGAGAGTAACTGAGTACTGATAGGTGACCGAGTACCTGAGAGTAACTGAGTACTGCTAGGTGGCTGAGAGTAACTGAGTACTGCTAGGTGGCTGAGTACCTGAGAGTAACTGAGTACTGCTGTACCAGAGAGTAAGAGAGTACTGCTGAGTACCTGAGAGTAACTGTGTTCTGCTGAGTAATGGAGAACCTGAGAGGAACTAACTACTGCTGAGTGACTGGGAGTAAGAGTCAGCAAGCTAGTTAACATTTAATCTGAATTCCTAATACCTATTCAAATGAGTGGGTATGATGCCCGGGGGGTGTGGAAATGCGGCTCGGTGCAAATCATGTGGCATGTATGTGTTCCTCAATCATCCGATCGAAGGCGAATATTGCTGCACAAAATGTAAGTTGCTTCCCTGGAAGCCCAGGTCCTGAATCTAGGGAAGCAACTGGCAACACTGAGAAGAATCTCCATACTAAAAGAGTTGAGAACGTGCCCGGCAGGGGCCAGCACAGAGGCAAGCGGAGATACAAGGGTGCAGGCACCAGAGCAGAGTAGTTGGGTCATAGTTAGGCCGGGTAGAGGGGAAAGTGCCAGGGAGGCTGGTCCTGAGCTGGAACATCCCAATAAGTACACTTTGTTGCGTGATGTTGGAGAAACCAGTCAAGGAACGGCATTGCTGGAGCAGAGCGACGCCCCTAGCTGCCACCCCCTTCTCCCTCTGGTTAGGGGGCCTATAGCATACACCCAGTTTTATTTTCCCCTTAGTTTCCACCCTTTGGAGCTCCACCCACAAGGATTCCACTGCCTCCCTAGCTCCATTAGTAATACCATCCCTCATATTCACTTGCACTTCATTTCTGATATACAGGCATACCCCTCCCCCTTTTTTACCCTCCCTATCTCTGCGATATAGAGAATACCCCTAAATGGTTGCCAGCCATTAATGAGAGCTTTCAAACCAAGTCTCTGAAATTCCCACAAATTCGAGATCTTCTTCGTACATTAGCTGCTCCAGTTCTCCCATCTTGTTAGCTAGACTTCTAGCACTGGTATACAAGCCTCTTAATTTTGTCTGGATGTATACCATATTCTTGTTAGTTGTAATAAGGCTGGGATTTGGATTTGCCAACTTACTTGCCTTGGGTTTTGGTATGCTAGTCTCCCTACCGCTAATGCCCCCAATATTACTCACTGAACCTTGTTCCACACTGACTAACTCCATTTCTGGACCCTCCCCCCATCACCTAGTTTAAAATCCCCTCTAACTTTTCCGCCATCTTCTTTTCCAGCTGAGCTGTATCCTCCCTGGTTAGGTGCAGTCCGTCCCTGCTAAAGAGCCGGTAACCAACCTGAGCATTCAGCCCAGTTCTCCAGGAACCCAAACCCCTCCTTTCTACACCAGCTGAACTGGGCTGAATGCTCAGATTGGTTACCGGGGTGGCTAAATTCCAATGTAAAAATGCATATAAAAGCAAAGGAAAAGGCCTTAAAAAATACAAGGCTGAGGGGTCATTGTCAGCATTTCAACTTTACAAAGAATGCAATAAGAAATATAAGAGTGCAATTAGGACGGTTAAGATAGAACACGAAAGGCACAGAAGAGAGTACAAAAAAAACCCAAGAAATTATTTTGGTACATAAATAGTAAGAAAGCGAAGCCAAAACATATTGACCCCATAAAGGATAACAAAGGGAATTTGGCTACAAAGGACAGAGTGAAGGTGAAGGTTTTAAATATATTCTTCTCCTCAGTCTTCACAAAGGAAACGGGGGGATACAGTAACCAAGACTGTAATGTTAATTTTCACAACATGTCACAGGAAGCACCCTTGTGGTTAACAGAAGACAGTGTCAGAAATAGACTTGAAAAACGTAACATAAATAAGTCACCGGGACCAGATAGCTTACACTCAAGGGTCCTTAAGGAGCTCCGCCAGGTGATAGCCAGACCATTGTTCCTAATTTTTGGCACCTATATTTAAAAAAGGGTCGAGATATATCCCTGGGAACTACAGGCCAGTTAGCCAAACATCAATAGTCTTCAAGTTTTTTGGAGGGAATGATAAGGGACTATATACAAGATTTTAGTAATGAAAACGGTATCATTAGCAGTAATCAGCATGAATTTATGAAGAATCGTTCTTGTCAGACCAACCTAATAATGTTCTATGATAATGTGAACTGTCATCTAAATAAAGGAAGGCCTGTTGATATGGTGTATCTGGATTTTGCAAAGGCATTTGATACAGTTCCCCACAACATTTACTGTACAAACTGAGGTCTGTCGGCATGGACCATAGGGGGAGTACCTGGATTGAAAACTGGTTATAGTTGCGAGTCCAAAAGGTGGTGATAAATGGTGAGTACTCGGAATGGTCTGGTGTGGAAAGTGGGGTCCCCCAAGGATCTGTCTTGGGACCAATCGTGTTTATGAATAAATTAAACGAACTAAAGGATGGGATAAACAGCTTAATCTCAGTATTTGCGGACGATACAAAGTTAAGCAGGGCAATAACTTCTACGCAGGAGGTGGAAACCTTGCAAGAATACCGAAACAAAAGAGAACTACATGGCAAATGAGGTTTAATGTTGAAAAATGTAAGGTAATGCATTTGGGTTCCAATAATACAAACGCAATATACTGGCTAGGGGGAGAACCTCTGGGGGAATCTAGAATGGAAAAGGACCTGGGGGTCCTAGTAGATGACAGGCTCAGCAATGGCATACTGCAAGCAAAGCCAACAGAATATTGGCATGCATTAAAAAGGGTATTTCTGCATTTTTGTATTCCCTTCCCATATATGTTGACGTATATGTATATGTGTATATATTAGAGGTCGACCGATATATCGGCCGGCCGATATATCGGCCGATATTTGGCGTTTTTTACTTAATCGGCATCGGCCGATTGTGCTGATAAAAAAGGCCGATTGTAACTTCAGCCGACTTGCAAATGACTTCTCTAATAGAAGTTAATGCAAGTTTCCCGAGGTTATCTGTACAGAGGATTCTCCCCTCCTCTGGGCAGCCTGCCAAGTCTGATAAGAAGATACATTTGTATCTCTTTCAGGTTCTTTTTATCAATAGACTGAACTCTGTGGAGAAGTTTTCAGTTTAACCATTTAAAGACTAAATCTTTTCTGACACTTGTTGCTTACAAGTAAAAATCCTGTATTTTCTGCTAGAAAATCACTTAGAACCCCCAAACATTATATATTATTTTTTAGCAGAGACCCTAGGGAATAAAATGGTGATTGTTGCAATATTTTATGTCACACGGTATTTGCGCAGCGGTCTTTCAAACGCAATTTAAAAAAAAAAAAATACAGTAATGAATTAAAAAAAAAAACCTAAGCAGTAAAGTTAGCCCATTTTTTTTCGTCCAAAAGTTTTGATTACCTGTTTTTGTGTATTTAATATTTAAGAGTTTTTTTTTGGTTTTTTTCTAAATTATACATACAAGTGAACTGATTGGAGGTTTGTTTTGTTTAATGTTTAAATGAAAAAAAATTCTGTATTACTTAAGGCTGCTTTCACACTGGAGCGGGCATGCGTTGATGGTAAAACGCTGCTAGTTTTAGCGGCGCTTTACCGTCATTTTAGAGGCGCTATTCGGCTGCTAGCGGGGCGCTTATAACCCAGCTAGCGGCCGAGGAAGGGGTTGAATGCGTCCCTGAAGCGCCGCTGCTAAAACGCTTTGCAGGCGCTTCGGCAGCAGTGCACATTCATTTCAATGGGCAGGAGTGGTGGAGGAGCGGTATACACTGCTCCAAAGATGCCGTTTGCAGGACTTTTTTTTTACATCCTGCCTCAGTGTGAAAGCACTCGGGATCTCACATTGAGACTGCAGGGGAGCCGTTTTACAGGCACTTTACAGGCGCTATTTTTAGCCCAAAAGCGCCTGAAAAACACCCCAGTGTGAAAGGGGTCTAACTGTTAGATTTTATGAGATGAAGGGAAAAAAAAAAAAAAAAATCGGCCAAATATATCGGCCAAAAAAAATCGGCATCACATATCGGCCATCGGCCACCGCGATTTCTAAATATCGGCATCGGCCAGAGAAAAACCCATATCGGTCGACCTCTAGTATATATATATATATATATATATATATATATATATATATATATATATAGATATATGTGTATATGTATATGTATATATATTTTGTTCCCGTCCACTATGATCAATACAACATTCCTCTTCATATAGACCACCTTCTCCTTACCCCACAATCCATATACACACATATATGTTCTTACCACAACACACTCATTTGCATATCTCCTTTTCTCCCCCCTCCTCACTCCCCGCCCCGCCCACTCCCCGTCTCCCTTCACTCCCCTTCCACATTGTGTACACCCCATCTCCATGGTTACCTACGTGCCCAATCATTATACATAGTCCCGCCCTCCTCTAAATTACCTCTCCACCCTCCCATTGCCTATGGTATAAATTCCCACACTGAATATGGCCACCAGCATAGCCTGATGAAGGAGCACGCATGCTCCGAAAGCGAAGCACCGCCCGCCTCACCCGCTCCCGGAAGTGAAGACGCAGGTCAGCACGGCGCTCCATGGAGGATCCATGACCGATATCCTGGCCGCCCGGAGGCTCTGAGGACCCTCAGCACCACCGGAACAGCTACCAGGACACAGGTCACAGGACTCACATCCCAGGAACCCCCCACTGGCCCGTGACACCCACATCCCCCGAGAGCACGCGGATGAAACTACTTTACATGCTGGCTTTTAGCAACTCAAATGTGAGTGTTTTTATCTATTGTAATAAATATTTTTAACATACATGCTGCACTTAGAGGGCGCCGTCCTTCTTTTTTTTTATTGTTCCAGAGCTTCTTCTAGCTTTTATAGACTGGCTGCCTTCCATTTATTCAGCATCATTTTATCCTTACATGGACTAATACCTGAACTTGTTGTGAAACAACATTAACATTAACATCAAGTTCCCCCTCTCAGGAAGCCCCAACCCACCCCCTTCCCTCCACCATTTTTAGTTATATGTACTCGGCTACCTCTATTGTGCGCCATATTAACCCCTTGACCGTTTATTTATTTTCTCTTAAGAAGTTCACATATATGCGCAGGCTCTGGATCTATGCCAATTATTATTATTGTACATTCATCTTCAGCCCCATTATGTTTATGTGATTTACCCCCCCCCAGTTTACATACCGAATACTTCAAGCCTATGCTGTATAGTAACCATGGAAATTATACAAAAAATAGAATCAGTCAAGTACACCATATTAGATGACTTATACGCACACTTCCCAGATGGATACTTCCTCCCATCAGCAAATATCCCCCATCTGGAATACAGACACATATATGCGAAGTTTCGCAAAATAGAGGACACCATCAATAACATCAACCAACAATGGTGGGATAAGTTCTTCTTGGAACTGTATTTGAACTACAAAATTTCTCCCAGAGGTCTCAGAAACCAAAAGACTTGCTCATTTCTGGGCGCAGATTTAGCAGCTGAATGGTCCACCATATCCGAATTCTGCACTCAAAAATGGATGGAAATCATCATCAAGCAAAGGGATTCCCTATTCAACTCAATATCGTCCAAATTAACCAATCTTATAGATGAACTAAGATCGTACATTACACCCCTACCCACCTCATGGTACAAAAAACTGAAACTTAACACTAAGTACCAAGAGGATTGCCTCATGAAATGTAAATTACAGAAGATACGCAGAGACTTTGACGATTACAACTCCAACAGGATCCACTGTTGGAAAAAACCCAGACGCAATACACCCCCCCCCAAAGTTAACCACCCCAATCTCCACACCCCATCAGGGCAAGAGAACCACGCCCCAGTCCCCCTGATGGAATGTGTACCTAGGCCCACCACGGCCCTCTTATCCTTTCAAGGCCCCTCCACCAAGCTTTATAAACCACATAGGCCACCGGTACCTTCCAGGCGGCCACAGCCCACACCCACACCAAAAGAGGACCATCATCGTCCACCACCCCCGTGCCAGTTTCTTCCTCCAGTACACCCAAAACTTGTAAGAGTATAAAGAAGAAACCCCACACTGGCATCCTTACCTCAATCCATTCCATACCGGTTACCCTCAAAGAAACACAGACCGGCAGTGCCATATCAGATCACAGCACTTATGAGGACCCCCAGTCATCCACTCTGGATTTTGGTATTGGGAATCTACACACCACACAGCCCAAGATCACTCATGCATCTGGGCCCATCATGGACCACCCCAGTATCCACGCCATCTCATCACCCCCCATTTACAGTCCGACCAATAAACATATATCTCCCACCCCTACCCCCTCTTTTTTAGTGATCACAGCCAACCCTGCCCAAAAAGAAAGCTCACCGACGAGGCAGGAGAGGGGGGAGACACAGACACAAAAAGGAGGGAGAAATTGCGCAGACTGTAAAAATCTTCAACCTCTCTGATCACACCTTATCCATGCCTGAAAAATCTCTACTAGCACGCGGGCTCACCTTCGCCCCCACAGCATCTCCCAACCCTTTCACTCTCTTCTTGGATCTCAATAGGTTCATTAGAAATATCACCATCAAACGATATTTCAACATTCAAGACACTAAGAAAGGTAATGGTACCCAAAACATTACCCCAAACACTACTCCATATACTACTAATGACCACGCTGAATGCAGTACTACTACAGAAGACTCCTCCACCCTAGGACCCGCAGAACTCATAGCCCTAGACCAGTTGGAAGATCTCTACATTGACGACCAGATTGAATCTCTAACTCAACATCCACCTACCTCTCCACCCATCTTACACACTAATTTCAAACCGAAATCTATCTTTTATCCCACATTTGCCAAAGGACCTTACGTCCAGACCTTCTATCAGGTTGTATATGCTGATATACTACGAATGTGTCAAATGTCCAACTCACGTTCCAATCCACCATCTAACTTAACCCCAGCAGAACGCATGGCTCTTAAATCACTCACCAACAACAGACAACTGGTTATTAAGCCCGCAGATAAAGGAGGTGGTATCGTAGTCCAGAACCGTGCAGACTACATGCTGGAAACAAAAAACTTTCCGGAGATCCCTTACCCAAATTCTCTATTGAAGCTCACAACCCTAATAGATCGAGCACAAGCAGATGGTATAGTTACTGCATCCGAAGCCTCATTTCTTAAACACGACTTTTACAAAAGGCCCTACTTTTACCACCTTCCGAAGGTGCACAAAGACCCCACACACCCTCCTGGTAGACCAATAGTGGTGGCCATGGAAAGCGTAACCAGCTACTTCTCTATCTACATTGATCATTTTCTACAAGGTATAGTACAGAACCTACCTTCCTACATTAAAGACAGCATCCACCTTCTGAACATGCTACGATACTACTCCTGGGAACCGACATACCGCTGGCTCTCGCTAGATGTGGTCTCACTATACACGTCCGTTCCCCATAACATTGGTTTACAAGCTGTACGACACTACCTCAACAATGATCCATCACTCAACCCACGTCAGAACCAATTCTTACTGGAAATATTAGAATTCTGCCTAACCCACAATTATTTTGAATCCCACGGAGACTTCTATATTCAAACAAAAGGAACTGCCATGGGGGCCAATTTTGCCCCCAGCTACGCAAACCTTACCATGGGTTACTGGGAGCTACAATATATACACAACAATAACCCATATGCGCCCCACATAGTCTATTACGGGTGCTACATAGATGACGTAGTCATTATCTGGGATGGTCCAGAAACCACCATCCTACCCTTCGTCCAACACTGCAACAACAACTCCATGGGTCTATCATTTACATCAGTCACAGACAATAACAAACTAGCCTTTTTGGATCTGGAACTCTTCCACTATGAAAACACCATCTGCGCCCAGAATTATACAAAATCCACCTCAGGGAATTCTTACCTACACTTTAACAGTTGCCATCACCCACGATGGGTTAAAAACATCCCAAAAAGCCAGTTCTGCCGCCTAAAACACAATTGCACGCGCCTACAGGACTATGAAACACACGGCCTACTACTCAAAGCCAAATTCAAAGACAAGGGTTATCCAGACCACATCATAGAAAATGCCTTCCAATACTATCTCAGTGAAAACGCGAAGGACAAGAGACAAACCAGTACAGACGACACTACCCAACCCGTCAGATTTGTGACACAATACCACAACAGATTTAAGCAAATGGAAAAGATCTTCACCAAACACTGGTCCATTCTGCGTGAGGATCCGCATCTAAAACCCACCATAAGTGATAAATCACTGGCCACCTACAGACGGGCTAAGAATATAAAGACCCAAATAGCACCAAGCAAAGTGAAAACAGCACGCCCCACCGCCAGTGCCCCGTTAACCTTCTTTAAAATCAAAGGCATGTATCAATGTAGGAAGCCCCTCTGCCTCACATGCGCCCATGTTACACATAGGCAAAAAGACTTCCATCATAAGGGTAAACTATATGTCATCCCCGACTTCTTCAATTGTGGTTCAGATTATGTGGTCTATTGCCTCACATGCCCCTGCGGCCTACTATACGTAGGCCACACTATACGCCCGCTCAGCAATAGGTTTGGTGAGCATCGTAACCTTGTAGAGAAGGGCATTGACAAGCATAGTGTACCAAGACATTTTAAAGAACATCATGGACAAACATCTTCAGGGCTACGCGTGTGGGTTATTGAGTCTATTCCACCCACCATCCCTACCACTGAACGCTACAAAAGGTTGTGTGAAAGAGAAAACTACTGGATATACACACTGGACACTTTATCGCCAGGAGGTCTCAATGAAGGCATTGAAATTAACATTTTGCTGTGACCCCAACCATATCCCTGCCTCATCACATCATCTCATCTCAATTCACCACGTATTGTTTCATCCATTGTCCTACCTGTTGTCTCATTTATTGTTTTATCCATCATCTAGTCACTACCCCATTAACTTACAGTCTACGTGGAACACGTGTATGGGTATACCCGTCTCCCACCCATTACCCCTATCCACATAGCCCTAGTGTATAACACATACCATTTTATTTTTATTCCTATTTTTATATTTATATTTATTAAAAAAAAATTATTTTTAATTTTTTCATTTTTATATTTTTATTTATTTGTACTTGTATATATATATATATATATATAAATATATATATATATATATATATATATATATATTTATTTTTATTTATATTGCTATACATTTTTATTATTTTTACTTTTATTTATTTATTTCCCAGTATTTCCCATAACATTCCTCTCATTCCCAAATACCCGTCTGGAAACACCCTCCCCCCTCCTTTTGTCCCAATCTTACGCGTCATTTAAATGTGTATATATGATTATGTGTGTGTGAAGGGATCCTTTATAAATGCTTTTTTGTGTTTACACACGTATATACATTGAACATGTTTTATCCCTTTTCCATCATTGTGTCATTTCTTCTCATATACACCACCAATCTCTCCCTATAATTATATACCCATTTAATTATATACCATTTTCTGCATTTTTGTATTCCCTTCCCATATATGTTGACGTATATGTATATATAGATATGTGTGTATATGTATATGTGTATATATATTTTGTTCCCGTCCACTATGATCAATACAAAATTCCTCTTCATATAGACCACCTTCTCCTTACCCCACAATCCATATACACACATATATGTTCTTACCACAACACACTCATTTGCATATCTCCTTTTTTTCCCCCCCTCCTCACTCCCCGCCCCGCCCACTCCCTTCACTCCCCTTCCACATTGTGTACACCCCATCTCCATGGTTACCTACGTGCCCAATCATTATACATAGTCCCGCCCTCCTCTCAATTACCTCTCCACCCCTCTCATTGCCTATGGTATAAATTCCCACACTGAATATGGCCACCAGCATAGCCTGATGAAGGAGCACGCATGCTCCGAACGCGAAGCACCGCCCGCCTCACCCCGCTCCCGGAAGTGAAGACGCAGATCAGTCCACGGCACTCCACGGAGGATCCATGACCGATATCCTGGCCGCCCGGAGGCTCCGAGGACCCTCGGCACCACTGGAACAGCTACCAGGACCCATGTCACAGGACTCACATCCCAGGAACCCCCCCACTGGCCCGTGACACCCACATCCCCCGAGAGCACGTGGATGAAACTACTTTACATGCTGGTTTTTAGCAACTCAAATGTGAGTGTTTTTATCTATTGTAATAAATATTTTTAACATACATGCTGCACTTAGAGGGCGCCGTCCTTCTTTCTTTTTTATTGTTCCAGAGCTTCTTTGCTTTGCTTTTATAGACTGGCTGCCTTCCATTTATTCAGCATCATTTTATCCTTGGACTAATACCTGAACTTGTTGTGAAACATTAACTACCACCATCAAGTTCCCCCTCTCAGGAACCCCCAACCCACCCCCTTTCCTCCACCATTTTTAGTTATATGTACTCGGCTACCTCCATTGTGCGCCATATTAACCCCTTGATTGTTTATTAAAAAGGGTATTCACTCCAGAGATAAAACAATAATTCTCTCACTCTACAAGTCTCTGGTCCGGCCGCATCCTGAATATTCCATTTAGTTCTGGGCATCAGTCCTAAGGAAAGATCCAGTGTCTAGGATCTTGCTACCCTTCGACAAACTCAGAGCTAAACACGAGTTTCCCCGCAGTGCCTTCTTTGGCTACCTCCAGATACGGCACTATGCACTCACCATCATCCCAACCCTCCAATTCTCTAAGCCTTCCCCATTTGAATGTCTAGTCCTTTCGGGCCCCACACAGAAAGGACTGACCTCAGACATATATAAACTTCTAAACTCATACGATATGGTCACTAGGGGGAAACAGATACATGCGTAGATGGGAGGAACACCTCGGAGAGGAACTAACCCACGAACAATGGGCCATTATATGGAGATGGGCGGCCAAGAGCTCTATATGCACACTTTACAAAGAACACATATAAGGTGCTTATTTACTGGTACCTAACTCCGTCACGCCTGCATGCTATATACCCATCGGCCTCGGATCGCTGCTGGAGGTGTCTCAAATAGCGGGGCACGCTATACCACATCTACTGGAGCTGTCCATCACCTCTGGCCCTACTAGCACATGGTCCGGGACCTCCTCCTCCGGCTATTTGAGGTAGATATCCCTCTCTCCCCTAAGTTCTTTTTACTGGGCCTCCCTCCCCCCACACTCTCCGGACTAGCCAAAAAGCTAGCCACACAAATATTAACGGCAGCCAGCTGTTTAGTATCCCTTCACTAGAAACAACAAACCCCCCATCATTATCTGATCTTTACACCAGAATTAGGGACGTAGAGGTTATGGAGTCCATGACGGCCAGACTAACAGACCGAGTAGACAGACATACAGCGACATGGGAGCTGTGGCACCAGCAAATGGACCCCCTATGATTCCATGAGACCCCCTCCACCCTGCTAACACCCGGAGCCCAAGAGAGATGCGCCCTAATGATTGGGACTCTCCTACACCCCCCCTTTCTTCCCACTCCCTTCTTTCTTTTCTCTTTCTCCCCCCCCCCTCTGGAAAAATGGACCAAGCAATTCTAATATACTAAATCCGCTGTTGGTCTAGTTGACAGAAGGGCTTGTATTGTGATCGCCCCAGTGCTCGGTCTTCTAGTTTTATAGAACAGTACTTTACCTAATTGCTCCTGTGTACTTTATGTTGATCCAATTATATGTAGACCACTATGCTCTTTCCAGAGCTGTTTGTTACTATTACTACCTTTTCATTAAACAATTGTATTGTTCACATTGAAATTTAATAAAAATTGTTGATTATTAAAAAAAAAAAAAAAAAAAAAAATATTAAATGGGCACCTTAATGACCACAGCATACATAGTTATATGATGTACTATTGAGATAAACATACACACACATCATAGGTTGAACTGGATGGCCTGATGTCTTTTTTCAACCTCACCAACTATGTAACTTGTCTGGAAGCATGGGGAAATAGGTGTGTATGGTGCCAAGGCAACTGTACTAACAGCTTAGAATTTTAAAGGTCTCTTCTTGTGCCGTGCAAGCTAGAGACAAGTTATGAGAGAGAATAAGGTTAATATTTGCCATTCCTTGTGTTCCCGGTAGGTCGCCAGTAGTTTAACTATATTTCTGTTTAATCAAGAGGGTTTAGCACATTTCTTTTTTCATAATTGCAAAAAAAACGTGCTGGTGGCATGTCTGGTAGGGTAAGATTGCCCCACAGCTGCAGAGAATGCAGAGTTGACAAAAAGGGAAGTCATTGGGTCAGTATACAGCAACATTGCAAGATTCTGGTTCAATTCATCCCATGTAAGGTGAAGTTGGCGTGTAATTGCCATGGGCCATGTGATCTTTCAGTTTTTGTTTATAATTTTTTTCTTCAATAAAAAGAATGTAAAAATTCCATCAAAGGGTAATATTTTCTGTTAACAATACCTAGAAAGGGTCACAGTTTTACTTATAGTACACATTAAACAAAGCATATTGAAGTATACATTGTCTGATATCACCTGTACTGTGTTTACTGGTAATATTTGCCGTGGTAAGAGTACTTCTTATACATTTTAAAACATGAATTGTTGTCATTGTTAATCATATAAGTTTATTAAAAGCTTATATTTCATTCTATTTTGAGGTATTGATTGAATGTGAAATGCACCTCCATTACAGAGAAACGTTATTGCATAGGAATGTACAAAAACAAAAGTACAATAAATGCTGTTAATTGGCAAAAATCTCCCCCATAGGAATCCATATGTTTTTACACTGTGTGGCACGATACAGGAACTCTTCTCCAGCTCCTTGTTGGGTGTCCTCCCACTCTCTGGTAAAGCCATAGTTGACCCAGGTTTGTTTACAGTTCTCAGCAGAAGACCACTCCACAAATTTGGAACCCTATAAAAAAAAAAAAAAAAAATCACGTTTGTAAGGACAGAAGAATTAAAGTGACAGTAATGTAATGGAATGTGATTATGAGTGTTATTGTGAAATGCCTATTTCTAATATAATCGCATAGATATAAGTGCTTATTTTCTTATAACCAGCTATTAGCTTTAATCATGCTCAAATTAGATGTCTGCCAGCTTCTCCCTTCATGTGAAACAGAACTGCAAGAGTTAAAGAACAAAGCTGTGAAGAAGATTGCACCTATTTTCAGGCCTATGAGACTACACTCAAGAGAAACAGGAACTGAAAATAAGACACCATAATTAGCTATGATAGTCTGCTATCTCCTTATACAGATATAACCCAGCAAAGCTTACATTTCGTCACAATAATGACTTTGTATAATTTGTGGTTTGTACAGGCTTGTCTTATTTGATATTTGATTTGATAACGAAATATCCAGCTCTCGGTATATCATCTTGAGCCCAGGAAGTACCAAACTTACTGAACGTGTCCGTGTCAGTGATTTGTGGTTGAATGTGCACATTTTTACATCGAAGGTTAATTTGGCCAGGGGGACAGAAACAAGAGTACTGAGCGGTTCTGTTCGGTCCAAAACAACTAAGCCATAACCTTATTCTCTATAAATCATAATCGGAGCTACACCTGGAAGAGGAAGTCAGCTGAAGAGGAGCTAGATGATGGTGCAGTACCCGCTGTGTGGCACCCGAGTAGCAGATTGCAGTGGGACTATGCTGGGTTCACTGTGCGGGTATGTTATCTGAAGAGCACTACAACAAGTTTTTTTTTTTTTTTTTAGTACGGTTCAAGATGTTGACAGGCTAAGGTATTGCAGAAAGCAAACACTGCCTTGATGTAAAGATCTGAACCATCATAACAGCCCCTTACTTTGAAAATTAATATAAGAATTCAGGGGAGATGGGGTGTAATGGAGATGGTCTGCCAAAACCCATTATAAGAAATCATACAAAAATAGAGTGCATGTAGTGTACAATAAACCCCTCATGGACTATATGACAGAATCATAATGTGAAGTAAAAAAATATATATTTTTAATTTGACATCAATATCATTAAAACTGGAAGATAAAATGTGGAAAAATGCACAGGTACATACAACTTTGACGAAACATAAGTGTGGTAAAATATGAAAACCCTAGACACATCCAATGGGCTTTCCGTCTTCCATCTGACCTTTCCGTCTTCAATTCAAGTTAGCTCCTAACCACAGTTGTGGTAGAACCAACATGTTTTGGACTATTTAGAGTCCTTCCTCAGGGTTTCTAGACTGGGTATTGTTTTTTAAAATGAGAGCATAGAACATGTATGAAGCACATTAGTTTCTGCTGGATGTGGCAGCTGTACAGATGAGCCTCACGATAAGTGGACAATGATGCATGCGGATGGCTATGTGAACCTCTTGCTCTACAAATTACTAATCTGAGTGCTTGATGCAACCAGAAGCCTTTCGCCCCAATTGGGGTCCTTGTGTATGTGAATTTGACCTGGTCGGTGCTTTTTTGTCCACTTATCGTGAGGCTCATCTGTACAGCAGCCACATCCAGCTTGGTGAGTGGATGACAACAGTTGGTGCGATTATTCACAAATGGAAGAAACACAAAATAACTGTCAATCTCCCCCAGTCTGGGGCACCATGCAAAATCTCACCTTGTGGAGATTCAATGATCATGAGAACAATGAGGAATCAGCTCAGAGCTACACGGAAAAATCTTGTCAATGATCTCAAGGAAGTTGGGATCATAGTCATGAAGAAAACAATTGGTAACACACTATGCCACGAATGACTGAAATCCTGCAGCGCCCACTAGGTCCCCCTGCTCAAGAAAGCACATGTACAGGCCCCTCTGAAGTTTGCTAATGAAAATCTGAATGATTCAGAGGAGAACTGGGTGAAAGTGTTGTGGTCAGATGAGACCAAAATCAAGCTCTTTGGCATCAACTCAACTCGCCGTGTTTGAAGGAGGAATGTTGCCTATGACCCCAAGGACACCCTTGCCACCGTCAAACATGGAGGTGGAAACATTATGCTTTGGGGGTGTTTTTCTGCTAAGGGGACAAGACAACTTTACCGCATCAAACGGACGATGGATGGGGAAATGCACCATTAAATCTTGGGTGAGAACCTCCTTCCTTCAGCCAGGGCATTGAAAATGGGTCGTGGATGGGTATTGCAGCATGACAATATCCCAAAACACACAGGCAAGGCAACAAAGGAGTGGCTCAAGAAGAAGCACATTAAGGTCCTGGAGTGGCCTAGCCAGTCTCCAGACCCTAATCCCCTAGAAAATATGTGGAGGGAGCTGAAAGTTCGAGTTACCAAACGTCAGCCTCGAAACCTTAATGAATTGGAGAGGATCCGCAAAGAGGAGTGAGACAAAATCCCTCCTGAGACGTGTGCAAACCTGGTGGCCAACTACAAAAAACATCTGACCTCTGATTGCCAACAAGGGTTTTGCCGCCAAGTACTAAGTCATGTTTTGAAAAAGGGTCAAATACTTATTTCACTCATTAAAATACAAATCAATTTATAACTTTTTGAAATGTGTTTTTCTGGATTTGTTTTGTTGTCATTCTGTCTCTCACTGTTAAAATAAACTTACTATTAAAATTATAGACTGATCATTTCTTTGTCAGTGGGCAAACTTACAAAATCAGCAGGGGATCAAATACATTTTTCCCCTCACTGTAGTCCGAAACATGTTGGGTTCTACCACAACTGTTCTTAGGAGCTAACCTTAGAAAAAAGAATCCCCCTTGGATTGGGACTTTGACAGATCACCAAACCCTTTCAAGTAAAAAAAATGTATTTTATTGATGGCGTACAAATTAAAAAATCAAAAAATCATTCCATACAGAATAGAAACAAAATCAGAAACAGAGAATATATACAAGGTGACGATAGTCAATGTACTCTCATTGGGGTAGTATGCCCCGATACCCGAAGCGTTTTCTGTATTCTGGTACCTTCATCAGGGGTTTGAGAGTTGTGAGTATTATGTACATGTATGGATTCCCTAGGAATGACTCTGTGTTCAAGTAGCACCCATGGCCCCCCAGATTAAATTTTGTATTTTCATTAGTGCCAGACCAAGACTATATAAGAATAGTAAGTGTATTGAATTACCGGTATCAAAACGAGTAATAAATGAGCCAACTGGGGGAGAAACGTTCATAGGAACCTGTAACATGCCGGCTGCATGCTAGCACCGATAGGGGTAGGCACCCCCCACTGGACCCGCATATTTGAAGGATTTACTTAGGATCCAACCACCACGGGACTGTCCCTGGATATTTATCCTTCCGGCATGCAGCCGGCATGTTACAGGTTCCTATGAACGTTTCTCCCCCAGTTGGCTCATTTATTACTCGTTTTGATACCGGTAATTCAATACATGTACTGTTCTTATATAGGCTTGGTTTGGAACTAATGAAAATACAATATTTGATCTGAGGGGCCATGGGTGCTACTTGAACACGGAGTCATTCCTAGGGAATCCTTACATGTACATAACACTCACAACTCTCAAACCCCTGATGAAGGTACCAGAATACCGGAAACGTGTCGGGTATCGGGGCACACTACCCCCATGAGAGTACATTGACTATCGTCACCTTATATATTTTCTCTGTTTCTGATTTTGTTTCTATTCAGTATGGAATGATTTTTTGATTTTTTAATTTGTACGCCATAGACACACGTCTTCTTTTTTAAAGCATATCAATAAAATACATTTTTTTACTTGAACGGGTTTGGTGGTCTGTCAAAGTCCCAATCCAAGGGGGATTCTTTTTTCTATGATTTACTATGTAAGGGATGGGACCACCACACTCTATATTTGTTATGATGGAAGCCCCCTCTCTTGTCTTAGGAGCTAACCTTGACTTGAAGACGGATAGCCCTTTGGATGCCATATTTTGTAGTGTCTAGGGCAGGGCTCAGAAATTCCTGAGCTACTAGCCAGGCCTTAAGAGTTATTCGCCACCAGTTGCCCCACCCAACCCCTACCCTGCCCCTAAATACGCCCTCATAAATTATCTAATGAAATTGTACTTTTAAATGTTTTATGCAGAATTAAGTTACAAAAATAAAATTTTAACAACAACTTTATCAGTGCCCATCAATTCAGCCTATCAGTGCTTATCAGTGCAGCCTCACCAGTGCCCATCAATGCAGCCTCAACAGTTTCCATCAGCGCAGCCTCACCAATGCCCATCAATGCAGCCTCACCTTTGGGTACGCCAAACTAAATGTAGGAGTTATGCCATATGGAAATGTATTAAGCAGACAGCCAAATGGGTACTTACATAACATGAGAGATAAGCAAGCATGTAAACAACAGTCCTAAATCACTGTAGGAGCCCTGTGGAGTATTGCAGGAGATTCGGCATTGGCAGGATCAATGTAATGACTGGCCAGGTCTCTGCCTCGCGTTGGATGGAACCAGCATGGATCGCACTCAGAGTTACACCGGATGTGACGTCGGGACGTGGGAGCAAATCAGGTGACGCGTTTCAAAGAATCTGCTTTTTCCTCAGACCTGAGTAGCTGCGGGACGTGTCAATCTTATATAGACTGGCCCGAGAGGCGGGCCGGGACATCACGGGGAGAAGTAACAGCCCAAAATTAAAGTAACCATCGGGGATATATAGATTAGTCCACATAATCTGCTACATGACTATTGGAGCGATACACCACAGGGCTTCTAAAGTGACTTAGGACTGTTGCTTACATGCTCGTTTATCTCCCATGTTATGTATGTACCCATTTGGCTGTCTGCTTAATAGATTTCCATATGGCATAACTTCTACACTTAATTTGGCGCACCTTGCTCTTACTTTGTTTGTCTGTTCCAGAGAAATGGCTTCACTCACAGGGAAGTGTAGTTTATTCAACCCCAAAGACTTTATGAACTTTTAACAATGGACTTTGATTTTTATGTTTGCTTAGTCTCTATTGCAAGACTTTTGTTTTTATCATGTGATCCCGGACTGTCACCGACAATTTTCGTGCGCCATTCTTTTCTTTTTTGTTCATCAATGCAGCCTCACCTGTGCTCTTCAATGCAGCATGACCAGTGCTGGGGATCAGAGAGAGGAGATGAAGAGAAGGGCCTGCCGGATCATCACACAGAGTGGGGATCACTGGCTGGGATAGCTTGGATTTGAATTGTCGGACGCTCGCAATCACACAGTCCCGCATCCTGGATCGGCTCCTATAATAGCCATCACACATCCTGGCATGGGCCCGGTGTTCTGTCTATCAAAGGAGCTGGTCCAGGAGGCGGGATTGTGTGTGACTGCGAGCCCCCCGGCAAATCAAATCCAAGCCGTCACCGCCAGCGATCCCCGCTCTGTGATTATCTAGCTGGCTCTTCTCTTCCTCTGGTCACCTGGCCAATTCAACCCAGCCTGCCGGCGACGCTTGCCCCCCCCCTCCTCCTCCGAGGCAGCCCCACACTGGCCCTCAAGCTTTTTCCATTCTCCAAATGTGAGCAGGCGAATGGAAACTTTGAAGGCTGGTCTAGGGTATTCATATGTATCACACTTATGCTTGGTCAATGTTGTATGTACATGTCCATTATATCCTCAAATTTTAATGAAAAAAATTATATTTTATATATATATATATTTTTTTTTTAGTTCACATTTTGAGTCTGCCTTCTAGTCCATGAGGGGTTTGTTGTGCACTACATGCACTCTACTTTTGTGTGATTTGACTTTAAAAATTAGTAATGCTTCACAAATGCTCCCGTTTTCCGACTACATAAGCCAAGATGTAGGGGTCTTGTGCAGAGACCTAGGCATCACTCAACTGGGTGTGAGTGATGCCTAGGTCCCTGTACAAGACCCCTATATCTTGGCCTTATTGTCAGCACTTGGGTTCTGCTATATTTAACGCTGTTAGCCTTGCCTTATGGCCGTTTGTGTATGTTTTTGGACTTTGTTTTTTAAAAAACGTTTTAAAAGTAATGGACTGGACGTTTGTGCTCTCTTTCTGTCATTTTGAGTTTAGTACTACTTTAAAGGTGGTCAAAATGTAAAACCATATATCCATTTAGCTTAACAAACTGAGCACAAAAAAAAAATAAAATCCCCAGTAAACTATTTGCAATTTACAAATTTCAATGCTGCTGGCTCCTGCTCTCTCAGTGCTGCTTCTCTGAACTTCAAGTCACCACAGGAAAAAGTCATCAGTGGACAGTGCAGTTTTGAGTCAGTCCGTTAGCTCGGAGAAGGGAAGGGGAGGAGCAGGGTAGTGCCTTGCCTTCCTAGGCAAGGCTTAGTGTTTCTATTGTACACAGTATATGGAGGCTCAACTCTAGTCCCAGCATGCAAGGGTGGCGCCATAGGATGCACAGGAGAAAGGAGCCACCCTGAAACAGGAAATTTGGGGCTGCAGTCATGGCACCAGATTAAACAGGCTGCTCACTTTATTAGGTAAGGATGTGGGGAGCATCAGCCGGATCGCAACCAAGCTATACAGCACATGGCTGCTGCAGGCGAATCCAATATAACTATTATGTTGGTTCTGTACAACCAGGACATGCCATTTTATATCTGCACGTTGTTCATAGTTTGAGTTACAAGAAATTTGTTTAATATTCACAAGGAGAAAACTCCTTGTGAATATTATGTTGAATTCCATTAGAGATGAAACCTAATCCCTCCTAGCAAAATGAGACTCTTCCCTCCTGCTGGGTTTTGCAGCCGACAAGTCTATAAATTCTTTTGCGGGCTCGTGAGGCAATTTGTTAACCGTTATCTATGGCCACAAGTCTACTGGTCTTTTCAAAAACCAATTGTCCGGTAAGTGTCGTCAAATGCCCAAGCCTAGCGGTCTATTTAAAATCCATATATGAACATTTCTCCACTACATACCATTGAAACTACAACCCCAATTCCAAAAAAGTTGGGGTGCAGTTTAAAATCTACATAAAAACAAAATGCAATGTTTTGCAAATCTCATATAGAAAATAGACAACATATCAAAATGTTTAAACTGAGAAAATTTACCATTTTAAGAAAAATATAAGGTAATTTTGAAATTGATGGCAGCAACACGTCTCAAATAAGTTGGGACAGGCCGACAAAAAGCTGACAAAGTTTTACTAACAAGGAAGAGCTAAAAGAGCATTTTGCAACTATTTACTATACTAATTAAAGTTGTAAAACCACTATACACCCTGTTCCAAATTATTATGCAAATTCTATTTCAGTGTCACAAAGATTAAATATTTTGTTTTTTAGTTTAACTCATGGATGGCATTGTGTCTCAGGGCTCTTTTGATCACTGAAAACAATCTCGGACACCTGTGATAATTAGATTGCCAGGTGAGCCCAATTAAAGGAAAAACTACTAAAGGAGGGTGTTCCACATTATTAAGCAGAGCACCATTTTCAAGCAATATGGGGAAGGAAAAGGATCTCTTTGTTGCCGAAAAGAGTGAAATAGTTCAATGCCTTGGATGAGGTATGAAAACATTAGATATTTCACGAAAAGTTAAGCATGATCATCGCACTATTAAGAGATTTGTGTCTGATTCAGAGCACAGACGGGTTTCGTGCAGATAAAGAAAGGCATATTGAGGAAGATTTCTGCCAGATCCATGCATCGGATCAAGAGAGCAGCTGCTAAAACACCATTACATAGCAGCAAACAGATATTTGAAGTTGCTGGTGCTTCTGAAGTCCCACGGACATCAAGGTGTAGGGTCCTCCCGAGTCTTGCAACTGCGCATAAACCTTCCATTCGGCCACCACTAACCAATGCTCACAAGCAGAAACGGCTGCATTGGGCAGAAAAATACATGAAGACTAATTTTCAAACAGTCCTGTTCACTGATTAGTGCTGTGCAACCCTGGATGGTCCAGATGGATGGAGTAGTGGATGGTTGGTGGACGGCCACCCTGTTCCAACAAGGCTCCGACGTCAGCAAGGCGGTGGTCGAGTCATGTTTTGGGCTGGAATCATGGGAAGAGAACTGGTCGGTCCCTTTAGGGTCCCCGAAGGTGTAAAGACGACCTCTGCAAAGTATGTGGAGTTCCTAACTGACCATTTCCTTCCCTGGTACAGAAGGAAGAACTATGCTCTCCATAATAAAATCATCTTCATACATGACAATGCACCATCTCATGCTGCAAAGAATACCTCTGTATCAATGGCTGCTATAGGGATAAAAGGAGAGAAAGTCATGGTGTGGCCTCCATCCTCCCCTGACCTCAATCCTATTGAGAACCTTTGGAGCATCCTCAAGCAAAAGATCTATGAGGGTGGGAGGCAGTTTACATCCAAACAGCAGCTCTGGTAGGCTATACTGACATCTTGAAAACAAATTCAAGCAGAAACTGTCCAAAAAACTCACAAGTTTAATGGATGTAAGACTTGTGAAGCTGCTATCAAATAAAGGGTCCTTATGTTAAAAAGTAACGTGACCTGTTAAAATGTTTAACCACTTGAGCCCCGGACCATTATGCTGCCTAAGGACCAGAGGTCTTTTTCCAATTTGGCACTGCGTCGCTTTAACTGCTAATTGCGCGGTCATGCAATGCTGTACCCAAACGAAATTTGCGTCCTTTTCTTCCCAAAAATAGAGCTTTCTTTTGATGGTATTTGATCACCTCTGCGGTTTTTATTTTTTGCGCTATAAACGGAAAAAGACCGAAAATTTTGAAAAAAAATGATATTTTCTACTTTTTGTTATAAAAAAAATCCAATAAACTCAATTTTAGTCATACATTTAGGCCAAAATGTATTCGGCCACATGTCTTTGGTAAAAAAAATGTCAATAAGCGTATATTTATTGGTTTGCGCAAAAGTTATAGCGTCTACAAACTAGGGTACATTTTCTGTAATTTACACAGCTTTTAGTTTATGACTGCCTATGTCATTTCTTGAGGTGCTAAAATGGCAGGGCAGTACAAAACCCCCCAAATGACCCCATTTTGGAAAGTAGACACCCCAAGGAAATTGCTGAGAGGCATGTTGAACCCATTGAATATTTATTTTTTTTGTCCCAAGTGATTGAATAATGACAAAAAAAAAAAAAAATATTTACATAAAGTTGTCACTAAATGATATATTGCTCACACAGGCCATGGGCCTATGTGGAATTGCACCCCAAAATACATTCTGCTGCTTCTCCTGAGTATGGGGATACCACATGTGTGGGACTTTTTGGGAGCCTAGCCGTGTACGGGGCCCCGAAAACCAATCACCGCCTTCAGGATTTCTAAGGGTGTAAATTTATGATTTCACTCTTCACTGCCTATCACAGTTTCGGAGGCCATGGAATGCCCAGGTGGCACAAACCCCCCCCAAATGACCCCATTTTGGAAAGTAGACACCCCAAGCTATATGCTGAGAGGCATATTGAGTCAATGGAATATTTTATATTTTGACACAAGTTGCGGGAAAGTGACACCTTTTTTTTTTTTTTTTTGCACAAAGTTGTCACTAAATGATATATTGCTCACACAGGCCATGGGCATATGTGGAATTTCACCCCAAAATACATTTAGCTGCTTCTCCTGAGTATTGGGATACCACGTGTGGGACTTTTTTGGAGCCTAGCCGTGCACGGGACCCCGAAAACCAATCACCGCCTTCAGGATTTGTAAGGGTGAAAATGTTTGATTTCACTCTTCACTGCCTATCACAGTTTCGGAGGCCATGGAATGCCCAGGTGGCACAAACCCCCCCAAAATGACCCCATTTTGGAAAGTAGACACCCCAAGCTCTTTGCTGAGAGGCATGGTGAGTATTTTGCAGCTCTCATTTGTTTTTGAAAATGAAGAAAGGCAAGAAAAAACATTTTTTTTTCTTTTTTCAATTTTTAAAACTTTGTGACAAAAAGTGAGGTCTGCAAAATACTCAATATACCTCTCAGCAAATAGCTTTGGGTGTCTACTTTCCAAAATGGGGTCATTTGGGGGGGAGTTTGTGCCACCTGGGTATTCCATGGCCTCCGAAACTGTGATAGGCAGTGAAGAGTGAAATCAAAAATTCACGCCCTTAGAAAGCCTGAAGGCGGTGCTTGGTTTTCGGGGTCCCGTCCGCAGCTAGGCTCCCAAAAAGTCTCACACATGTGGTATCCCCGTACTCAGGAGAAGCAGCAGAATGTATTTTGGGGTGTAATTTCACACATTCCCATGGCATGTTTGAGCAATATATCATTTAGTGACAATTTTTTGCAAAAAAAAAAAAAAAAATTGTCTCTTTCCCGCAACTTGTGTCGCAATATAAAATATTCCATGGACTTGACATGCCTCTCAGCAAATAGCTTGGGGTGTCTACTTTCCAAAATGGGGTCATTTGGGGGGGTTTTGAACTGTCCTGGCATTTTATGCACAACATTTAGAAGCTTATGTCACACATCACCCACTCTTCTAACCACTTGAAGACAAAGCCCTTTCTGACACTTATTGTTTACATGAAAAAGTTATTTTTTTTTGCAAGAAAATTACTTTGAACCCCCAAACATTATATATTTTTTTTAAAGCAAATGCCCTACAGATTAAAATGGTGGGTGTTTCATTTTTTTTTTCACACAGTATTTGCGCAGCGATTTTTCAAACGCATTTTTTGGGGAAAAAACACTTTTTTAAATTTTAATGCACTAAAACACACTATATTGCCCAAATGTTTGATGTAATAAAAAAGATGATCTTAGGCCGAGTACATGGATACCAAACATGACATGCTTTACAATTGCGCACAAACGTGCAGTGGCAACAAAATAAATACATTTTTAAAAGCCTTTAAAAGCCTTTACAGGTTACCACTTTAGATTTACAGAGGAGGTCTACTGCAAAAATTACTGCCCTCGATCTGACCTTCGCGGTGATACCTCACATGCATGGTGCAATTGCTGTTTACGTTTGACGACAGACCGCCGCTTGCGTTCGCCTTAGCGCGAGAGCAGGGGGCGACGGGGGTGCTTTTTTTTTTTTTTTCTTTATTATTTTTTTGCTTTTTTATCTTATTTTTAAACTGTTTCTTTCATTTTTTTTTTTTAATCATTTTTATTGTTATCTCGGGGAATGTAAATATCCCCTATGATAGCAATAGGTAGTGACAGGTACTCTTTTTTGAAAAAATTGGGGTCTATTAGACCCTAGATCTCTCCTCTGCCCTCAAAGCATCTGACCACACCAAGATCGGTGTGATAAAATGCTTCCCCAATTTCCCAATGGCGCTATTTACATCTGGCGAAATCTAAGTCATAAAATGCTCGTAGCTTCCGGTTTCTTAGGCCATAGAGATGTTTGGAGCCACTCTGGTCTCTGATCAGCTCTATGGTCAGCTGGCTGAATCACCCGCTGCATTCTCAGGTTCCCTGTTGAGACAGGAGAGCCAGAGGAAAAACTCGGAAGATGGTGGGGGGGGGGAGCATTCCTTCCCACGGCTTGTAAAAGCAGTCTAGAGGCTAATTAGCCGCTAGGATTGCTTTTAACATGAAAGCCGACCGCTGGCTGAAAAGAATGATACCAAGATGATACCTAAACCTGCAGGCATCATTCTGGTATAACCACTCAAAGTCGTGAATGGCGTACCTGAAGACAAAAAAATGGTTAACAATAAAGCACAGTAAACGGTAAAGTATAAAAAATTGCATACCTGAAAAGCAAACATGATAAAACATAATAACAATAAAACATTGCAGAATAGAATACAGTAAAAAAGAGCAGAACAATAGAGAGAGAGAATAGAGAGAGAGAGAGAACAATAAAACGACAACTATTTTTTTTTATTTTATATATATATATATATATATATTTTTTTTTACACTTTTTTTGTAACTAACTTTTATAACTGCAACCGGTTCCAGGTTCGGGTCTCTCAAAATGCGATGGCATCTTGGGAGACCCTGTGCCTAGTCTGTGCAATGCTGTACGCTACGCTAATACTCAACTAGTAAATGGTAGCGTTCAAAACATTCACCAATGCAAAAACCAGGATTGTCAGGACAGGAGGGACAATAATAGCGGGTGTCACGTCTATATCCGCGCTTGCTGCAGACACATCTTTTTTGGGGGGTTCGTTGGGTAGGGGTACTCGGGAGGACATAAAGAAAATGCCTCTCATGCAGCCGACTGCACTTGGTTGGGGATGTGAATGGGGGAAGTACGGGCGCTGCAGAAGTGGTGGGTTCCCAATTAGGATTGGCGAATACAGCAGGAAGGGCATTAAGGGCACGACGGGCCTGTGTTTGTCTTTTTGGTGGCAGCGGGACACTACTTGTGCTTGCCACCTCACCAGCTTGAACTGCACTTATGGGACTCGCCACGTCACCAAGTGTTACTGCAGTGCTGGTTTGACTATGACCGGGGTGTACTAGGCCACTGGTGCTTGCCAGTTCACCAAAACGCTACAAAAAAAACTGTTAGCGATCGCAGGGATCAGGCCTGACTCTGCGAACGCTGCAGTTATGCGTTTAGTGTTTTGTAAGTGACAGTGATCAATCGATACTGCACTTGGGTGGGCCGGGCCGGGCCGGGCGGAGGGGCAAAACGCAGGTGCTAGCAGGTATCTGGGCCGATCCCGCTAACACTGCGTTTTTGGGAACCCTAAACTGCTGGGGACGCTAGTATAGATCTGATCGGATCAGATATTGATCCGTTCAGATACTATATCACTAAGGGAGTTGTACGGTGCGTGCGTGGGTGTTAGCGCTACTGGCGCTAACCTGACGCTGCCTGGGGCTGGTGCTTGCTTGCCAGTTCACCAAAATGCTACCAAAAAAACTGTTAGCGATCGCAGGGATCAGGCCTGACTCTGCGAACGCTGCAGTTATGCGTTTAGTGTTTTGTAAGTGACAGTGATCGATCGATCGATATTGCACTTGAGTGGGCTGGGCCGGGCGGAGGGGCAAAACGCAGGTGCTAGCAGGTATCTGGGCTGATCCCGCTAACACTGCGTTTTTGGGAACCCTAAACTGCTGGGGACGCCAGTATAGATCTGATCAGGTATTGATCCGTACAGATACTATACCACAAAGGGAGGCGTATGCTGCGTGCGTGGGTGTTAGCGGTACTGGCGCTAATCTGATGCTGCTTGGGGCGACGCATATCACCGCCGGGCGATCAGGGGGCTAAACCTTTATTCGGTAATAAACGGCGGGTGCCCTGACACTATAAAAAATAAACGAACGAACCAGCGTCACCTGTAACGGTTATACAGTGATCAATGGTGAAAGGGTTAACTAGGGGGCCATCAAGGGGTTAAAACATTTATTAGGTAGTATATGGGGGTCCCTGACGCTATAATACGCTGACGGCGAACCTAAATATTTACGTCCCTAACTAGCGTCACCAGCGACACTAATACAGCGATCAGAAAAATGATTGCTTAGTGACACTGGTGACGGGGGGTGATCAAGGGGTTAAAACTTTATTAGGGGGGTTAGGGGGGTATCCTAGACCTACAGGGGGCTAACCCTAACTGTCCCAACACTGTAACTGTCACAAACTGACACCAATGCAGTAATCAGAAAAAAAAAAAAAAACTGCTTGGTGTCAGTTTGTGACGGGGGGGGGGGGGGATCGGGGGGGCGATCGGGGGGGGGGGGGGGGAATCGGGGTGTTTTGTGTGCCTGGCATGTTCTACTGTGTGTGTTTGTGTTTTACACTCACATAGATGTCTTCTCTCCTCGGCGCGGGAACGGAAAATACCGAGCCGAGGAGAGATGACATCATTTCCTTTGCTGCTGTTTAGCATACAGCAGCAAAGGAAGATTCTCATTGGCCGGCGGCGATCGCGAGGGGGGGGGCCACGAACGGATGGCCTCCCCCTCACCTCCGATCGCCGGGGGACAAAACAGGACCGCCTCCGATCGGACCGCCCACCCGCGGGAGGCAAATCACGTATATGTACGTGATTTTGCCTGCCCGTGCCGCCTTGCCGACGTACATCGGCGTGAGGCGGTCCTTAAGTGGTTAAAAAGTTAAAATGTTGTTCAAAGTTTGATTGAAATAGCTTTTGATTTCAGTAAATATGCTGCAAACACATCAAATGACAATTTTAAGTTCTTTACAACCTATAAAGTGTTTTGAAACTTACTGTCCATAATAATTTGGAACAGTGCATTGTAAGTTTTTTATTTTGAAAAATAAAAACTGTTATCATTAGGAGGTTTGTTCAATAAAATTTGAATTGTACTCTTAATAGTTGATAACATGAGAATTGTGCTGACTGTTTACATCAATTATTTAGGTAAATGAGAAAAATATCATTGGCATAATAATTTGGAACAGGGTGTAGTATATTCATACCATCCCATCTGTTAAATAACGATATGTGTCCCAGTGTCTGTGCTATATAAAAAAGATACCAACTTCTACCTTATATCAGAGCGTCTGCAGGTGCTCACGTGACTCCTCGCCCCTCTCCTCTCCCAGGCTGACAGCTACAGCGGGAGGAACTCCCACTGATGTCAGCCTGGAGGAGAGAGACGAGTAGTCATGTAAGCGGCGGGAGATGCTCTGATATACAGTAAAGATCGGCATAGTTTTTATACAGCACAGACACTGGGACACATATCGTTATTTAACAGAGGGGATGTATGAATATAACATAGCTATTATTGCAGCATGAGGGGAAGGGGAGGGCACTGTCAGGAACTTACAGGCGGGGTGGGGGGGGAGACAGAGGAGGACAAAAGAAAGCTGCGGATGATGGAGACATGTAAACTGACCATGGTGTTAGGGCTCAGTAACCATGATAAACCGAGGTCAGTTTACCAGTGGGTGGAAGGGGAGGACCAGGCAGGATCAGCCAGGTATTTTAGGTTAAATAGGGGGCCAAGGCACTGTGCTGTATAACATGCTTTAAGGGAACAGGATCCTTTTTTTTTTTTTTTTTTAGGTTAACAAACGCTTTAAGTTAATTGGCAACATGTGAGTAACATTACCGGGTAAAAAAAAGAAGAAAAAAAAAGCATCTTACAGTGTCTCAGAAGTAAAGATGGACAGAGGTTCACCAATCTGTGAAAAACATCATTTAAAAAATTGTGGAACAATTTCAGAATAATGTTCCTCAACCTAAAATTGCAGACTTTAGATATACAATCATCTACAGTACATATAATCAAGAGATTTCAAGAATATGGACAAAACTGTGTGTGCAAGGGACAAGACTAGGTGGCACTGCATTAAAAACAGGCTGGATGATGGACATCGCTGCATGGGCTCAGAAATACTTCCAAAAATCACTGTCTGTAAACACAGTTCACCGTGCCATCCATAAATGCAAGTTAAAGCTCTAACATGCAAAGAAGAAGTCATATCTGAACATGGTCCAGAAATGCTGCCATCCTCTTTGGGCTAAAATTCACTTGAAATGGTTCTGAGGTCAGACGAAAAGAAATTTAGACAATCTTTTTGGCAAGCAGGGAAGCTATGCCCTCCAGACTAAAGAAGAAAGGGCAAACCTTCCAGCTGGTTATCAGTGCTCAGTGCTCAGTTCAAAAACCTGTATCTCTGATGGTATAGGGGTCCTATAATGTATATGAAATGGGCAGCTTGCACATCTAGAAAGGCACCATCAATGCTGAAATATATATTGGGGTTTTAGGAGTAGCATATAGTATGTACTCATACAGACATCTTTTTCAGAGAAGGCCTAGCAAATTTCAGCAGGACAATGCTAAACTGCATACTGCATGACTTTATAGTAGAGGAGTCCGAGTGCTTAACTGGCCTGCCCGCAGTCCAGATATTTCACTAATTTAAAATATTTGGCGCATGTTGGGAGGAAAATACAACAAAGATGACCCAGGACTGTTGAGGGGGTAGATTCCTATATCAGGCAAGAATTGGTCAACATTCCTCCCCCAAAACTCCAACTGGGGGCGTGGTCTGGACATGGCAGAGTAAAGACGCGCACCTTGTGAGCTCCCAGCTTTTACCTCTTTTCTCACTGGCATGCTCTCAGCAAAGAGGAGTAGGGGGAAATCTACTGCCAGGACAACTCGTGGCTCTAAAACCGGAGAGGAAATGCAGCATTTCTTCCCAGAATCCCAATGTCCTTTCCCTGACACCAAGATGGCGGGACCACGAGGCCCTGCTTGGGGTGCTCAGCCCACACAAGAACCTCCCGCATCGCCTACCCTTTCTACTGCCTCGGACCCATATTCAGAGACACCAGCAGCCTTGCACTCTGGCATCCAGGATTCCCCTCACAGTGTGGGCATTCCTCCAGACTGAAGTACAGTCTATCTCTGAGCGCCTCACCTCCAGGGAGTCTTCCTTGACAGCGTTGGAACAGCAAATGTCAGCCCTAGACAGTGCTCAAACCTCGTATAAGGACACTGCTGTGGAGTTACAATTGCATATGGAGGATTTGGAAGACCAGAGCTGCCGCATCAATCTCCGGCTCCGAGGTCTCGAGGCTACGGGCACTAAAAAACTGCCAGACACGATCAGAGCCATACTGCATGAGGTAATGGATTTATCACCCCCTGCCACCTTAGAGTTTTACCGGGTGCATAGAACTTTAGGTCCCAGATCGTCTGACCCAAATCAGCCCTGCGATGTCCTAAGTCGCCGATATACTCAAAAGGAGATAATTCTGCATTAAAGCCTGGGAGACCAGACCTGTAGACTTTGATGTAGCTACCATCAGAATTTTCCCTGATCTCTCAAGGGCAACCCTGCAATGTCAAGCAATGCTCCGACCTGTCCTGGACAAAGCACCCCAAGCTTGTCTTCACCTATCAGTGGGGATACCCCCTCTCAGTCATGTTCCTTCAGCTAAGAACCCCCACACAGACCTGCCTGAATTGTTCGCATTCATGGAAACAGATCCTGTCATGGTCCCAAATTGGCTGTAGCTTCTATAATGACCAGCCCGCCGCCAGAATGGATCTACCAACTGGGGATTTTTCCCCCCTCGTCCACAAACAACAAGGAGATCCAGAGCTCAAACACCGGACTGAACATGTGAGTCTTAAACCTCCTGCTCTGACTGACTGTCCAGGCTCCATTTGGGCACATGCCAATTTTTTTCTTTTTTGTTCTCTGGGCCTTGGCTATAACTACCCTGAACCTGCCGATCCACGGACTGACCCTGATCAACTCGAGTGCCTCAAACCCTGCTTATGAGCATAGCTCAGGCACAGGCACTTGTATCTTCACCCTACAATTACACAGAGACACTATGCAGACTGTCACGTTGCCGTGGAAGGGCTTAGTTTCTTAGGTTTTCTAGGTGGACTCCTGCATTAGCTTCTCCACTAGAAATTGTAAATAATGATGGTGCTGTGCTGTGAGATGTCTGATAGGTGGTGAAAAATATCTACAGTTAAAGTGCAAGTGCAAATGAATTGAATGTGCAACAACAAATATTAAATAATAAAGAAAATCATTAACATGATGGGCACACATTGATAAAAACAAACAATGATTGATTGCATAGGTGCAATGCAAAAAAACATCCAGTGAGCCGGCCTAGGCTGAAATAGCAATCAAGCAGTGAAGATGAATAAAAGTCCAAAGTGTGGGCCTATACATACACAACAAACCAAAAGTGAAAATACATAAAGCAATCAAGAATTGATGAATGAGTGATGGTTCCCTTCACGATGGATAGTGAATAAACGGCTGATGCCTAGCCAATCCAATGAGATGACACCTCAGTGTGAACTAGCCTCTTACCTTATTGCTGTAAGGTTACAGCATATATCTGGATCCAGTGCTCCGGGCAGCCTCCGGGGGTCCTCTAGGGGTCCCTCTCCAAAGGGTCTAGCAGTGATTCCTTAAAATGGATACAGCCTATTGTGGCCTGGTTCCATATAACTTCCATACTGGTGCCTCTCTTGTCTATCTTCTTCCCTGTAGTCTCTAAGGGGAGCATAATAATTGTACGTGGAGATTGGACTCCTATCATACGGTTTGTATGATTTATATGGTGGGCCTCTCCCTTCTTTTTGTCCATAGTAATGAGTGGGTGCAGGACTCCTCTCATACTGTCTGTGAGCATCATATGGTGCTCCCCTTGTATCTCTGGGGCCATAATTAGATCTGTTGTAAGCTGGACTCTTCTCATATTGTCTATAGGGGCTTGTGGGGTGGGCCTCTTGTATCTCTTGATCCGTTATTTGGTCTATTCCAAATATTATTATATTGGTCTCCTGTTATTCTTCCAATAATGTGATTCCTTCCATCCCTGTTGGGGAGTCTGTTCCTAATGTGGGGGGTCTTCTCCATGTATTATAAGAGGTGTTGTTGCTGGGTTTTTATTATCAATCACTTCAACATTTTACTAACTCCCCTGCCACCATCTCACATATCAGGCGATAAACTGAATAAGCTTGTGAGCAAACCAAACTAATGACTCAGGACCTTCTTAATTGATACTGCTGCTGGCACTGATCACAATCTCATAAGTGCATAAATATATAAAAACATATAAAATGCCGCGCTATATTAAGATTACCAATGTGATATGACACATAAAATGCATGAATATCTTAGTGCAAACCATGCATGATATTAAACATAACATATTATATAAAATGTCCATTGTGCTGGCAAATTAAACAATAACAGATGAAAAGTCCCGCACTATATTGATGTAACCAGTGTGATATGACACATATAAAGTGCTTGAATGACTTATTAAATTATAAAATGAAAAATGTCCATTGTGCTGGCAAATTAAAACAATACACAATCCCCCTGAGGAAGACATGTGACTGATCCCTGTGTCGAACATGCGTAGGGGAGGGGACATGCGGTGTAGTAGGCAGCAGGTTTGAATGCTGCGAATAGACAAGCTATCTCATAGTTTTTTTCTTTTATCTGCTATAGAGTGGGGCGCTTTAGCACCTGGAAAATGTGAGTACCCAGATTGATGTTTTATAAATAAAATACGCTTTTAAATGATAAAACACCATTTAGACTTTATTTTTATATATGGACGGAGGAACTTATTGCTGGACATCTCAGGATCCCTAAGAGCATCATTCACATAGAAACCAGGGGTGGTTCACAGGCGTTTGACCAAACTTAGGTGTGTGGTCAAACATCCTGAGATGAGCAGATTCACACGGGGGGAGCACAAGTTTGTTGTCACCTTGGCAACTTTGGAGCACCATCACAGGATTTTGCTTTGCCAGCACAATGGACTTTTATTTTATTAATATGTTTGATATTTTTGTTTTGCACTAGGTCATTCATGCACTTTATGTATATGTGTCATATCACACTGGTTACTTTAATATAGTGCGGCACTTTTCACCTGTTTTTTTTTTCAAATATAAATTTTATTGAGTACGCACAGAGGGAGAAAGCCCATCATTACAACATTAGTGTGGTTGTCAATAAACATTAAATACAATAAGTTTGGTAGCTTTACATATGACTTATCAACTTCTTGTTAGACTGTCACATACATGTGACCTGATGACATCTAAGCATATGCTGTATGCTCATATTAGACAACTGATAAGGGATTTCAGACAGTGACGGGATCCTCCCCGTGTCTTTTTCCTTAAAGAAACATTAGGATAATAGACAGTAGAACAGTAAGTAAAATGGAAAAGGGGGAAGAGAGGAAGATGGAAGGGAGAAGTAGAGAGAAAGAAAGAAGGAAAGAGAGAGAGAAAAAAAGAAAAGAAAGACAGGGCGAGGGCGAGGAAGGTCGTTTCCATTTCGGGATGTCGTGATATTATGTCCCTAAGAGGGTTTTCCCCTCATTGGAGTGGATAAAGAGATTCCATAGACTCCAGGTCTCTGTGTATCTCTCGTGTTTGTGTTGCTAAGTGAGGATCAGATCCTCCATTTTTTCTTATATCTTCCACTTTTTTCAGCCAACACCCAGTAGTCGGGCACTGTTGTTTCTAGTAAAGGGGTATACATGCCTTAGCAGCGTTCAATAAATGCCGTAGTAATGATTTTTTGTAGAAATTGATTGGGATCCCTGACAAATGTAGTAGGAAGAAAGATGCATCTTCTGGAATTTTATATTCTGTGAATTTCTGTTATACAACGTACATCGTCCCAGAAGATCCATAATTTTGGACAGGACCAACAAATGTGCATAAGTGAGCCCTCGTCCTTTCCGCATCGCCAGCAGCGATCTGAGGAAGTCGGGAAGCATTTGTGTAGCCTAGTGGGTGTGAGATACCATCTGGAGAAGATTTAAAAATTTGTCTCTTGCATATGATTTGATGGCAAAAGTAATGATGCGTTGTTTTTGTGTTTCAGAGAATTTCCTATCAAGGTCAGCCTCCTACCTCTCTAAACTTATGAGGTGAGGTTGTGTAGGGGGTGAATTCAACAGGGAGTACATTCTGGCGTGTGTTTGAGAGGTCGGCCCGAGCTCCGAGCAGTAGTCTTCAAACGTCGTCAGTGGGTGAGAGAAGGCTTGCGGCTCAGGGATGGAATGTAGAAAGTGGTGCAGTTGCACTGCCTTCCAAAAGGGAAGGCGGTAGTTGCCCCATGTGTCAGTCAGTTCCGCGAGGGAGATCCAGTGCCCTGACTTCACATAGCTGGAGGCCTGTTCCCAACCTAGGTCTCTCAGGTTGGTGTACTCTGCTTGTTGTAGACCTGGTGTGAAATTCAGATTTCCGAGGATCGGGAGAAGTGGTGAAGTCTTTGACGTCAACAGTGATTGCTTGGCTAAATGTGTACTGTGCCCCAATGTGGTCCCTATCAATGGTTGGGATTTCAACCTGGGGGGTAAGGAGCTGTAGCACCATAGCGCGTCTTTCAGGGGGGTGGGGGACTGGGATTGTGTACAAAGTTTTTATGGTCCGTTCAGTCTCCAGTCTAAAACCCTGCTAAAGTGAGTGGATTGATAGTATCGTCTAATGTCTGGTACCGCGAGTCCTCCGTACTGTTTTGGAAGTGTCATTTGGGTTAGACTTAATCTGGGTTTTTTTCTGCGCCCAGATAAAGCTGGTAAAGAGGGCTTGAACATGCTTAAGGAAAGGTGTAGGTATCTGTATGGGGAGGGCTTGGAACAGGTAGAGGTATTGAGAGTATACACATTTTTATTAAGCTGCATCTGCCAAACCAAGAATGTAAGCCTTTATGCCAGTTGTCTATGAGGGAGCAGGTTTTGGGTAATAAAGGGGGGAGGTTAAGGGCATATGTGCGTGATATGTCAGATGGGATAAGTGTCCCCAAGTATTTAAGGGCTGAGTCTGTCCATTTAAAAGGAAAGTTTGATTGATGGGTTAGAATGGAATGCGGGGGGACAGAGACTCCCATAGCCTCCGATTTGTAGAAGTTTATTTTTAAGTTTGAAATGGCTCAGTATGTGTCGAATTCCTTCATGAGGTTAGGTAGAGAGATCGTAGGGTTCGTCAGGGAGAAAAAAGTAGATCATCCGCGTAGGCAGAGACTCTACACTGGGAATCTCCAGCCTGGAGCCCTTATATGTTGGGGTTTAATCTTATTTTGCAAATGAATGGTTCCAGAGAAAGGGCAAAAAGAAGGGGAGACAAAGGGCACCCCTGTCTCGTGCCATTTCCAATATGGAAAGGTTCAGATAACAGTCCGTTCACTTTCACCTGTGCTGTTGGGTTAGAATAAATCTTTCCTATCCAATTAAGCATCCTCTCTCCCATGCCGATATGACGGAGAATGGAGAACATAAAGTTCCAGGTCACCAGGTCAAATGCCTTCTCTGCGTATGTACTGACGAAGACCAAATACAAAAACATATCTGTTTTGTACTGACAAAGACACACGGGCTATCGTTGGTGTTTGCTATGTGGACGAGGTTCAGCACCTAAATGGTGTTGTCTCTCGCCTCTCTAGTGGGAATAATGCCGCGTACACACGAGCGGACATTACGGCAGACTTTGTTCGGCGGACTTTGACAGACTTTCTGAATGAACGGACTTGCCTACACACAATCCACAAAAGTCCGTCGATTTCGTACGTGATGACGTACGACCGGACTAAAACAAGGAAGTTCACAGCCAGTAGCTGCCCTAGCGTGGCTTTTTGTCCGTCGAACTAGCATACAGACGAGCTGACTTTTCGACCGGACTCGATTTTGACGGATTGATTTAAAACAGGTTTCAAATCTAAGTCCGTCCAACTTTTGAGAAAACAAAGTCCGCTGGAGCCCACACACGATCGAATTGTCTGACGAAATCCAGTCCGCTGGGCAAAGTCTGCCGTAAAGTCCGCTCGTGTGTACGCGGTATAAAGCCCACCTGGTCTAGATGGATCAGAGACTAAAGGTGTTGTGCCAGGCGGGTAGCTAAAATTTTGGTAAACAGCTTCAGGTCTGTGTTTAAAAGGGAGATTGGTCTATAGCTCCCGCAGGAGCTTGGGTCTTTTCCTTCTTTATGGATCAGTGAAATATGGGCTTTTATCTGGGAAGTGTAGACCCTGTGCCCACTGCGTTAAAAAATGTCACCATCCGTGGACCAATGATTGGGAGAAGGGTTTTATAATATTGGACTGTGTAGCCGTCTGGTCCTGGGGCTTTGCCTGGTTTCGTGGTGCCAATTGCCAGCTGGAGCTCTTCTAGGGTGATCGGAGAATCCAGGTCCTCTAGGACTTCCATGGGCAGGGAGGGCATTTGGGAGGATGTAATTTATGCGTCTATGTCCGCTTGGGGGGGTCTCTGTTCGGGAAATTCTATAGTGAGTAGTAGAAGTCCCTGAATTAATTTGTTATTTGCTTCGGTAGTGTAGCCTTACTTCCGTCTGGACGTGTAATGTGGGGGATGTAGGCCGCTGCTTTTTGTTCTCTGACCGACCTGGCATTTATTTCCAGACTCATAGTTCATCTTTCTGCAAATTTGCAGTGCTGCCTTAGCCTTGTATTGTAGTAAGTCTGTAATTTGATTGCGTAGAGTCCCCAATTCTCTCTCCAATTCCTGCGTGGGGGTATGTTTGTGTCGGGATTCTGTTAAGGTGAGTGTGGCTAATAGTTTGGCTAATTGTGCATTGCGCTCTCTCTTGATTCAGGCGCTATGTTTGATGAGTATCCCTTTGAGGACTGTTTTATGGGCCTCCCAGAGGGATCCAGGATCGCAGTCTTGGGTGCCATTTTCCTGGAAGTACAGGTCAATGCTTTTGTCACCTCTGTCAGGACCTCTGCGGTCTGAAGGAGGGTCTCATTCAGCCGCCAGAATCTGGGCCTAGTTATGGGTCCCCCGTTTAGGGTGTATGAAAGGGAGATGGGGGCATGGTCCGACCAAGTAATATGGCCGATCGAAGAGCCAGACACAGCATGTAATTCTGAGGAATCAAAAAGAAGTCAATTCTGGAGTATAGTTTGTGTAGTGATGAGTAAAACGTGTAGTCACGTTCTCCCGAATGTTGTAGTCTCCATATATGGATCAACTGGGCTTTGTGTAGGGAGTTAGTTATCTCTTTCCTCTGAGAGGGAGATATCACAGACTGACCCAAAGTATCCGAAGATGGAATTAAGGGGATATTGAAATCTCCCCCTAGAATTAACTGGCCCTCAGTGAACTCTGTAGGTTGTCTAAAGTCTGGGCGATGAATTTGGCTTGGTGGTTGTTTGGGGCGTATAGTGTCGCGAAGGTGAGTTGTGTTTCGCCTACGAGACCCTTCAGGAATACATAACTTCCCCTGGGTCTCTGACTTCCGCCTGACATTTCCATGGTAGTTTGCTGTACAGCGGTATTGATAACCCTTTGGATGTAGTTGTGGGATTAGTGGAGTGGTATGTCATGGGGAAAAATCTACTTTTAAGGATGGGTAGTTTGTCGTGTTTAAAGTGTGTTTCCTGAATAAAGGCCACATCAGCATGTGAGCTCTTCAGATTGTTAAATAGCATGCTTCCCTTGTCAGGAATGTTCAAGCCTTGTGCGTTTTAATGACACAATTTTTATGGATTCCATTGCCCTGTCTTAAGAAGAAAACTAAAGATTAGAGGGGGGTAGAGAGGGGTGGTGGGTGAGGAAGGAAACCAAAAGAGGGGGAGGGGGGTAGAGGTGGTGAGTAGAGGGTACTCTTTGAACTGTAGGGTACCGCTCAGGAAGATAAGAGTAGAATAGACTACCTTACTAAGGATGTAGGGAAGTTAGCTAAAGGTTTAGGCACAAAAGTGCTGAAGCACTCACCAGAACAAAAGCTGATAATCAAGCGCCGTCCTATGTGGGAGAATGGGAAGGAACGGCCAGCATGTGGCTCACTGGCCGTCCCCGACCACCTCGACATGGCGTGAAATTAAACAACATAGATATACTGACGACTTGTAACAACATCTTGCATGTAAATATTAAAGTTATATTTAAACATAAAATACAAATACTGACACATAATCACACACATAGGTTGGACTTGATAGACTTGTGTCTTTTTTCAACCTCACCTACTATGTAACTATGTAACAATGAACAGCATAGTAAACGCCTTACCCAGGGATCACTGGTATAAACATAATTGGAAAAATGGGTATACGCCTTATCTTAATTGCTTACCATATGTGTATTTAAGTGTCATCTTTGTCCTGTATCTGCGGGCTAGGTAGACAGTGCCACCCCTCCCTCAAATGTGGTCAGTACCTATGATAACGGAGGACTGGGATATAGGTGGCCCATCTGTCTCCACGAGTACCTTCCTGGCTCTGATGTGGTGCGGATATGTAATGTAACCCTCATTTACCTCGGGGGGGGGGGGGGGGGGGGGAGGCCATGTTAGAACATATCTCACATTCTGTGATGTGTGGAGGGGTTGATCCCCTGTGGGCAAAAGGAGCATCTTGCGCCCCGGCGTCACCCAGCCCTCACTTAGTTAGTTCTGCTGCTTTGTGTGGAAACCAGGTATTCTCAAGCTCTGAGTCTAAGGGAGCCCGTGTTCTCCGGGAACATCCTCATAAGGCACCCCCGGAGCCCTGGGGAGCGCCATAACACCTGACCCCCCCCCCAGCGCCCCCGAGGCACTACCCAAAACGACCCGTGGGCAGACAGAGGCACATCCCCCACTTAAGAGTCCCTCCCACCCTCACGCCCAACTGCAAAGTCACCTTAGAGCAAAACCCCGCTTGTCCATTCCCATGGCAGTGTCCAGTGACGGTGTGGATAGAATCTCCATCTGGGGTGGATGCTGGGAGTGTGATGGTAACATGCTTCCTTACTGACACGAGTAGGGAGAGGGGGGGCAAACCATAGTCTCCATTACAAAGCATAATTGTCACCTGTTCCAGGGTTACCCCCATATCAGCTATCAGGTGGACTAGTGGTGTTAGTATAGACTCAATCACAAGCAAGGGGAGACAGCAGTAATGACAGCTGCGGGCACAGTGGGAAGCCCTCCGAGATGCCTACAAGCTTCCCGAAGTGTTCTGATTGTGGACTGCGTGAGTCTGTGGGTAAAAAGATGTGGGTGGCAAGGCCAGGAGCATACCGCTGCAAAAGGGCAAAGAGAATGTCACGGATGTTGGTAGCTCATTAAGGGAGAGCAACTGGGGTAAGAAAAAACTGAGGAGGAGAACCAGTGACCCGAGCGGTCTGGGCAAGAGCTATGTCGGCTGCTATTAGTTAAGACTCACGTGTCTCGTCTGTTGATGGCGTCCGCGATCTCCTGTTGGGTCTCTGTGGGCAGGGAAATTGGCTGTTCTGGTGGATCGTGGGTTTGGGTCGGTTCAACTGGCGGGGGATGATGGCTAGCCAGTCCAGGAACCTCAACCAGCTCCAATTCCAAGAAGGTGAAGAGAGCTAGAAGGACCCCAGGTGTGCGCAGTGTAAAGGATGACGTTGTTTTGCGGAAGGTAACCGCTAGAGGGTATCCCCAGTGGTAGGTGCATCCCTTTAGTCTGGCCAGCACGGGTCTCAGTAGGGCTCTTCGTTGTAGAGTGGCCCTGGAGAGGTCCGGGAGTATCTTGATGGTAGCTCCATAAAAATTTACATCACCATGATCCCAGATCTTGCACAGGATCAATTCCTTATGTGTAAAACGGTGCAGTCGGCAAAGCACATCGCGGGGGCGGTCCGGATCCGAAGTTTTGGGACCGAGAGCCCTGTGAACTCGGTCAAGTTCCAGGGATGGGGACGTCACCCCTAGTAAATCCCAAAAAATGGCTATTACCGTTGCCGCTAGGTCTTCTGCACCCGTGGCCTCTGGTAGTTCCCGCAGCCGCAGATTATTGCGGCGGCTGCGGTCCTCCATGTCCTCTAAGTGCAGCTGCAGGTCTATGGCCATGATGGCATGCGCTGCCTGGGTATTCTTCAGAGCAGAAATCCGGAGCTCAATGGAGGTAACAGCGGCTTCATTGGTCACCACGCATTCAGTGAGCGAGTGCACCTCAGCCCTTACCTCCTGCATGTCCCGACTATGGACTTCCTCTATGCGGCACGCCAGGGCCTCGATGTCCGCTTTGGTGGGGAGAGCCTGTAAGATGGAGTGGAGGTCCTCAGGTAAGCCGCTCGAATGCTGGGATGAGCCGGCCATGTCTGTACGGAAGGCTGCTGGAGTCCCCTGAGACATATTTAATGCGGCTGGTGATGAGGGGTCAGCGAGCAGGATGGGCGCGCCGCTCTCTAGTTGGGGAACACAAGGGGTCTCTGTAATGGCGCTGGATGTGGCCTGTTGCGTGTCTCAGAGAAATCTCTGGATACCACTCCGAAGAGTCAGCGGACGGTTCCTGCGGGGTGGTGGGTTTGTTCAAGAACATTTTCTGGATAACATGCCTCGGTAACTGTGTCTGGTAGTCGTCTAAATGTCGAGGTAGGACAGGGAAAGCCAGCAGCTCATCTAAAAGACGTCTTCACCCAGCCACTGCTAAGCCACGCCCCCCACTTTTCCTTGTTTAATTTGCCAGCACAATGGACATTTTATATAATATATGGTATGCACGGTTTTCATGCATTTTTTATGTGTCACATCAAATTGGTATTTTTTTTAAATTGTTCACCTCCACCTTTAATTAGATTTCCATCTATGTTGATGAGAATTTTTAGTAGGCTTGTTGCTCTTCCGCTAAATGCCATTTACTTACTCTGTATAACTTCTATTATTCAGTTACCTACATACAGCTTCCCTTTTTTAATCCTGCATTATCTCCAGTATCCCTGGGCTCTATCTAGGTTTTAGCTGGCATCACTGGTTTATCCCTATTTTGTTGTTAGAATTTGTTTTTAATTAATAGATGTACAGCTTTTTAATCAATTTTTAATCAATTTTTATTACATTTTGTGCATCCCATCATCAGTCTACCGCATTATCTGATCTCTGATTTGTAGTTGTTACAGTGGGGAGAACAAGTATTTGATACACAGCCGATTTTGCAGGTTTTCCTACTTTCAAAGCATGTAGAGGTCTGTAATTTTTATCATAGGTACTCTTCAACTGTGAGAGACAGAATCCAAAACAAAAATCCAGAAAATCACATTGTATGATTTTTAAGTAATTAATTTGCATTTTATTGCATGACATAAGTATTTGATACATTAGAAAAGCAGAACTTAATATTTGGTAAAGAAACCTTTGTTTGCAATTACAGAGTTCATACGTTTTCTGTAGTTCTTGAGGTTTGCAAACACTGCAGCAGGGATTTTGGCCCACTCCTCCAGATCCTTCAGGTTTCGGGGCTGTCGCTGGGCAATACGGACTATCAGCTCCCTCCAAAGATTTTCTATTGGGTTCAGGTCTGGAGACTGGCTAGGCCACTCCAGGACCTCGAGATGCTTCTTACAGAGCCACTCTTTAGTTGTCCTGGCTGTGTGTTTCGGGTCATTGTCACGCTGGAAGACCCAGCCACGACCCATCTTCAATGCTCTTACTGAGGGAAGGAAGTTGTTGGCCAAGATCTCGTAATGCACGGCCCCATCCATCCTCCCCTGAATACGGTGCAGTCGTCCTGTCCCCTTTGCAGAAAAACAGCCCCAAAGAATTATGTTTCCACCTCCATGCTTCACGGTTGGGACAGTGTTCTTGGGGTTGTACTCATCCTTCTTCCTCCAAACACGCTAGTGGAGTTTAGACCAAAAAGTTATATTTTTGTCTCATCAGACCACATGACCTTCTCCCATTCCTCCTCCAGATGGTCATTTTATGGTGCAGGATTTTAATCCATGACAGCGTAGTGTGTTACTAATGGTTTTCTTTGAGACTGTGGTCCCAGCTCTCTTCAGGTCATTGACCAGGTCCTGCCGTGTAGTTCTGGGCTGATCCCTCACCTTCCTCATGATCATTGATGCCCCACGAGGTAAGATCTTGCATGGAGCCCCAGACCGAGGGAGATTGACCGCCATCTTGAACTTCTTCCATTTTCTAATAATTGTGCCAACAGTTGTTGCCTTCTCACCAAGCTGCTTGCCTATTGCCCTGTAGCCCATCCCAGCCTGGTGCAGGTCTACAATTGTATCCCTGATACACAGCTCTCTGGTCTTGGCCATTGTGGAGAGGTTGGAGTCTGTTTGAGTGTGTGGACAGGTGTCTTTTTTACAGCCAGAATTCTTACTAGTTGGTAGGTGATCAAATACTTGTGTCTTGCAATAAAATGCAAATGAATTATTTAAAAATCGTACAAAGTGATTTTCTGGATTTTTGTTTTAGAATTAGTCTCTCACAGTTGAAGAGTACCTATGATAAAAACTGTAGACCTCTACATGCTTTGCAAGTAGGAAAACCTGCAAAATCGGCAGTGTATCGGCAGGGAAACTGGAGATAGTGCAGAGAAGGGCAACCAAACTTATAAGAGGCATGGAGGAGCTCAGCTATGAGGAAAGATTAGAGGAACTGAATTTATTCTCTCTTGAGAAGAGGATATTAAGGGGGGATATGATCAACATGTACAAATATATAAGGGGTCCATATAGTGAACTTGGTGTTGAGTTATTCACTTTACAGTCAACACAGAGGACAAGGGGGCACTCTTTACGCCTAGAGGAAAAGAGATTTCATCTCCAAATACGGAAAGGTTTCTTCACAGTAAGAGCTGTGAAAATGTGGAAAAGACTCCCTCCAGAGGTGGTTCTGGCCAGCTCAGTAGATTGCTTTAAGAAAGGGCTGTATTCTTTCCTAAATGCACGCAATATAACTGGGTACTACCATTTAGAGGTAAAGTTGATCAAGGGAAAATCTGATTGCCTCTTGGGGGTCAGGAAGGAATTTTTTCCCCTGCTGTAGCAAATTGGATCATGCTTTGCTGGGGTTTTTCACCTTCCTCTGGATCAACTGTGGGTATAGGATTGGGTATATGGGACTGTTTGATATTATTTTTTATTTATTACTTGTGTCTTTTTTCAACCTGACTAACTATGTATCAAATACTTGTTCTCCCCACTGTATATCCATTCCATGTAAAGTGAATTTGAGACTACATTAAAATGGCTGCTATAGTGTCATCCCTATGAGAGACCATTGCGAAATGGTCTCCGCAATACAGTTCAATAGCGCGCTACGAGAAAATGGCCACAATGCAATTTCACTATACTATTTAAGGATACCAACCCTTGCCTGTTGCTATTCCCTGATGAAGTTCCCTGTGCGCGATGATATGCGTGGGGATTGAGCGATAGGCAAAGTCGGAAGTGACGCAAAAAGTAAGTGTATCAGCTTTATGTGTTTTAATAAATCCGTGTCAAAACATTATTATACTATCTGAGATCTTTCTTCCACCTCCATCACTGGGACTGAGATAACCTTGCAGGAGGCTGTATCCATCTTAGGAAATCACTGCTAGACGCTTTGGAGAGGGATCCCTAGAGGACCCCCAGAGGCTGCCTGGAGCACTTGATCCAGATATATGCTGTAAGCTTGCAGCAGTAAGGTGATAGGCTAGTGCACATTAAGGTGTCATCTCATTGGATTGGCTAGGCATCAGCCGTTTATTCACTGTTCATGGTGAAGGGAACCATCACTCATTCATCAATTTTTGATTGCTTTATGTATTTTCACTTTTGGCTTGTTGTATACACATAGGCCCACACTTTGGACTTTTATTCATCTTCACTGCTTGATTGCTATTTGAGCCTAGGCCGGCTTACTGGACGTATTTCGCATTGCACCTATTCAATCAATCATTGTTTGTTTTTATCAATATATGCCTATCATGTTCCTGATTTTCTTTATTGTTTAATATTTTTTGTTGCATATTCATATCATTTGCACTTGCACTTTAACTGTAGATATTTTTCACCACCTATCAAACATCTCACAGCGCAGCACCATCATTTTTTACCATTTCTATTTATCTGCTACGGTTCAGCCGAACAGTTGCCTGCTGCAGTAGGCAGTCTATCTATTTAGTTAATTTGGTTCCAGCAGACAGCGCAAGAGTACCACCTTTTATTTGTACCTTCTCCACTAACTTGTTATTTGCTTTATCCACTCATTTTTATTTTTACAGGGTGCTTCGTTTTCCATTTGCACTATCTATATTCTCCTTCCTGGGAGATTAGAGTACCTTACTGGTTTATATGTTCTGTTTTATACATGTTCTAGTTATGGGTATGCCCCCTAGAGAGGATGTCCATCTTATGGTGTTAAGCCTCCCCTTACGTCAGTTGGGGTACAGTTATACTGCTTTGCGTTCTGCACTTGATTGGTTGCTGATTTCATATCATACCTGATTTAATCTTGTACTATGTATAATTAGTTGACCCCTCTTTTATAGACCACCCTGGGATACTCCCACTTACTAGAAAGGTCAGTGCTGTCTCGTTTGAGGGGATTCCCAGCATCGAGAGGCAGTTTTCCCTTAGTCAGGACGTAGGTAGGTCAGTAGCCGCAAAAGGCTTGGTCCCTCTATTTCATTACGTTGCCCGCATCTGGCTGGTCTCTGGAGGTGGGTAGCTAAGGTGGGGATGCCGAGGGGGACAACCATCCCTGTTATGCTTAACGGTGTGACGTTGGGTGTGCCCCCCCCCTCCGTATACTCGACTTATGGGTTCCTCTGAATCCGAATGGGGATTCCTCTTGATGTTGATGAACAAGTTACTGTAGATACGATCGTGATGGAAATATTCTATATATAACCTTTTGGTTACCGATAGGGATGGTGCTATATGCAACACCATCTCTGCCGCTTATAATGTTGTCGATCTCGGAGAGTCAGGGTGGCTGGAGTTAGCTGGGAGTCTCTAACCATTCCCCCAATTAGGCCAACACTCACACGTGTGTCAGTGAGCGTTTTTGCAATTTCCTTTTTGCTAATATGGACTCGGGAGTCTGCGCTAAACATTAATACGTTAGCCATCTCTTGACCTTTACTACTTTTCTTTACTCACCTTTCTTTTCTTGCTGTAACTCACCATTTTCCTCTCTCTTCTTTCTCGTCTTTTCCTTCTCTTCATATTCTTCTTCCTCGCCTCTTGCCCTCTTTTCTTCACATTTCAGACCAAGCCCCCCCCCACTTTTTTTTGGATCACGCTGTCACTGTATACTATCCATGCTGTATTTATTAATGCTAAAGGACTTAACGTCCCTGAAAAGAGATGTTGCTTCATGACCTGAAATTTTTTCATGCGGATGTTGCATTTATACCCACTTCAGAGATGAAAACCCCCCCTGCCTAAAAACAGGTTCTACCCCATGACATAACATTCCACTAATAAAATTGCCAAGTTGAAAGGAGTCTCGATCGGACTCGATGTTGGGTAACATGAACATGTCTGAACACCCTAGTTTTCTATTTGTTAAGGGCATGATTGGCGACAATCGAGTGATTTTAGCTACCCTATATGCACTCACCAAGACCTTTTCTCAGTCTTAGTCTTGGCCATCTGATACTGGAAGGGGATTTTAATGTTCCTCTAAACCCCTCTATTGATACCTCCTCAAGGTCTTTCTCGGTTCCTCCTGGATCCCTCAAACTAATATCTAGAGCCATACAAAGAACAGTTGATTGATGTGTGGCACTTGCTCCATTCCGGGGAAAGAGATTACACCTTTTACTCTCCCCCCCATAAACTGTACACACGTACAGACTACTTTTTGATCATTACATTGCCAATAGCATGCAATGCCAAGCTGCGGTTTAATAGCATGCAATGCCAAGCTGCGGTTTAATAGCATGCAATGCCAAGCTGCGGTTTAATAGCATGCAATGCCAAGCTGCGGTTTCCAAAGCGAGCAAAGTTCTTTCTTGTATTAAGAGAGGTATGGACTCCAGAGAGAGAGATATCATTTTGCCCCTGTTCAAATCATTAGTAAGACCTCATCTGGAATATGCCGTTCAGTTTTGGACACCAGTTCTCAAAAAGGATATCGGGGAACTGGAGAAAGTGCAGAGAAGGGCAACCAAACTGATAAGAGGCATGGGGGAGCTCAGCTATGAGGACAGATTAGAGGAACTGAATTTGTTCACTCTTGAGAAGAGGAGAATAAGGGGGGATATGATCAACATGTTTAAATATATAAGGGGTCCATATAGTGAACTTGGTGTTGAGTTATTCACTTTACGGTCAACACAGAGGACAAGGGGGCACTCTTTACGGCTGGAGGAAAAGAGATTTCATCTCCAAATACGGAAAGGTTTCTTCACAGCAAGAGCTGTGAAAATGTGGAATAGACTCCCTCCAGAGGTGGTTCTGGCCAGCTCAGTAGATTGCTTTAAGAAAGGCCTGGATACTTTCCTAAATGTACATAATATAACTGGGTACTGACATTTATAGGTAAAGTTGATCCAGGGAAAATCCAATTGCCTCTCTGGGATCAGGAAGGAATTTTTTCCCCTGCTGTAGCAAATTGGAGCATGCTCTGCTGGGGTTTTTTGCCTTCCTCTGGATCAACTGTGGGTATAGTATTGGGTATATTGGATTGTACGTTTTTTTTTTATTTATTTTTTTTTTATGGTTGGACTGGATGGACTTGTGTCTTTTTTCAACCTGACTAACTATGTAACTATGCTGTCCTAGATTTATCAGCACAATTACATGGTCAGACCATGCACCCATAATCTATGGTTTATCTGCAACTCCTCCCTCTAACACAAGATCTTGGAATTAAATGAGAGCCTTCTTCAAGGCTCAGCTATCCTGGCAGATGTGCTCAAGGAGATCACCCTTTATTTTCAAAAAAATGACACCCTTGAGTGTAATCCTGGGATTAAATGGGAAGCGCACAAGGCGGGAGGAGACATTACATTCTCTCTTGACGGACATACACACTCTTGAATCTTGCTATAAACATGCCCTGTCTCGGACTTTGCAGAAGGAACTATTGGCTCTACGCAAATATGTTACGGATTTAAAGTGTTTCAAAGCTAAAGCAGCGATACAAACCTGTCAAACTATCCTACAAATTCGGTGACAAGTGTGGCCGCCTATTGGCCAAATCTATTTGAGAACAAAAATTAGCAACATACATTCCTCAAATTATTTTGCCCAATGGCCAGAAAGTCACTCTTCCTAAAAAGGTCACAAGAGAATTTGGAGCTTTCTACATGTCCCTTTACAATTTACCGGTCGCATCTCCATCCCATCTCCATCCCAAAACCAAATGGATGAATACTTGGCTTCCTCCAGTTTACCTACACTGTCTTCCACAATACAGGAAGAACTAGAAGTGCCCATCACGTTGGAGGAACTCCAATGTGCGGTGAAAGCTGCTACACTGGGTAAGTCTCTGGGCCTTGATGGTCTTATAATACAATATTATAAACTTCTTTTACCCTCCCTCGGCCCTTATATGACTAAAATGTTTAATGCTCCAGGGGAGGAGACGTCCCTCCCTCCAGAAACTTTAAAATATCTTGGTGACCCTTAAGAATGATAAGGACCCTACGGCTTGTGGCAGCTACAGACCGATCTCGTTATTGAATGTCGATCTGAAGCGGTTTACTAAAATACTGGCCTCTAGACTGCAACAACATTTACCACAATTGGTCCACCTAGACAAAGCCAGTTTTGTCATGACACGCGAAGCCAGGGATAATACAGTTAAGGTCCTCAACTTGCTCCATATGGCCAACCAGAATCATATCCCATGTGTATTCCTCAGTACAGACGTCGAGAAGGCGTTTGATAGGGTGACTTGGCGCTTCAAGTTTTCGGTTTTACGACATATAGGTCTTCGGAACACCATGCTTAGCTGGATCTCTAAAATATATTCTCAACAGACAGCGCAGATTAAGGCAAATGGAGTCCTCTCCGATCCTTTCCCCATTACTAATAGGATGAGACAGGGGTGCTCCCATCTACACTCCTCTTCGCCCTGTCGCTCAAATTCTTTCTTTGTAAGATCCGTCTAAATCCCAATATCACAGGCCTCGAAGTAGGAGGGGTTCAGCATAAAGTATCGGCTTACGCTGACAACATGCTATTTTTCTTTGACAAACCCGTCTGTGTCGTTTCCTAACATTCTTCGTGAATTTGATCTCTCGATTCTGAAAATAAACTTCTCGAAATCAGAGGTGATGGGAGTGGGAATTCCACAACCTCTTCTTCAGAACTTGTGGGTTAATTTCAAGTTCAAATGGACAGACTCTGCACTGAAAAACCTAGGCATTTATGTCCCAATCTCAATTGTCCCGTACCTTTGAATGGAACTTTCCACCACTGATGAGTAAAACACATACCTTACTAAAGAAGGGGCAGAGCGGGCTTCATTCCTGGTTCGGGCGCTGTAACATCATTAAATGAGCACATTACCAAAATTTTCATACCTCTTCCAGGCTCTTCCATTTGATCCCCCCTTCGCTATTTTAGACAGGTACATTCTTTGTTTACTGACTTCATTTGGGCCCACAAACACCACTGACTAACGGCACCAGTTAGGCTCGGTTCACACTGGTGAGATGAGAGAACCCTGCGAATCCACTGTGGGTTGTCCCAACACACCCGACTCAGGCAGTTCACACTGCCATATGCGAACTGCAGGGAGTGTCAATACAAAGTTAATGACAACCCCAGATCGGTTTGCTTATCACAGTGTGAACTATCAAATCGGATCTGAATCGTATTGCATGGGTGTGAACACCCATGTGATCCGATTCTGGTGGGGACCAAAAAAAGGGTCCTACACAACTTTGGTCTGAATGCGATGCAAATTCAGGCATACAATCTGTATGGCTGAATTCACATCGCATGTGATTTGCACAGCAGTGCGGTGCAAATCACATGCGATGTCGCACAGCGCACTAATTTGGACCCAGCCTTAACGTTCCCCAAGCAATATGGAGGTTTAGCAGTCCCAGACGTTTGTAAATATCACCAAGCAACTCATCTGAGCAGACTCATTGATTGGTGTCGCCACCAGGACACCAAACTCTGGTCCCAACTCGAGCAGGCCCAGAGCACCATACCATTATTTAGAGCACCGTAGTGCTATGAAGCGTTACCTCGGTCTTTGAAAACACATGCCTTAATTGGACCCACAACGCGTACATGCTCTCATTTCCTATCAACGGGTAAGTTTCTTCCTTAGGAAGCCCTACAGGCTCTTTTTTTTTTTTAGAGCCCTACAGGCTCTAGATTTTTGGAGGGCTCTTTCCTCCATTCCTTGCCACCCCCACATACTTTTAACCATCGCCTCATCACCCTCAAAAAATATTGCTCTGATCAAGGGGTTTTACCCCATGTACTCTCCAAAACCTATAGCCTATTGATTACACCCCCAGAGGATTACTGACTACCATGCATAACAAAATGGGAGGCCGACTTGGGATGTACATTCTCCCCAGATCAGCAAAGTAACATTATTAGATTTACACTCAAATCTTCAATTTGCACAATAATACAGGGAACCAATTTTAAAATTCTGCCTGGATGTAAACTCTCTTGCATAAATTATTCCCACACACCAAGGATCTGTGCTGGCGGGGCCTACAGGGGAGGAGAACGATACTACACATTTTTTGGTCCTGTCCCAAAATGGATCGCTTCTGGGAGGAGGTCAGGAAGATTGTCCAAAAATGTACAGATTATGAGATTCCTAATTTCTAAACGATTATACGCCACCTTCTCAACGCCGCCAAGTCCTGTATCCCTCTCACATGGAAGAGCCCACAGCCACGGAAGATTGGCCTCTGGCTTAACAGGGTAGAAGACATAAATAAAATTGAAGACCTCATGCTTACAGCTCAGTATAAATGGGAACGGTATTCCAAAACCTGGACATTGTGGAACACGTTTGTCTACTCTGATGAAGGGACAGCCCTTTTTGCCACTTAGATCACTGACTAAACAAAACTTCATAGCAAACCCCACTAGGAAACAGTGAGCCCCCGCCTTTTTTTCGCCACTCCTCTTCCCCCTTGTTTATCTTTCTTCTTCTTCCTTCCCAAAAAAAGCAAACAGATTGGCGGTTTGCCTTTCTTTTTTCTCTTGGTTTTGAACCTACAATGTTTGCAATCACTTGCTTGAAACATGCACATTTCTTATTACAGTAACAATCTCTACCTTCAGTTGATTTCTCATTGTATATGGCTCTTGCATACTGTGTTATGATGTATAATCCAATTCGTACACTGTTGTACAGTAGTGGCCTGTCCATTAGGGGTGCACGGGCCCAGTCCCCCCTATCCATGCGTCCGGCCCCCTGATCTACATGCAGGGTGCATGGATTCCAATGGGGGGTTTTAAGCACGTGATTAGAGCCAGAGGCTCTAATAGGCTTCAAAAAAAGATGGGCTCGGGCACAGAGCACTGCGCCTGAAGCCCACCCAGTTGTGTGACAATAGTAAATGAATATTCACCATTATCCCACTGATTCTGCCTCTTGGCCAATCAGGAGGTGGGTCCTGAGACCCGTTTCTCAACTGGCACAAAGGAGAAGCTACCCTATTTGCCGAGGGAGGAGATGCAGGGCGAGAACACCGCCGTGATGCAGAGGAAGCGCTGCCTGGGGTGTTTGTGGGTAACTGACTGACTGGGGGACTAGCACCAGCCGCCACTGCTGTTAAGTTGACATGGAAACTTTCTTTCCGGATTAAATAAAATATTTGAAAAAAATAAAACCCTCCATCAACTGGTCTCCTCAGTTCCCAGATGTTTATAGAGTGTGGTTAAAACAAGAGGGGATGCTACACTATGGTAAACATGACCCTGTCCCAACTTTTTGGAGACGTGTTGCTGTCATCAATTTCAAAATGACCTTGTTTCTTTTTTCTTAAAATGGTATAAGAGGAGATTAAGGGCGGATATGATGAACATGGTGTTGAGTTATTCACTTTAAGGTCATCACAAAGGACAAGGGGGTACGCTTTACGTCAGGAGGAAAAAAAGAGTTTTAACAAGTCTCTAAAGGTATGCCATACTTACAGTACCTGCTCTGTGCAACCTCGATCCTCCTATTCTCAGTTTCCATGCCAGCGCTCCTGGCTCTTTTCATTCAGTGCCCCCCTAGGAAGCTGCTTCCTATGTGGGCACTCATGTGGGCCCGATCCCAGCTGCCTCTATAGACACAGACAGAGGGGCAGGGTCCAGCCCCCTGCTCCCTTGTCACAGAGTTTAATTGACAGCAGTTGGAGCCAATGGCTTCGCTGCTGTGGATCTGCCCTGTAAGAAGGGATAGAGCGGACAGAGCTGCTGCTTTTATGCAGAGCGCTGGATTGCGATGGGGCTCAGGTAAGTGAGGCTCAGGTAAGTATAGGGGAGGTTTTGGGGGAGCTGGATACAGAAGTTTTTTTGTTAACCTTCATGCACAGAATGCATAAAGGTAAAAAAACTTCAGCCTTTAGAACTGCTTTAATCTCCCAATACGGAAAGGCTTTTTCACAGTAAGGCCCAGTTTACACCTATGCGAATTGGATGCGGCTTACACTGCATCCAATTTGTATGACATTTTAAAATACGTTCATTTGAATGAGGCTGGTTCACATACCTGCGTTGCATTTGCACTCCGCATTGCCCAAAAAATGTGTGCGTTTTCTGGGCATTGCGGTGCGAATTGCAAGCACATTATCTTCTATGGCAAGGCATCTGATTCGCAGATGCATTCCGTTGTGAACAGGATAAAATCCTGATGTAAACCTGACCTGACACTGATGCAATCCTGACCTGATCAAAAACTGACATGAATCACTGAACAACTGATTTTTCTCTTCGCAGGAAAACCAGAGCTTCAATTCGCACCGCAAATGTGTGAACTGGGCTTAAGAGCTGTGAAAATGTGGAAATGACTCCCTCAAAAGCTGGTTCTGGCCAGCTGAGTAGATTGTGTTAGGAAAGGCCTGGATTCTTTGCCAAAATGCAAGGAAAGCATACATTTAATTAGTATGGAAAAAATGAACACATTAGCAGCTAATAATAAAAACTGCACCACACTAGTGGGTATGAACTCAAATTGTTGGCTGTAATGAATAACCAAACTGACAATCAGAAACACTGAACAGTTTATCAAAGATGTCCAAACCTAAGAAAAACTTTGTCCTACTAGCAATGTAAATAATTATACAGTGACTAAGCAAGATCTACATATTACCTGCTGAGATTCCTTACTGCAGGCCCAGCACATCAAAAGCTCCCTGTTGGGTGTGGTTACAATTGCTTAACAGGCAAATTGCCATTTGATAAAGGTCTCTTATTGCAACTGTATAAACAACCAAGGATGTGTATGTTAATAGATATACAATTATGCATGCTACAGACATGCAAAGAAAATTGGGAAAAGTTCCCAGACAGTCGGTATATAGTGACCCCAAACAGTATGCCATCAAAAAAGAGATTGTTTATTGGACCCAAAATTCGATTACAACAGCAAATATAAATGATAAACCTCCACCTGACACTGCAATAACAACGTTGTTATTCAAACATTAAAAATGTAGCACATACAAAGCCCATGGGAATAAACTCAGGGGAGCTGGTAATCATATCCTCTGTCTAAAATGTGTGTGCAAAATCAATCGATTTGCTCAATTGAGCAATATCAATTCCTAATGCAGGGATAATGGATTAGATTGCATCACACAAACAGTGAGTGACCCGCTCAAGAAAATGTGAACACAGGGGCAGATTAGTATCAATACGATTATCTAGTGTGTGCTGGTATATAACAAACCAATCCCCGTTGTTAAGATTTTTTTTTTTTTTATAGATGAAGGCTCGTTCTCCTCTGAACGTGCCTTGAAGTATGGCAAAAGCTCCAGGAATGTAAATGGTAGCAAAGTTATTGAGCTGAAAAAACAGATCAAACTATGACTGGGAATGCTCAAGTGGGAGTGTAATCCTGTATGAGAAGGTATCTCCTGCCTCGATCATCTCAGTCAATAGCCATGCAGTGTTTTGATGAATCCGTTATTAAAACAGAGACAGCTGTCAGCAGTGAATTGTTGGCATAATCAACTTACAGTTCATAGAATGCCTTCGTATTGATGAGAAATGTTGACCATTCATGTGCAGGCTTCCAAGTTGTATACTCTGCTTGTCAGCACGGCGCTAGCTAATTTCCAAGATCATTGCGGCTCTCATGAATCGTGTGTTTTTCGGGCGGGTGTTCCTTTTCTGTATTCGTTGCCTCACGTTCCTAGAGCTAATGCTTAGCCTTCCCTTCACTTCTCTGCCATCAGATATTATGCTTCAAGGGCTGAGGGTAGTGTATCCCTTTAGGTTTAGGTTAATATGTTTCGCATGCCCAGGTTTTTGGCACGCTTCTTCAGAACAAAGGAAGGGCATCTAACGCTGGTCTATTTGAAGGGAACTCCTTGATTTAATTATCAGCAGCCACTGCGGGCAATATTGTGAAACAAGAGTCCTTAAAAATTATCCCCTTAGGTGCCAAAATAGAGAGATGCAAAAAGCACAATTCAACTTTTAATATAGATTAAAAATATAACAATAAACACATAAATGTTACTGGAATGTTCAGTGATTGGCATTAAAGTTTAATGTAAATTTTGTGTGGAAGGGTAAGCGTAAGACATAGGGATATATAACATACTTCTAAAAACATATAATGAATCCATGCTCTCAAAGGTCTCAGGTTAAATATCCATCCAAATATCTTATTCTTCCAGGAAGACTCCGAAATTTAATTCACGATTCATTCCGTTTATTTAAAAATCCATCGTTTTTCAGTCTGCTGAAGAATTTTTTTATCAAAGTCCCCTCTTTTTTGTGGGAGCCTCAAGGCTATTATGCCTTTCGCTTTTAGGCCTTCTGTTTTTCCATTATGAACTTTAAAATGTTAAACCATTGGGTTGATTTTCCTTTCCGATAGCACAGATATGCTGCTCCCTAATGCGCACTCTAATGCCCCGTACACACGGTCGGACATTGATCAGACATTCCGACAACAAAATCCTAGGATTTTTTCCGACGGATGTTGGCTCAAACTTGTCTTGCATACACACGGTCACACAAAGTTGTGGGAAAGTCCGATCGCTCTGAACGCAGTGACGTAAAACACGTACGTTGGGGCTATAAACAGGGCAGTAGCCAAAAGCTTTCATCTCTTTATTCTGAGCATGCGTGGCACTTTGTGCGTCGGATTTGCATACACAGGATCGGAAATTCCGACAACGGATATTGTTGTCGGAAAATTTTATAGCCTGCTCTCAAGCCTTGTGTGTCGGAAAATCCGATGGAAAATGTGTGATGGAGCCTACATACGGTCAGAATTTCCGACAACAAGGTCCTATCACACATTTTCTGTCGGAAAATCCGACCGTGTGTACGGGGCATTAGGGGTCTCTTAGTCTTCCCATTATATGCTCTGTGTCATGGACATTCAAGCATGTAGGTAACTTTATCCGTAGAACAATTGATAAAGCTTTTGATTTCATAAGATTTAGTTGCTTCTGCATTTCTAAATTCTTTAGTTTTTTCTACAAAGGGACAGATGCCACAGTGCCCGCATGGGTACATTCCAGTTATTTTCAATTGTCTATCAGCCGGAGGAGATTTGGAGAATTCTGAGTGTACTAGGAGGTCTTTGAGGTTGTCAGCCCTTCTGGCCCTACTAGTCTAGCCAGTTGAGAATTTAGATGTAAGTATGTAAACACACCGTGAGTTTTAGGGCAAACACAATAAATTACCCAAATTTTTGGTAAAATCTAAAATACGAGGTTGCACCGAGTAAATAGACGCCCAACATGCCAAACCATAAATTTATGTGCGCCCATAAAATGGCGGCAAACTTCAGTACCCCATATTTTCTGTAGGCGATGTTTCAAAAGCCCCTTATAGGCATCAGTTTAGGGTTACAGAGAAGGTCTTGTGTTAGAATTATTGCTCTCATTCCGGCATACGCGGCGATATGTAACATGTGTATCGCAATCGACTTTTTCATACGTAGGCACCCCGATGCATGTGTTTACGTTCGTACATGTGTATATGTGGGGGTGGGGGGCCTCAAACATTTTTGGGGGGGGGGTTATGTGCTTGGGTACAACGTTATGGTTTTGCAAAAAAAGAATAAAACAATTTTTATGTGATGATTTTTAGGTGACAGATTCTCTTTGAGATATGCAGGGTCTAGAAGACCCTGCATGTCTCCCCCGTATTCCACTGAATGTTTTGCAATGCTGATCGCATTGTAAAAACAGCTTTTCTCGGCAAGGCAACCTGGGGACACCGAGAGCTTAACCTGGAAGTGACGTCGCTTTCCGGGTCACAAGAATAAGGGAAGGAGAGAGGACGTGTGTCTGCTCTTCTCTTTCCCCTCTACCCACCAAAACCCACCATGGAGATCTCGGGCCCACCGGTGGGCAGGGGAGCGCCGGTACCGGGGGTGTGTGAGAGCAATCAGGCAGCAGTGGAGCCGAAGAGTTAAACTGTTCTAGTTCATAGCAGTTTCTCCTAATCCTTAGGAAATGGCCAATTGGGATTCCTTGTACTAGAGGACGGTGACTGGTTGCATAAAGGAGTATATTTGCTGCACTTTCCTTCCTAAATGTAGATGTAACTAGAGATCCATTTTTAAAACTGATGTTCAGATCAAGGAAGGGGATTTGAGTTTGATGGTAGCTGTAAGTGAGGCGGACATTTTTTTTCGTTCCTACTGAGTTCCCTCATAAACTCATGTAGTTCTTCAATGGACCCTGTCCAGATCATCAATAGATCATAATATATTGGAACAGGGCCGATGAATATACTAGCTCTTCCTCCCACAGTCCTAGGTAAAGGAAGGCATATGCCGGTGCCAACGGGGCCCCCATAGATGTCCCTCTTATTTGCTGATAAAACTTCCCATAAAACTGGAAATAATTGTTCTTTAGGATAAACTCCAGCAGTTCAACAATTCATTCTGTGTGCCCATTAGGGGGTGATGCTTATCCAGACAGTAGGAGACTGATTTCAGGCCCCATTGATGAGGTATTGAGGTGTAGAGCGTTTTCACATACTACACACATACTAACAAAGCCCCCTTTGGGATAGAAATTTTTTTGTAGCTTTCTAAGTATTTATAATCACCAATCCCCATTAAATTAGTGGGTATGATGCCCAGCGGGTGTGGAGATGCGACTCGATGTACATCTTGCGGCATGTAGGCGTTCCTTGATCATCCGATCGAGGGCGAATACTTCTGTGCAAAATGTAAGCACGTTGTTTTCCTGGAAGCCCAGGTTCTGAATCTAGGCAAACAACTGTCAACACTGAGAAGACTCTCCATACTAAAGGAGAGTTGGGATCTGTCAGGGCTGGGCTCAGCCCTTCCTTCTCAAAGCTGGCCGCTCAGCTATCGGCTAATTGCCAGCTCCCGTCTCTCCACAGTGACTCACCTGTTGATGATATCCTGCTAGTCAGTCCTGCCTACTTAAGCCGTCCAGTCCAGATGATCTATGCCTTCATCTTGGTCACATCTCTAGAGACGCCTGTGTTCCGGTAAAGACTTGCTTGGCTGACATTCCTGCTGGCTCCAGATCCTGCTTGCTGTTCTACTACGCTCATCTCTGGCTCCCTGACGTTTTTGTTAGTCTGACTATCCGTTCCGGTTCCTGAACTCTGGCTATGTTTTGACTATGTTTACTCTGTTTACCTTTTTTTATTATTATTAAACAAGTGTGATTTAACTGTACTTCTGTCTCAGTCTATTCATGGTTTCTGTCAGTAGGCAAAGGCCATGAATTCAGAAGATGCAGTCAATCCACTTGTTGGTAATATTTCTTCCAGAATGGATGAGCAGGATCACCGCATGGATCAGTTTGCCATGGCGTTACAAACGCTCCTGAGTCGCACGGCTCACCTGGAATCTCCCACTGTGGCTGCTCCGGTACAGCCTGTGTTGCAGGCCGTCCCTGCTGCTGCTCCAGTCTCTGTGCAGGCATCCGCCTCAACTATTACCTCTATAAGAGGTATGTCTGGTTCCGCTCCTCTTCCCCAGCAATCTGGGGGCGATCCAGTCTAATGCAGAGGGTTTCTCAACCAGGTTGAGATATACTTTGAGATGCTGCCCCAGGCGTTTTCCAAGGACATAAGCAAAATAGGTTTCGTGATATCTTTTGCTTTCTGAGAGAGCCTTGGCCTGGGCAAACCCTCTATGGGAGACGCAAAAACCTGTTGTCTTGAGTTACCCTGAGTTTGTGGCTTCTTTTAAAAGGGTATTTGACGTTCCCACACTCTTCTGCTGCCAAGTGCCTCATGTACATTAGAGTATGAGAACTGTTGCAGATTACGCCATTGAACTCCGTACTCTGGCAGCAGAGGTTACTTGGAACAATGAGGCCCTCGTGGCTGCTTTTTCTCATGGTCTCTCGGATACCATTAAGGATGAGATAGCAGCTCGAGATATACCCACTGAGCTGGAGAAGTTGATCACGTTTGCCATCCTCATTGACTCCAGACTCAAAGAAAGACTCTCTTTTAACCACTTGACGACCGCCTCACGCTGATATATGTCAGCAGAATGGCACGGGCAGGCAAAATCACGTACCTGGTACTTGATTGCCTTCCTGCGGGCGGGAGGTCCAATCGGACGCCCCCCGATGCCCGAGGCGGTTGGCTTTGGTCTGGGAGCGTTCAGAGATAAGGGGGAGGCCATCCATTTGTGGCCCTCCCCTCGCGATCGCTCCCAGCCAATGAGAATCTTCCCCTGCCTCTGTGTAGTACACAGAGGCAGGGGGTGTGATGGCATTTTCCGTTCCGGCGCCGAGGAGAGAAGACTGCAATGTGAGTGCACCAACACAACACATCACAGTAGAACATGCCAGGCACACATTACACTCCCCTTTACCCCCCGATCACCCCTCCCCCCGTCACACTGACACCAAGCAGTTTTTTTTCTGATTACTGCATGGTGTCAGTTTGTGACAGTGTGGTAGGGCAGTTAGTATTAGCCCCCTTTAGGTCTAGGGTACCCCCCTAACACACCCTAATAAAGTTTTAACCCCTTGATCACCCCCCCGTGGCCAGTGTCGCTAAGCGATCATTTTTCTGATCTCTGTATTAGTGTCACTGGTGACGCTAGTTAGGGAGGTAAATATTTAGGTTCGCCGTCAGCGTTTTATAGCGACAGGGACCCCCATATACTACCAAATAAAGGTTTTAACCCCTTGATTGCCCCCTAGTTAACCCTTTCACTAGTAATCACCGTATAACTGTCACAGGTGACGCTAGTTCGTTTATTTTTTATAGTGTCAGGCCCCCCCCCTGTTTATTACCGAATAAAGGTTTAGCCCCCTGATCACCCAGTGGTGATATGCATCGCCCCAGGCAGCGTCAGATTAGCGCCAGTACCGCTAACACCCACGCAGCATACGCCTCCCTTAGTGGTATAGTATCTAAACGGATCAATATCTGATCCGATCAGATCTATACTAGCGTCCCCAGCAGTTTAGGGTTCCCAAAAACGCAGTGTTAGCGGGATCAGCCCAGATACCTGCTAGCACCTGCGTTTTGCCCCTCCGCCCGGCCCATCCCAGCCCACCCAAGTGCAGTATCGATCGATCACTGTCACTTACAAAACACTAAACACATAGCTGCAGCATGCGCAGAGTCAGGCCTGATCCCTGCGATCGCTAACAGTTTTTTTGGTAGCGTTTTGGTGAACTGGCAAGCACCAGCCCCAGGCAGCGTCAGGTTAGCGCCAGTACCGCTAACACCCACGCACGCACCGTACACCTCCCTTAGTGGTAAAGTATCTGAACGGATCAATATCTGATCCGATTAGATCTATACTAGCGTCCCCAGCAGTTTAGGGTTCCCAAAAACGCAGTGTTAGCGGGATCAGCCCAGATACCTGCTAGCACCTGCGTTTTGCCCCTCCACTCGGCCCAGCCCAGCCCACCCAAGTGCAGTATTGATCGATCACTGTCACTTACTAAACGCATAACTGCAGCGTTCGCATAGTCAGGCCTGATCCCTGCGATCGCTAACAGTTTTTTTGGTAGCGTTTTGGTGAACTGGCAAGCACCAGCGGCCTAGTACACCCCGGCCGTAGTCAAACCAGCACTGCAGTAACACTTGGTGACGTGGCGAGTCCCATAAGTGCAGTTCAAGCTGGTGAGGTGGCAAGCACAAGTAGTGTCCCGCTGCCACCAAGAAGAAGACAAACAGGCCTTTCGTGCCCATAATGCCCTTCCTGCTGCATTCGCCAATCCTAATTGGGAACCCACCACTTCTGCAGCGCCTGTACTTCCCCCATTCACATCCCCAACCAAATGCAGTCGGCTGCATGAGAGGCATTTTCTTTATGTCCTCCCGAGTACCCCTACCCAAGGAACCCCCCCAAAAAAGATGTTGTGTCTGCAGCAAGCGCGGATATAGGCGTGACACCCGCTATTATTGTCCCTCCTGTCCTGACAATCCTGGTCTTTGCATTGATAAATGTTTTAAAAGGCTACCATGCACTAGTTATTAGCGTAGGGTACAGCATTGCACAGACTAGGCACACTTTCACAGGGTCTCCCAAGATGCCATCGCATTTTGAGAGACCCGAACCTGGAACCGGTTACAGTTATAAAAGTTAGTTACAAAAAAAAAGTGTAAAAAAAATAAATAAAATATAAAAAAAAAAAAAAATTGTTGTCGTTTTATTGTTCTCTCTCTCTCTATTCTCTCTCTATTGTTCTGCTCTTTTTTACTGTATTCTATTCTGCAATGTTTTATTGTTATTATGTTTTATCATGTTTGCTTTTCAGGTATGCAATTTTTTATACTTTACCATTTACTGTGTTTTATTGTTAACCATTTTTTTGTCTTCAGGTACGCCATTCACAACTTTGAGTGGTTATACCAGAATGATGCCTGCAGGTTTAGGTACCATCTTGGTATCATTCTTTTCAGCCAGCGGTCGGCTTTCATGTAAAAGCAATCCTAGTGGCTAATTAGCCTCTAGACTGCTTTACCAAGCAGTGGGAGTGAATGCCTCCTCCCACCGTCTTCCGTGTTTTTCTCTGGCTCTCCTGTCTCAACAGGGAACCTGAGAATGCAGCCGGTGATTCAGCCAGCTGACCATAGAGCTGATCAGAGACCAGAGTGGCTCCAAACATCTCTATGGCCTAAGAAACCGGAAGGTACGAGCATTTCATGACTTAGATTTCGCCGGATGTAAACAGCGCCATTGGGAAATTGGGAGAGCATTTTATCACACCGATCTTGGTGTGGTCAGATGTTTTGAGGGCAGAGGAGAGATCTAGGGTCTAATAGACTCCAATTTTTTCAAAAAAGAGTACCTGTCACTACCTATTGCTATCATAGGGGATATTTACATTCCCTGAGATAACAATAAAAATGATTAAAAAAAAATAAAAATGAAAGGAACAGTTTAAAAATAAGATAAAAAAGCAAAAAAATAATAAAGAAAAAAAAAAAAAAGCACCCCTGTCGCCCCCTGCTCTCGCGCTAAGGCGAACGCAAGTGGCGGTCCATCGTCAAATGTAAACAGCAATTGCACCATGCATGTGAGGTATCACCGCGAAGGTCAGATTGAGGGCAGTAATTTTAGCAGTAGACCTCCTCTGTTAATCTAAAGTGGTAACCTGTAAAGGCTTTTAAAAATGTATTTATTTTGTTGCCACTGCACGTTTGTGCGCAATTGTAAAGCATGTCATGTTTGGTATCCATGTACTCGGCCTAAGATCATCTTTTTTATTTCATCAAATATTTGGGCAATATAGTGTGTTTTAGTGCATTAAAATTAAAAAAAGTGTGTTTTTTCCCCAAAAAATGCATTTGAAAAATCGCTGCGCAAATACTGTGTGAAAAAAAAATTGAAACACCCACCATTTTAATCTGTAGGGCATTTGCTTTAAAAAAATATATAATGTTTGGGGGTTCAAAGTAATTTTCTTGCAAAAAAAAAAAAAATTTTCATGTAAACAAAAAGTGTCAGAAAGGGCTTTGTCTTCAAGTGGTTAGAAGAGTGGGTGATGTGTGACATAAGCTTCTAAATGTTGTGCATAAAATGCCAGGTCAGTTCAAAACCCCCCAAATGACCCCATTTTGGAAAGTAGACACCCCAAGCTATTTGCTGAGAGTCATGTCGAGTCCATGGAATATTTTATATTGTGACACAAGTTGCGGGAAAGAGACAAATTTTTTATTTTTATTTGCACAAAGTTGTCACTAAATGATATATTGCTCAAACATGCCATGGGAATATGTGAAAATACACCCCAAAATACATTCTGTTGCTTCCCCTGAGTACGGGGATACCACATGTGTGAGACTTTTTGGGAGCCTAGCCACGTACGGGACCCCGAAAACCAAGCACTGCCTTCAGGCTTTCTAAGGGCGTAAATTTTTGATTTCACTCTTCACTGCCTATCACAGTTTCGGAGGCCATGGAATGCCCAGGTGGCACAACCCCCCCCCAAATGACCCCATATTGGAAAGTAGACACCCCAAGCTATTTGCTGAGAGGTATAGTGAGTATTTTTCAGACCTCACTTTTTGTCACAAAGTTTTGAAAATTGAAAAAAGAAAAAAAAAAGTTTTTTCTTGTCTTTCTTCATTTTCAAAAACAAATGAGAGCTGCAAAATACTCACCATGCCTCTCAGCAAATAGCTTGGTGTGTCTACTTTCCAAAATGGGGTCATTTGGGGGGGTTTTGTGCCACCTGGGCATTCCATGGCCTCCGAAACTGTGATAGGCAGTGAAGAGTGAAATCAAAAATTTACACCCTTAGAAATCCTGAAGGCGGTGATTGGTTTTCGGGGCCCCGTACGCGGCTAGGCTCCCAAAAAGTCCCACACATGTGGTATCCCCATACTCAGGAGAAGCAGCTAAATGTATTTTGGGGTGCAATTCCACATATGCCCATGGCCTGTGTGAGCAATAGATCATTTAGTGACAACTTTGTGCAAAAAAAAAAAAAATTGTCACTTTCCCGCAACTTGTGTCAAAATATAAAATATGCCATGGACTCAACATGCCTCTCAGCAAATAGCTTGGGGTGTCTACTTTCCAAAATGGGGTCATTTGCAGGGGTTTTGTGCCATCTGGGCATTTTATGGCCTTCAAAACTGTGATAGGTAGTGATGAGTGAAATCAAAAATTTACGCCCTAAGAAATCCTGAAGGCGGTGATTGGTGTTCGGGGCCCTGTACGTGGCTAGGCTCCCAAAAAGTCCCACACATGTGGTATCCCTGTACTCAGGAGAAGCAGCTGATTGTATTTTGGGGTGCAATTCCACATATGCCCATGGCCTGTGTGAGCAATATATCATTTAGTGACAACTTTTTGTAATTTTTTTTTTTTTGTCAATCACTTGGGACAAAAAAAAATAATATTCAATGGGCTCAACATGCCTCTCAGCAATTTCCTTGGGGTGTCTACTTTCCAAAATGGGGTCATTTGGGGAGGTTTGGTACTGCCCTTTCATTTTAGCACCTCAAGAAATGACATAGGCAGTCATAAACTAAAAGCTGTGTAAATTCCAGAAAATGTACCCTAGCTTGTAGACGCTATAACTTTTGCGCTAACCAATAAATATACGCTTATTGACATTTTTTTTTTTACCAAAGACATGTGGCCGAATACATTTTGGCCTAAATGTATGACTAAAATTGAGTTTATTGGATTTTTTTTATAACAAAAAGTAGAAAATATTTTTTTTCAAAATTTTCGGTCTTTTTCCGCTTATAGCGCAAAAAATAAAAACCGCAGAGGTGATCAAATACCATCAAAAGAAAGCTCTATTTGTGGGAAGAAAAGAACGCAAATTTTGTTTGGGTACAGCATTGCATGACCGCGCAATTAGCAGTTAAAGCGACGCAGTGCCAAATTGGAAAAAGTCCTCTGGTCTTAAGGCAGCCGGGGCTGAAGTGGTTAAGGAGCGCTTGCAGGACCCTCCTGTACATTTGTCTCGGAACTTTGCAGTCCCACCCTTGCCTCCCTCACCTCCCATGCCTCCTGAAACAGAGTCGGTCTGTGAAGATGAACCCATGCACTTGGGCTTCACGCGTCTCTCTGCGGAGAGAACCCTTAGGAGAAGGGAGAGATTGTGGCCAGGCAGGTCACTTTTTGAAGTCTTGTCCTACCCGTCCAGGGAATGCTCGAACCTTGAGGTCCTGTCATGGAAGACCTTAGGTGGCGTTATTTCGTCCCCATTTATCCAGAAGGATAAGCCCCTGTTTTCGGTTACCCTTTCTTGGGCTGAGTCGTCTGTCGAGATACAGGCTCTAATCGACACTGGGGCTGCAGGCCAGTTCATTGATGCTGCCTTTGTATCGAAGCGCTCGATTCCGCTGCAGCTGCGTGACACTCCACTTGTCATTGAGGCTCTTGACGGGAGACCTCTACAGCATGCCCATGTGACTCATGAGACTGTTCCATTGTCCATGGCCGTAGGGGCTCTTCACCATGAGATAATCCAATTCCAAGTTATTTCCTCACCCAAGTTTCTGCTGGTTATTGGTTATCCTTGGTTACAGAGGCACAACCCCTATTTGATTGGCTCCGTGCTGAGGTTCTCTCCTGGTCGCCACAATGCAGTAAGACATGCTTCCAGAGGGTAGCCAAGGTCCCGTGTACCTCTTCACTCTCCTCCCTGCCGGAGGAGTACCACGATTTTAGCGATCTCTTTGACAAAGGTCAAGCCGGTAGTTTGACTCCACACCGGTCGTATGATTGGGCAATTGACCTTCAACCTGGTGCCATACCCCCTCGTGGCGGAGTTTAGCCTTTGTCAGTCATGGAGGATTATGTTGCAGACGTACTTTCTTGAGGTTTCATCCGCAAATCCTCATCTCCTGCTGGTGCTGGTTTCTTCTTTGTGAAGAAGAAGAGTGGTGAACTGAGACCTTGTATTGATTATAGGGGTCTTAATCGTTCCACGATTAAGATAGCCTATCCGATTCTGTTGATTATGGAGTTACTTGACCGCCTCAAGGGAGCAACGGTTTTCACAAAGCTTGATTTGAGAGGGGCATACAATCTGGTGAGGATTAAGGAGGGCGACGAGTGGAAAACTGCGTTTAATACCAGAACAGGCCATTATGAATATCTTGTAATGCCTTTTGGCCTTTGTAACGCCCCAGCAGTTTTCCAGGAATTTATTAACGATGTCCTCCGAGATTTGTTGCAGTTATGTGTAGTGGTTTATCTCGACGATAACCTCATATTTTCCAAGTCCCTGGAGAGCCACCACTCAGATGCCTGTCGTGTGCTTTAGAAACTAAGAGAGAGCAATCTCTATTGTAAATTGGAAAGTTCAAATTCCATCGTGAACAGGTTAAATTCCTGGGTTATGTCATTTCCACTGCTGGTTTTTCGATGGACCCAGAGAAACTTTCAGCAGTCCTACAGTGGGCCTGACCTGTGGGTTTACATCCTCCGTGGTGTTTTCTTAGCTGCCAACTATTATCAGAAGTTTATTCGTAACTTCTCGTCTCAGGTCAAGCACCTGACTGATATGACCAGAAAGGACGATAACCCACAGAATTGGTCTCTGGAGTCTATTAATGCCTTTGAGAGTCTCAAGGCTGCCTTTGTTTCTGCTCCTGTGTTGGCACGTCCTGATCCTACGTTACCTTTTATCCTTGAGGTTGATGCTTCTGAGACTGCAGTTGATGCCCTTCTGTCTCAATGTGCTACCTCAGAGCGCTATGCATCCTTGTGGCTACTTTTCCAAGAAACTGACACCTGCGAAGTGCAATTACGAGATTGGTGACAGAGAGCTGTTAGCGATCATTTTAGCCCTGAAAGAATGGAGACATCTCCTCGAAGGTACCACTGTGCAGGTTCCCATTCTTCGTGACCACATTCTTGTCTGAGGCTAAACGCCTCTCTCCCAGAAGGGCATGATGGGCTCTTTTCTTGTGTAATTTCAATTACATTGTCTCATTCTTACCCGATACTAAGAATGTAAGGGCTGACGCATTGTCACAACAATTTTCCTCCACTTCCACCTTGGGGTGTCTACTTTCCAAAATGGGGTCATTTGGGGGGGTTTTGTACTGCCCTGCCATTTTAGCACCTCAAGAAATGACATAGGCAGTCATAAACTAAAAGCTGTGTAAATTACAGAAAATGTACCCTAGTTTGTAGACGCTATATCTTTTGCGCAAACCAATAAATATACGCTTATTGACATTTTTTTTATCAAAGACATGTGGCCGAACACATTTTGGCCTAAATGTATGACTAAAATTGAGTTTATTGGATTTTTTTTTATAACAAAAAGTAGAAAATATCATTTTTTTTTCAAAATTTTCGGTCTTTTTCCGTTTATAGCGCAAAAAATAAAAACCGCAGAGGTGATCAAATACCATCAAAAGAAAGCTCTATTTGTGGGAAGAAAAGGACGCAAATTTCGTTTGGGTACAGCATTGCATGACTGCGCAATTAGCAGTTAAAGCGACGCAGTGCCAAATTGTAAAAAGTGCTCTGGTCAGGAAGGGGGTAAATCCTTCCTGGGCTGAAGTGGTTAATAAGTCATTAAGACGTATAAATTCAGGTTTCTCTTTGAGGGGGTCTAGTTGATTGGTGCTGTCCTCCAGAAGTTTATTAATTTCTAGTATTTGTGCCTTTTCTTCTTCAATGATAAGTTGCATCATTTCCAATCCTCTTTTTCACAAATCTTTCTGTCTGGAAATGTTCTGAGGTAACCACCTTTTCCCTAATGCAGCGTACACACGGTCGGACTTTGACAGGACTGGGCCGACGGACCAAATCCAGGCGGACAATCCGATCGTGTGTGGGCTTCACTGGACCTTCAGCGGACTTTTCCAGTCGCAAATCTGATGGACTTTAGATATGGAACATGCTTCAAATCTTTACGTCGTAACTCCGCCGGACCCAGAAATCCGCTCGTCTGTATGCTAGTCCGACGGACAAAAACCGACGCTAGGGCAGCTATTGGCTACTGGCTATCAACTTCCTTATTTTAGTCCGGTGTATGTCATCACGTACAAATTCGTTGGACTTTGGTGTGATCGTGTGTAGGCAAGTCCGTTCGTTAAAAAGTCAGTCGAAAGTCCGCCGGACCAGTCCGGTCAAAAAGTCCGCCCATGTGTACGCGGCATAAGTCCCATTGGTATCATTTGGTGTTGTATATAGGACTCTAGTGATGATATGTCCCATTTGAGACTGGAGTTTTTAATTATACGTTTATGATTTTTTTATTTTTCCCTAATCAGATCAATCGTTTCACTAGCAGGGTGATCATTTTAATTAGTAAAGGCTGTTTTTATCTCTGTCTCTATGTCTTCACCTAGTTGAAATGCCATATTTATACAGTCTCCAGTAATACAACATATATAAACAAACAAATTATAATGGTTAGGGGTGGAGGTCTTTGCAGTTGATTGGTCCACTACAGTCTTCACTAAAGAGAAGGGGATAAAAAAAAAACAAAAAAAAAAACAATCTGGCTGAAGGAGGAGTTGGGTGACAGACCCTAGTTTAGGGGAATCCCCAGATGACTCATATTGCATCTGTCATTCCACAAATATGAGTGTGGATCACCATACCGAAGAACAAAAATGTGCAAAGAAAATTGGGAAAAGTTCCCAGACAGTCGGTATATAGTGACCCACAGACAGTATGCTATCAAAAAAAAGAGTGTTTATTGGACTCAAAATATGATTACAACAGCAAATATAAATGATAAACCTCCACCTGACACTGCAATAACAACTTTGTTATTCAAACATTAAAAATGTAGCACATACAAGACACTGGCTCGGCCTCACCTGGAGTATGCTGTCCAGTTCTGGGCACCAGTCCTCAAGAAGGATGTGCTGGAAATGGAGTGAGTACAGAGAAGGGCAACAAAACTAATAAAGGGATTGGAGGACATTAGTTATGAGGAAAGGTTACGAACACTATACTTATTCTCTCTGGAGAAGAGACGCTTGAGAGGGGATAGGATTTCAATTTACAAATACCATACTGGTGACTCTGCAATAGGGATAAAACTTTTCCGCGGAAGGGAGTTTAATAAGACATGTGGCTACTCATTAAAATTAGAAGAAAAGAGGTTTAAACTGCGTAGAGGGTTCTTTACTGTAAGAGCGGCAAGAATGTGAAGTTCCTTTCCACAGGTGGTGGTTTCAGCAGGGAGCATCGATAGTGTGAAAAAACTATTAGATAAGCACCTGAACAACAACATACAGGGTTATACAATGTAATATCGACATAAAATCACCTGAACAACAGCATACAGGGTTATACAATGTATACTGACATAAAATCACCTGAACAACAACAAACAGGGTTATACAACGTAATACTGACATAAAATCACCTGAACAACATCATACAGGGTTATACAATGTATACTGACATAAAATCACCTGAACAACAACAAACAGGGTTATACAACGTAATACTGACATAAAATCACCTGAACAACATCATACAGGGTTATACAATGTATACTGACATAAAATCACCTGAACAACAACAAACAGGGTTATACAACGTAATACTGACATAAAATCACCTGAACAACATCATACAGGGTTATACAATGTAATACTGACATAAAATCACACACATATGTTTAACTTGATGGACTTGTGTCTTTTTTCAACCTCACCTACTATCTACAAAGCACATGGGCATAAACTCAGGGGAGCAGGTAAACATATCCTCTGTCTAAAATGTGTGTGCAAAATCAAACAATTTGCTCAATTGAGCAATATCAATCCCTAATGCAGGGATAATGGATCAGATTGCATCACACAGACAGTGAGTGACCCGCTCAAGAAAATGTGAACACAGGGGCAGATTAGTATCAATAAGATCGTCTAGCGTGTGCTGGTATATAACAAACCAACCGCCCTTGTTTAGAAAACATTTTTTAGAGATGAAGGCTCGTTCTCCTCTGAACGTGCTTTGAAGTGTGGCAAAAGCTCCAGGAATGTAGTAAATAGTAACAAAGTTATTAAGCTGGAAAAACAGATCAAACTATGGCTGGGAATGCTCAAGTGGGAGTGTAATCCTGTATGAGAAGGTATCTCCTGCCTCGATCATCTCAGTCAATAGCCATGCAGTGTTTTGATGAATCTGTTGTTAAAACTAATACTGTCAGCAGTGAATTGTTGGCATATAGCCAACATGCAGTTCGTAGAATCCCTTCATATTGACGAGAAATGTTGACCATTCATGTGCAGGCTTCCCAGTTGCATACTCTGCTTGTCAGCACAGAGCCAGCTATTTGTATCATGTTCCTAAAGCTAATGCTTAGCCTTCACTTCACTTTAATGTCGTCAGATATTATGCTTCAAGGGCTGGGGTAGTGCATCCCTTTAGGTTTAGGTTTATAGGTTTCGCATTCCCAGGTTTTTGGCACGCTTCTTCAGAACAAAGAAAGGGCATCTAACTGGTCTATTTGAAGGGAACTCCTTGATTTAATTATCAGCGGCCACTGCTGGCAATATTGTGAAACACGAATCCTCAAAAATTAACCCCTTAGGTGCCCAAATAGAGGGATGCAAAAAGCTAATTTCAACATTTAATATAGATTAAAAATAGAACAATAAACACATATAAATGTTACTGGAGACTGTTCAGCGATTGGCATTAGAGTTTCTTGAAAAATTTTGTGTGGAAGGGTAAGTGTAAGACATAGGGATATATAACATAACAATCCCCTTTGTTTAGATTTTTTTTTCTAAACAAGGGGGATTGGTTTGTTACATACCAGCACACACTAGACGATCTTATTGATACTAATCTGCCCGTGTTCACATTTTCTTGAGCGGGTCACTCACTGTCTATGTGTGATGCAATCGGATCCACTATCCCTGCATTAGGGATTGATATTGCTCAACTGAGCAAATCGTTTGATTGATTTTGCACACACATTTTAGACAGAGTATTTGTTTACCCATTCCCCTGAGTTTATGCCCATGGGCTTTGTATGTGCTACATTTTTAATGTTTGAATAACAACGGTGTCAGGTGGAGGTTTATCATTTATATTTGCTGTTGTAATCGAATTTTGAGTCCAATGAACATAATCTCTTTTTGATAGCATACTGTCTGAGGTCACTATATACCGACTGAGAACTTTTCCCAATTTTCTTTGCACATTTTGGTTCCTCGGTATGGTCATTCAGACTCATATTTGTGGAATGACAGATGCAATATGAGTCCTCCAGGGATTCCCCTAAACTAGGGTGAGTCACCCAACTCCCCCTTTAGCATGCTACAGATATACTTACTGGGACCAAAATATTGTTGCGCACACTGGTAGGGCTGTGCCTTAAGCTGGCCATAGATAGAGTAAAATTCAGCTGGTTCAGCAGGGATTGGACGAATTTCAATCTACAGCTGTGCCCACTTGACAGAAAAGCATCTAACGATCGACTTCTGTTGAGCAGGCTGCAGCTGCTTGAGTAGTGTACTTTGACAGCAGAGGCAGAATACAATAGCACAGTGGGGAGGATTCCTCTATCCATCTCTCTTGTGTAGATAATACGTTCATTTTTTTTTTTTTTTTAATATAAGCCTGAATAATCTTCTAGCCCGTGAATTTATATTTTGCCTTATCTGGCCACTATACTGTAGACGAAGAACATACAGTGCTCAGCATAAATGAGTACACCCCTTTTGAAAAGTAAGATTTTAATCAATATCTCAATGAACACAAGAACGATTTCCAAAATTTTGTCAAAACCGAGTTTTAAAGAACATTTGTTTATCTCATTACATGAAAGTAAGGTTAACCCACTTGCCTATAGGGGACTTTCACCCCCTTCCTGCCCAGGTAAATTTTCAGCTTTCAGCGCTGTCACACTTTGAATGACAATTGTGCGGTCATGCTACACGGTAACCATGTGAAATTTTTATAATTTTTACAATTTTCTAAACACAAATAGAGTTTTCTTTTGGTGGTATTTAATCACTGGGTCTTTTATTTTTTACAAAAAAAGAAAAAGATGAGAATTGGAAAAAAAAAGTTTTTCTTAGTTTCTGTCAGTAAATTTTGTAAATAAGTGATTTATCTCCTTCACTGATGTGCGCTGATGAGGGCATTGATTGGTGGCACTGATTGCTGGCACTGTATTGTAATCAGGGCACTGATGATCAGTGCCCTGATTACATGTCTGGATGTCACTGATCGGCTCTCCTCGCCACAAACTCTGTCATTGGGCGATGACCGGCATTTACGTCTTTACATGTGACCGGCTGTGATTGGACACAGCCGATCACATGGTTAAAGAGCCACGGCTCTGTACAGAGATAGTGTCCTAGCAACAGGGCGCATGAGAGCAGACATTCTGGGACAACGCCATATGACGTCATCCCAGAAAGAGCCGCAACGCCCTTCCGTCATTTGACGGTGGGCGGGCGGCAATCAGTTAATATAACTTACATTTACAAAATCTTCAGTTTTACTGAAAAAATGCAAAAATGAATACATCCCACAACAAAAACTACTACATCTAGTATTTTATATGACCTCCATGATTTTTAAGTATGGCACCAAGTCTTCTAGGCATGGAATGAACAAGTTGGCGACATATTGCAACATCTTTTTCCATTCCTCTTTTAGAGCCTGGATGTTGGATGGAGAGTGAGGCTCAACTTGTCTCTTCAGAATTCCCCATAGGTGTTCGATTGGGTTCAGATCAGGAGACATACTTGGCCAGTGAATCATTTTCACCCTGTTCGTCAGAAATGTAACAGTGGCCTTAGATGTGTGTTTTGGATCAGCATCATGTTGGAAAAGTGCACAACGACCAAGGGCACGGAGTGATGGTAGCATCTTCTCTTTCAATATAGAGCAGTACATCTGTGAATTCATGATACCATCAATGAAATGCAGCTCCCTGACACCAGCAGCACTCATGCAACCCCACAGAAGGACACTGCCACCATGTTTCACTGTAGGCACCATGCTTTTTTCTTTGTACTCCTCACCTTTGCAACGCCATATAGTTTTGAAGCTATCAGTTGCAAAAACATTTATCTTGGTCCATCACTCCACAATACAGTATCCCTTTTGCTACAGTATTCTGACTGAAAAGTAAAGCTTTGCTGATCTTCTTGTTGCCTTCACCTTTCTTGTGTAAAGAAATTATTTTCTTTCTCAGGCCTTGTGACATTTCTCTTCCATCTGGTGCCATTGATGACAGCATGAAAAGGGAAGGGGTTTTCTTTGTTAAGTAACATCCTTTTATAATCAACTGTCTGCTGGACACTTGTTTAATGAATAATTGGACTCACCTGTAGATCAATTTGCTGTTACATACATAGTAGGCGAGGTTGAAAAAAGACACAAGTCTATCAAGTCCAACCTATGTGTGCGATTATATGTCAGTATTACATTGTATATCCCTGTATGTTGCAGTCGTTCAGGTGCTTTTATCTAATAGTTTTTTGAAACTATCGATGCCCCCCCGCTGAGACCACCGCCTGAAATTAATTCCACATCCTTGCCGCTCTTACAGTAAAGAACCCTCTACGTAGTTCAAGGTTAAACCTCTTTTCTTCTAATTTTAATGAGTGGCCACGTGTCTTGTTAAACTCCATTCCGCAAAAAAGTTTTATCCCTATTGTGGGGTCACCAGTACGGTATTTATAAATTGAAATCATATCCCCTCTCAAGCGTCTCTTCTCCAGAAGTTCAGTGCTCGCAACATTTCCTCATAGCTAATATCCTCCAGACTCTTTATTAGCTTAGTTGCCCTTCTTTGTACTCGCTCCATTTCCAGTACATCCTTCCTGAGGACTGGTGCCCAGAACTGCACAGCATACTCTAGGTGTGGCCGGACCAGAGTCTTGTAGAGCGGGAGAATTATCATTTTATCTCTGGAATTAATCCATTTTTTTTCAAACCATAGTTTATTGATTTTCACAATGTACAGTACACGGTAGGTTACAGTGAATACATCATGGTAGATATACAGAGTAGTAACAAAGGATAGAAGCTCCTGGATTAAACCATGCTACAAATATGCAGGCTACTCAGGTGATAGTAGTACGTGACCTCAATAGGAGGCAGAACCCGTCACCCCATCTGGGTACTAACTGTGAGCAGGTTCTTGGTGGAGCGTTAGCAAACGGCCTGCTCTTAACCCAGTATAGGGTCTCTGGAGCTCTATCTCATAAATGTGTCTGTTTAAGGGTGTTAACTAGGAAACAAAAAGAAAAAGATAAACTTTTGCTATTGGTGTAGCGCAACATATAAAGTATAGCTAAGAGTCGTAGCAGTTAATAACAATAGTAAACATCGTAGTGATTGAGAGGAGCAGGTAAACAGGGTAGTTCATTCAGATGCAAATGGGATAGGGATGTCAGTTGTGGGGGGGTTCGTTCATAGGGGGGTTGCATTTAGGGTGTTTAAGCGAAAGGAGCCAGTTGGTTTGGAAGCTAGGAAGTTGGAGGTGGGCTTTGGCGTGCATGAATTCCATCAGGCAGTGGTTATTTAGGAGTGTGATTATTTCCCCGCTGGAGGGGGGTAGAGGGGATTTCCAGTTTTTGGCAATGGCTAGGCGTGTAGCAATAAGAGCGTGGGAGATAATCCGCGGAGGTTTAGGCCAAGGTTCTAATTCAAGGCCCAGTAGTACCATTTGTGGAGTCAGGGGTACAGGGACCGATAATATGGAGAGGAGGAGTTTGGAGAGCATAGACAATAGCGTGGTTAGGACCGGGCAGTCCCACCATTTGTGGAGCGGGGTGCCCGGGGATCCACAATTTCTCCAACACAGATTGCTTGTAGTTGGATAAATATGGGCAAGTTTAGTTGGTGTAAGGCACCAGTTGTGGTATATTTTTTGGACCGTTTCCCAATGAAGTAGACACTTGGAGAATTTCAGGGGTGTTGTGAGCGGTACCATTGTTGGGGTGTGTAGGTGCATTGTAGCAAGTTTTCCCATTTTAGCATTGTGGGGGATTTAAGTGTTGGGCACGTATTGGTGAGGAGTTTGTAGCAAAACGAGTTTCCTCGTTGGATGTGTTTTGGAGAGGATCGATCATGTTCTAAGGTATTTGAAGAAGTCCTTATGATCTATGTGAAAGGTGGTTTGAAGAGCGTGGAACGATTTGAGGTTGGAACCTTCATGGAGGATTCCGATATTGGAGATGCCCTTGGCTGTCCAAGCAGAGAAATTAATGTCAGGGGTGAGGGTGTGAAGAGCTTCCAATGGTATATGTTGGAGCAGGTTTAGTGGGATGCCTTTAGAAGGTTGGTATGATGGCTTTCCATACCCGTATGGTAGCATTAACTGTATCGAGGAACGAGTGGGGCTCCTGATGTTGCAATAGGAGGGCACAGAGGATCAGTTTGGGATGGGGGGGGGGGGGAGTGCTGCTTGTTCTATTTGCAGCCATGTGGTATGGTGAGCATTGTTCCACCAGGTTTTGGCATGGCCCAGTAGTCGCTTTATAGTAGGCCGCTAGATCTGGTGCTCCCATCCCACCAGCAGTGGCTGGCTTGCAGAGTGTTGCTTTTCAGTCTAGAGCGTTATGAATGAACCATATGAATGTGTTGAGTATAGTTTGCAATTGTTTGATGAGGGTGTGGTGAGTTGTATGCCCAGGTATGTAAGGGTGGAGTTAGGCGCCCATGAAAAGGATGTGCAGTGGGTAAGCTTGTTTGACATGTTGGTCCAGTCCTATGCTCAACACGCTGGATTTGGAAAAGTTGATTTTGTAGAGAGAAACTTTTATATATTCAGGGTGTCGTGCAATGAGGGCAAAGAGGTGACAGGGTCAGTTAGGGAGATGATGACATCGTCTGCGTATAGTCCAATTTTGTGCGTGTCTCTTGCTACTGCTATTCCTGATACGCGGGTTGACTCTGATTGATTGGGCAAGGGGTTCCATGACAAGGGCGAATATCAGGGGTGAAAGTGGGCACCCCTGACATGTCCCATTGGAAATATGAAAGGGGTCAGAGAGCAGCCCGGAGGTTAGTACTGCTACTGGGCGAGTATTGCTTGTAGGATGGTCCCAGTAAAGCCAAATTTCCGGAGGACAGCAGTGAGGTAGGACCAATCCACCCTGTCAAATACCTTCTCTGCGTCAATGGAGATGAGCAGAGAAGGCGTTTGATGGTGTTCCACCCATTGTATCAGGTCAATGAACCTGCAGGTGCCGTCCGAGGTTTGCCTGCCAGCCACAAACCCCACCTGATCAATATGATTTAGTTGTGGTATAATAGCAGATAATCGCGTGGCCAGGAGTTTGGCAAATAGTTTGGTATCAGTGTTTAGTAGGGAGATGGGTCTGTAGCTGGCAGGCTGGTCAGTCGGTTTACCCGGTTTAAGGCTGGTAACAATGGTAGCTTGGAGGGAATCTGGTGGGATGAAGCCTGTGTTTGTGATAGAATTGAAAGAGTGGCATAGGTAGGGGATAAGGTGATCAGATATATATACTTTATAGTATTCATTATTAAACCCATCAGGACCCGGGGCTTTATGCAGTGGTAGGGCTTTGATGGCCGCTGCAACTTCCATTGGAGAAAACGGGGAGGAAAGTTGGGAAATTTGTTCTTTTGATAGTGTGGGGGGGGTGAAGGTTGGCAAGGAAATTTTCGATAGAGGGTGAAGGAGGTAAAGCTTGGTCAGTGCTGGTGAGATTGTATAGGTTGGCGTAATAAGAGCTAAATTGGTCCGCAATAATCTTTGGGGTTGACATGTTTTGTACCGTGGCGGTCAGTAAGGAATGGGATTTTAGATTGTGATATTTTGCGTTTGAGTTGCTTAGCTAGGTAGGCCCCAGGTTTGTTGTGATGTGAGTAGGTTTGTAGGCGAAGGCGCTTGAGGTGGTAGTCGAAGTTGGTGTGGAGGTGAGTACTGAGGGTTTGTCTAGCTGTTTGTAGTTCAGAGGTGAGCAGAGGGGATGGTTGGGTCTTATTAGCTTGTTCGAGAATACGTATTTGATCTAATGCCGCGTACACACGGTCGGACTTTGACCGGACTGGTCCGACGGACGCCGATGGACCAAATCCGGCGGATAATCCGATCGTGTGTGGGCTCCACCGGACCTTTAGCAGACTTTTCCAGTCGCAAATCTGACAGACTTTAGATTCGGAACTTGCTTCCAATCTTTACGCCGTAACTCCGCCGGACCCAGAAATCCGCTAATCTGTATGCTAGTCCGACGGACAAACCGACGCTGGAGCAGCTATTGGCTGCTGGCTATCAACTTCCTTTATTTTGTCTGGTGTACGTCATCACGTACGAATCCGTCAAACTTTCCTGTGATCGTATGTAGTTAAGTCCGTTCGTTAAAAAGTCCGCCGCAAGTCCGCCAAAAGTCCTTCGAAAGTCTGTCACAAGTCTGTCGGACGGGCTGTCGGACTTTTGTAGCCGAAAAGTCAGACTGTGTGTACGCGGCATAAGAGTTTGTTAGTGATGGAGTTATGTTGTTTCTTCTCGTGGGCGCCTATCTTGATTAGGAGGCCTCTAATGTAGGCCTTGTGGGCATTCCAGAGCACGGTGGAGCTATCCACCGACCCTTCATTAGTGGTGAAAAAGTGTTGTAACTCGGATAGAATCTATTTTTGGTAGAGCTGGCGTGTAATGATAGAGGTGTTAAGCCTCCAAATGGTATTTTTTTTGTTTGGGAGTGCTGTTTGGGAGTCCAATTTTGGTATCATGGACTAATTGCAAAGTATGCTTGTCAGTCAAAAAGAGATTTATCCGAGAATATGTTTGTTGCGTGTGAGAGAAGAAGGTGTAATCTCTTTCGGTGCCATGGTGGCACCTCCAGGGGTCATAAAGGTCTTCCGAGTGGAGGAGGGAGGCGAGAGAAGTGGGGCGTTTGCGTGAGGGGTTGGAGGTGCCTAGTGAGGCCACAACAATTTGGTTGAAGTCTCCGCAAATGATCAGGGGTCCATGTTTGAAGGGTTCCAGCTTTTTCAATAGTGATTTGTAAAAGCGGTGCTGATTTGTATTGGGGGAGTAGATATTAGCAATGGTGATGGTGTGGTTATTGATGGTGGCATTCAGGATTATGAATCTGCCATCTGGATCTATGTCTGTGTGGAGTGGTTGGAATGAGACCGTGGAACGTACTGCAAGCATAACACCTGCTTTTTTCTTGGCGGCGTTGGCAAAATAGCAGTGAGGGTATTGTTTGTGGGACAAATGAGGTATAATGAGGCTTGTTTTGCCATGTATATGAATTCAGTACCATGAGACTATGTTTGCCCTCCAACCCCCATACATGTGTAACCTAAAAGTGTCCCAAACAGGGGGGGGACCAAGAAGAAAAGCGGGGCTCAAGGGAGAGGCAATCTCAATGTGTAATAAATGCGGATAGATATTTATTGGTACAAAATAGAAAAACATGGAGATATATATACACAAGCATAACCAAAAAGTAACCCTGCCTTAGTAAAATTGATCAATATCTGAACTGATCAAAACCAACAAAACACAGACATGGGGAACAAAAAACATGTATGGACTTGCAAAACAAAACAAAAACGTCCGGACGTCTTGGCTATTGATGTCTGCGCAAACCGTGACAATAAGAAGTGTACAGCAATGCTGAGTAAGGTTTGCAATGCAGACATCAATTCCCCCGGGGGAGGGGCGGCTTAGGGCGGGATGTAGAGGAATAGGGGGACGGGGGGGGAAAAGAGGGGGGGAGGAGGAGAGAGGGGGAAAAAAGGAAAAGGGTAAGGAACCTGGGAGGGGGTGATCGGCCGTGGAGTGGGATGCTGATATGAAGTCTGTGATCAGACGTCAATATGTCCTGTGGATGGGGGTATATTGGCCTTGCATCTGTACATATAGGATCACGGTTGCCAGGGTCCGGGATGGTGTATAGTAGGATGTGCAGTTATCCAGTATATAGTTAACTTTATGCAAACGCACGCTGTAATAAAGTCAAGTGGTGACAAGTATGGGCAGACATACATAGACAGGTTGCCTTGTACGTTACCGCTTCCGGGTCCCGTCTGGGAACCTTGTGATATTACCGGGTTGCAGTGGCTCCTGTGTTGTAAGCTGCGCCTCTTGTCTCTGTGTACAGTGCCGTGCACTGACCTAAAGCGTTCTCCGTGATCCGTGGGGTACTTCTTGTGTGCTTCTCATATGAATATGTGGCCAGCCATCCAGGTGCACCTGTTGCCCTTCCTCCGGCTGCTCCGGACCATGGAGCGGGACGCTCCCTCGATAGATGAGCCGGCTAGCCCCACCGGGGGATGACAGCGGGTGGGACGTCCGGGCGGGGTGGCGTCAGCGCGTTTCACAAAACAAACGTGTGTAGCTTCATCTGGACGTGCAGGTGGCGTGCAAGGGCTCCTTCTTATTCTTGTCCCTCCCTCATGCACGCCCACCCGGTTAGTTTAAATGAAGGAGATTCTTCCAGTCTGTGTGTGTCCAGGCTGTCATCCACTATTTGTTTCCTGCTTTCTTGTATATGGTTAGTGTCCACTTTCAATAACAAGAATCCCTTATACATTCAAACAAAGGGGGAATTGGAGACAGTAGTGTATACATCAAGTATGGTAAAATATATGTCATCATGCAAATAATATTCCTATTGTCTATATTACAGCAGTTAATCGATGTAAATAGACATTAATTAAGCTACTTTCATTCTGTTCATCAGATATACCAGATGACAGAACAGTGCTTAGGAAATACACTCAATACATATACCCGGTTAAGTCAAATCAAGACGGGGAAAGATAATGGAGGGATTAAAATCGTGTATAAAAGGTACATAGATAGGCAAGAGGAAAATGGGGGGGGGGGAGGGGAAAAGGGGGAAGGGAAGAGGAGGGAGTGGAGAGGGAAAGGGAAAGGGGGGGAGAGAAAAGGGGGAGGGGGGAGAAAAAGGGGCAACAGATAGAAGGGGGTCAATCTCTATCATAATGACCTCCAGCTTGTTTATGCTACCAGGAAAGGCTGAAAATTCAATTCTGTGTTCAAGCCCAAGGAGACCAGAGAACATCTTTTTTCTTTCTGCTGCAAGATTTGATCAAAGTCCCCTCTTCTGGGGGACAGATTGAGGGCATAAATTCCCTTCACTTGCATGCCAGACAGTTTGCCCTGATGGTATTGGGCAAAGTGTCTGGCTACCGGTTTCTCTGGATTTTTTTCCAGGATTTCCCTCATGTGTTCTCCTAGGCGAATCCTAAATTGTCGCTTTGTCTTGCCGATGTATATCTTTTTGCACGGGCAGGTCAACATATAGATGACCCTAGTGGTTGCACAGTTGATGAGACTTTTGATCTCAAAGTTATTTCTATTTAGAAAGTCACTGAAGGTTGTTGTCCTATGTACATATGGACAGACCTGACAGTGTCCGCAGGGGAACATCCCCTTACTTCTGGGAAATCGAGATAGCCACGAGCTATCAATACTTCTAGTGTGTTCAGAGTGAATTAGGGAGTCACCCAGGTTTTTGGCCCTTCTAGCTACCATTTTAGGAGTAGGTCCCACTATCTGGGCTATACCGGGGGGTGTTGGTGAGTATACCCCAGTGTTTCTCCAGTATGGTTTTGACTGTGTCCCATTGGGACCCGAACTCAGTAATAATTCTCACCGGATCTGGAGTGGTGGGAGAGGGAGGGGCAAGTTGTGGATTTTCTGTCGTCCTCCTCCCATAGTCCCAAATGGAGACAGGCGTATGCTGGGGCCCAAGGTGCTCCCATGGAGGTGCCGTTGGTTTGTTGATAGAAATTGGATAAAAATTGGAAAAAGTTATTTTTCAGGGCAAAAGTCAGAAGGTCCACTAGAAATTCGTTCTGTGGACCATAGTTGGGAAAGTGTCTGTCAAGGAAAACATCAACTGCTTTAATTCCCCAGTCGTGGGGGATCGACGTGTACAAAGACTCCACGTCGATCCCCACCAGGAGGAGCTCGCCCTGTATATTAATCTGGGAGATATGTCTCAGGACATCCCCTGTGTCCTTCACATAGGATTTAAGATCCGTAACCATCTCTTTCAGTAGACTGTCCAAATATTTTCCAGTCCTCTCGAGGGGACCCTTTATTGCTGAGACAATTGGTCTCCCCGGAGGATTTTCAAGTGATTTGTGTACCTTAGGGATGATATAGAATATTGGTACATTATACTCCTGAATTGTAAGGTAATTTAATTTCCGTTTGCCCAGTAGTCCTGCTTCTGCTGCTAATTTCAGTTTACTGTTAAGGTTAGTGACTAGGTTGGGAAAGGGGTCCTTGGATAGTTTTTTATAGGTTTTTGCATCGCTTAACAGGCGAAAAACCTCTTTTTCATAGTCTTTCATCCAGGAGCACCACATTCCCATCTTTGTCACTCCTTTTTATGACCAGCTGTGGGGCTACCGCGAATGGCTCTACGTTCCTCTGGGGAGAGATTGTCTTCACTTTTTATGCTCCATTGTTTGTGGGAACAGGAAGGAGGGTTGATGGATGCAAAATGGGTTTCCTGCACACATAATATGTCAGAGGTGTGCGCTAAAGCTTCTTTCCATAATAAGCTTCTTTTGTAGGGGGAGTTTAGGCCCTTTGCATTAATGGAGGTGATGGTGAGAGACATATCAGTAAGTGGATATCCAGCGGGGGTGAGGGAAGGTGTGTGTTGCTCCCTGTTGGCGGGTATGTACGGGGGGGTTATAAGGGGGTAAACCTGTAATAAAGAGGTACAATAGATAATCCGAGGATATACCTTAACGATGGTCAAAAATACCTATGGAACAGTAGGTAAAACCTGTAAGAAAACAGTGGTAAGTTACAAACTTAGTGCTGTACACAAAAGAAAGAAAGTAAAACTGACAGCACAAAAAGTAAAAATGGAGAAGAAAAAAAAAAAAAAAAAAAAAAAAAAAGAGTACGGAGTGTACTTGTTAGTACGCTCATCAGGGACAGATTTGATGCTAAGTACTGCGGGTGGGAGGTCACAGATACTTTCCAGGGGCACTTGCTGATGTAGAGTAGGTAGTCTTTACCTGCCGGCGGAAGCAGGAGTGTGGCGTCTGGGGCCTGGAGCAGACGATGATGGTGTGGGATGCTGAGGCGTAGGTTCAGGTGGCGGGGTGGTGATTAGGCCCCAGTTGAGCAGGCATTTGATGTCATCTTTGGGGGTGAAAATAGTGGTGCTCTGGTTGTGGTACGTGACTACCAGCTTGATAGGGAAGCCCCATTTGTATGGGATGTTGTTATTTCTGAGGGTTGCGGTGGTCTGCGAGAACTCTTCTTTTTTGAGCAGTGGCAGCAGAGATGTCAGCATATAGGGACACAGAGGAGTAAGGATCAGGAAGCGGGATAGAGAGGTGGATCTGGCAGGCGCCATGATCTTTTCCTTCACTTGGAAAAAATGAATGCCTGCGAGGACATCCCTAGGGACGGATGCAGGGAGGTGGTTAGGTTTGATGAGTCGGTGTGCGTGGTCAATGATCATGTCACTTTGGCATAGTTGAGGAATAAGCACGAGGAATAGTTGTTGCATATAGGGGATCAGTTCAGGGGGTTTAACCGATTCTGGTACTCCTCTAAATTTAATGTTATTTCTCCTCGAACGATCTTCTAAATCTGCGACTTTGGCTTGCAGATATCGTATTTCCTCAGTGTGGTGGTCATGGACTTCTGCCATTTCATTATAGGCCGCAGTATGTTCAGTTAGCTGTTTTTCAATATCCTCCGCGCGATCTTCTACATGATCAATTCTGGAGTTAAGTGTGGAAATTGATGATCTCAGTTTGTTACGGATGTCATTTTGTAATGATAGCAGCATGAGCTTGAGTGTGTGCTCAGAGGCTGGCTGGTCAGATGCAGGGAGTGCAGCTAGTGAGTCATGAGGAGGCCTGCAATGGCTGGGGTGTCCCAGTGCTGCTTCTTGAGCAGTGGAGCTTTGGTGGGTGAGAGGGCTGGGGATTGTGCAGCTCTTACCTATCTCAGTTGGTGAGGGATGAGAGGTTTCCTCTGCTGGGGATGAGCTGTCCATCTCAGCGGTGTCGTGAGAAAGAGAGCTCCCTGCTTCAGTCAGTGAGCTGTGCAGCGGCAGGCCGGCACCATCTTGTGTCATCAGCATGTCGGTTGTTCTGTAGTAGTACGTGAGTCGGCGGGGCTGATGGGGGCCGGTATGTCCGTTCCTGAACATACCGATCGGGTGCCCGATGGTTCCGCTTCTCTCCAGTAGAGCAGAGAGGGGGGGGAGAGCTGGTGTCTTGTGCGGTGGGTTGCTGTCTGTCCTATGGCTGAGCGGAGCTGAGGGATTAAGCGGCCATCTCAGTCCGCGGCTAGCAACGCCCCGAATTAATCCACTTTTTTAATGCATGGTAGTATTCTGTTTGCTTTGTTAGCAGCAGCTTGGCATTGCATGCCATTGCTGAGCCTATCATCTACTAGGACCGCCAGATTATTTTACATTTTTCTACATAAAACATCATTTGCCATGTAGTTGCCCACCCCATTCATTTCTTCAGATCTTTTTGCATGGTTTCCAGATCCTGTGGTGAAGTTATTGCCCTGCTTAGCTTAGTATCGTCCGCAAGTACAGAGATTGAGCTGTTTACCCCATCCTCCAGGTCGTTTATGAACAAAATAAATAGGATTGGTCCCAGCACAGAACCCCGGGGGACCCCACTACCCACCTCTGACTATTCCGAGTACTCCCAATCACCACCCTCTGAACTCGCCCTTGTGCCAGTTTTCAATCCATGTACTCACCCTAAGGTCCATGCCAACGGACCTTACTTTGTACAGTAAACGTTTATGGGGAACTGTGTCAAATGCTTTTGCAAAATCCAGATACACCACATCTACGGGCCTTCCTTTATCTAAATGGCAACTCACCTCCTCATAGAAGGTTAATAGATTGGTTTGGCAAGAACGATTCTTCTTAATTAGTTAGGATTTTGTGGTCTAAAATTTAGCTTTGCTCCTAAGACTTTCATTGGGGTGTATTCATTTTTGCAACATGGTCTTAAATGAATTTAAGAAAAATAATTTGTGTGTGCAATTTAAATCTTGGTTGCAAACAATGGCCCGCATTTGTAGGAGTATTTTGTAGTATAGTGTCCCATAGAAAATGTTGATTGTCAAAGGAAAATAAAAGGTTTTTTGACAAATCTAAATCTATAGATTACGGGGGCAGTTAGAACTCCTGTCAGGTTTTTTTTTTGCAGTTCGTAGCACTATTGGAGAGATTTAGCACTATGTACCATTATCTTCCAATAGGTACAATTGTGCTGGTAAAACGGTCTAGGATCGCCTGTCACCATCTTTCTGCTTGTGCTTGTATCTCTGGGAAGCTCTTTTGGCCCTACTTCTCCTATAGATCACAGGAGTACATTTCGTTCTGATGTCACTTAGCTGGTCAAGGCTCTGGATCGATTCTGCTTTACAGTCGGGATCCACCCAGAAGCCAGGACTAGCAGATTACTCAGCCTCTTAGCACACTGCTGAGAGCATGAGCCAGCTGCTCCTGCACAGCCTGGTGCTCCAGTGAGTGCTGGAGGGGCACAGCAGAGAGTGACTGCAGACTGAATACCAAGAATGGAATGATCAGCGATGTTTGATTGCTCAGTTCACGATTTTAGAGGCAGCAGGGGACAGATGCAGCTGGGATTGGTGCTGCAGTCATCTAGAGAAGTATGACTGTTCACGTTTATGTCCAAACTTATTTTAACCTATCCAAAATAAAATAAAAAATCCACATAATGGGCTCCTAGTTCAGATTATTTACCAAAGGAATGAAAACACATTTTTCCTCTGTTTTACAGAAGGATAATTTGCACCCACCTCCAGTCATGTGACTTGTGTTACACATCCTGGAGCTACCTTGTCAGAAGTTCATTGTCATGGTTATGCTATAGAGTTTGTCGATCAGCATACCTGTCTCCATGTGTTCATCTCTAGAGACCAGCTGACCCTCACCTGACTGCTTTTGTAACCTCTCCTCTAAGCATGGCCCCACCCCAGGCCCTATCAGGGAACCCTATATTAACCTGTGCACTGCAAGCCAGCAGTGCTGATTAACCATTGTGTGTTAGCCTCTGTGTGTACTTGCTGTGTTTCCTACATCTGATTCCTGTTACCAACTTTGGTTTGTTCTTAACTATTCCTGTCTGCTCGTGACCCTGACCTTTGGCGTGTTCCCGACCATCCCTGTTTGCCTGTGACCTTGAACCTTGGCGTGTACTCTGTTGTCCTTGTCTGCTTGTGGCCCCGACCTTGGCTTGTCCCTTACTTTCCTTGTTGTTCCAGCCTGCTGCCTCCTTCCTCTTCTCCTGTAGTCTACCGTGAGCGTGAGCTGTGAGACCCTGGGGGCCGCGACCTGGAGCCAGACTGCAGCGCAGTCCATCCTTACCATTAAAGGCTCTGGTGAACACCTGCTGGCTCTTAGACTCCGCGCCCTGGGGAATCTATGCTCTAGCTCCCAGTGGGATCTGTGTCAGTGATCCAGTAGACCTGCTTCCTGAACCTCCCAGGGTTCAATCCGCAGCAGTCAGCCGTAGGGTCCACTACCTTGTGGTGCACTCCTGATCCCAACGGTGTGCATCTGTCACCCAGCCTCTAGGTGACCTGACATTCATTATGCCCTTTCATTGATCCTCAGGCTGCATTTCTCAACCCGAGAATGATCAGATAGATGTCTGCATATGTGCATATCATCTCCCCTCTGTCTGTCCTATATGGCATGTAGGCACGCAGAATGAGCCAGGAATATAATGGGGCAGGACAACATGCACCAGAATTTACTACTGATATTTAGGCCATAGTATGCATCCGAATGACTTTTCAAAATGCCTGCTACTATGGCAATTTCTTTTTTTTATTATCTGTATAAGTGTCTTGCGAAGATTGTTTTCTTCAAACTGTATAATATTGCCTTTTCTAAAATGAACTTCGGTTGGTTCTGGGAGGACAGAAGGGGACATCTAGATCAGAATAGTATGGTAACATCACAAACTGTTAAAACGAGAGAATGAAATCTTAATTCCAAATAGGTCCATGTTATGCATTTTTTTTATATACTGTATGGCTTCTTTTACCCAATAGCATGGGTGTTAAGCAGGGGTTAAGCAAGGACAAGTTTTTTTTCTATGAAATCTTCATTGTGCAAAGTGGAATTCCAAATGAAGACAAACTACATGGACATTACATAAACACATTAACATGGATGTCATTATTTTACCTGTTCAGATCCAAAGTACCACATGGCTTGTATATCTTGATGCTCCACTAGGTATCTGGTCAAATGGTCACGGCCACCAGTAAGAATATTCACAACTCCCCCTGGAAGGTCCGAGGTGTCAAATACCTTTATGAAAAATAAAAATAATTAATACCAAAGATAGCACACCCTATATAAGAAATGCTGTGAGCTTTATATAATAATCTGCTATGATCAGGGCAGAGGGTGAAGATGAAAATTAAAGTGGTTCTAAAACCTAAGCATTTTTTACAAAACAAAGAAGCCACCAGGGTGCTGAACAGTAAATGTAGCAATGATAAAAATGTGTAGGTAAACAGCGATAAACAGCTTAGGCATAGGAAGTGGATACTCAGAAAAATGAACACAGAGCTGGGATGGTGAAAGCCCAGTCCGCCTGCAGTATAACTTTTTGCAGATGAAAAACAGGCTTTCACCATCCCGCTGTGTCCTTGCTTCTGAGTATCCACTTCCTATTCGTAAGATGTTTACCGCCGACTGCCATTTAAGTTGCTACATTTTTATTCCAATTAAATCATTGCTACATTTACTGATTCAGCTCCCCGGTGGATTCTTTGTTTTGCAAATATCACAGATTCCCCTCAGATCCATTACACCTGGAGCTGCGAATCATCATTCCTGCTGTTCTCCCTGGGTTCTTTTTTCTGTGATTCTGACCATGGTCATTATTGACCATTAGACAAGCTGCAGATCTTCCACCAACCATTTACTGCCACTTTCATGGACATATTCATCTGCTATTTAGCACCTATTGTAAGCACTTGGCATATGCTTTTTTTGCACTTAGACACTTGTTAGAAACATTTTTTATCTTAATGCATTCCTTGCATTAAGGTAAAAATGTTTAGGTAGCAGTTTGGCCCTTTACCCCCCTTATACTTACATGAGCCCTCATTCGATCCAGAGCTGTACCCATCAGCGAGCCTACAGATGTGCTATAATATGAAACAGCTTCCTTTGGTGGCACACCAAGAAGAGGAGGAGCCAAGAGTGCCAGTAGAGGGCCCGGGAAAATGAGGATCGGGGCTGCTCTGTGCAAATCTATTGCACAGAGGAGGCAAGTATTAAAAAAAACAAAAAAAAAAAAACAGAGTTATTACCTGTTAACTCACTTTCCAGGAGTCTTCCAAGATGGCTTACAGAGAGAGGGGCTCCTCCAACCTAGCACAGGAAACACATGATCCACATTATAAAAAGACTTGCGTAAAAAGAAAAGCCTAGCAACCGAACCCTCAGTCATAAAATAACAAATAACCGTAGGCATGGCAACAATAAAAACATATCTTTTAAAACAATAACAATAATAGGGCAGGAACTGATGCCGTCCTGGAAGATTCCTGGAAACCAGCAACAACTCGGTTTTCCCAAGTCATCTTCCAGGATGGCTTACAGAGAGAACCAAATAAAACTTCATTATTAGGGTGGGACCACAGCTTGAAGCATCTTGTTCCCGATGGCCTGTTCCTGGCTTGAGAACAGGTCTGGTCGGTAATGTTTAGAAGGTTTGGAAGCTGGACCGGTTGCTGTTTTGCAGATCTGGGGAGGAGAAGCTCTGACCCTTTCAGCCCAAGAAGTGGCCACTGTTCTGTCAGAATGAGCTTTCATGTTTTTCGGAGGAACCAGCGATAAAACCTGGTAAGTTTCCATCATTACAGGTGTCAATCACCTTGCGATAGTAATATTTTGATGCCATCTTGCCTTTGTTTGGACCCCAGAACAAACTAGAAGTGGATCTCCAATCTTTAGATCTCTCAATATAGGCCATCAGACAACTCCTTAAAATGAATTTATTAAATTCAGCTTCATTAGTATCTCTGCAAAAAGACTTAATCACGATTTCCTTAGTTAAATGAAAAACCTGACGCCACTATGTGAAAGAACGCTGGGTCTAGAGAAAGAATTACAAAAACTAGGCATATGAGCGATATGCAAGGACAATCAGATATAATAACTCACACCCTACATAATAATCGTCATACAAGAGATACCTATGGACATCTAGATAATAGGCTTTTCTATTTATCTAGATTTCTGCCCAATGCCATACATACCCAAAATTCCCATACCTATGACCTTTCTCCCCTCTGAGTGCTGGTACGGCAGCTATGTGAGTGTTTGGAAAGGAACTGGGCAAAAAATTAACCTGACTATTTTATAAATGACAGGTGCTCTGCCCAATATTAGAAGTCGGACTCCACTCCAGCACCATATGGCCCATTGTGATACTGGTGCGTGTTAAATTATGCAGATCACTACTTCAGGAGACTGAGCCTGTAGCAGTAACGGAACGTTCATATTGACTTGGCTATACCTGTTCTGTTAAGATTTGTATTGATTTGTATTCATGGATGGCCATTATGTAATCATTACCTGTTCTCTATACAGTGTAGAATAAATCTGTGATGTCGTTCATGCCCTGATGAAGCGAAACTTCTCGCGAAATATGTCGGCTGACTAATCACGAATGATTCTTTGAACCAATCACTATATGGTCAATTTTGATGTTTTTGTAGGTCTGTAATGCATATACATTTTTAACATTTTTGTAATAAAAAATTGAATTTTACTAATTTGTACGGTACTGGCTTACCACTACAGATACATTATCTCCCTTAAAAATCCCACCATCCTAGAGAGAGTGTTCTCTCTCTTTTTGTGTCTCATTTAGGGATTGGGAGCTCTGTCTCTGTTACTTCCTGTTTACAGCCCGACCATCTATTCATTATCAACGTTATATCTGAGATTAACTCACTTATTATGTTGTATCACTTAGTATATTAATAATTTTTATGTGGTAATTTATTAATTATTTATTTCTTGCTAGATGGGATTTTTCATTATTATCCTTATGCATTAGTTGATTTATCTATACTTTATTAATTATTATTATTATTGGGATCCGCCTTAGTTTTTTTTTTTTTTTTTTATATGTGAGTTTTTTCACCTTGATTTTTTACTTCACAATTGATTTATGTGCGGCATCCGCCTTAGTTTTTCCCTGATAAGTGTTTTTTCACTAATACTTCTCACTTTTATCAATTTCCTATGATTTTAGCGCTGCATCTTTTATTCACCTAAATAAATCACAGCAGACCTCACTAGGTTGTCACCTCCCCTTGCTGAAAAAAAGGAGAGTGTAAGGCTACATTCAAACTGAACCGTTGGCGGTAAAGCGCTGCTATTTTTAGCGGCGCTTTAGAGGCGCTAGCGGCCGAAAAAGGGTTAAAACCTACCTACCAGATTTCAATGGGCAGGGGAGCTTTAGGAGCGGTCTATACCATCCTGCAAGCGCACCGCTCCAGTGTGAAAGCACTCAGGCTTTCACACTGGAGAGACAGGAGAGGCTCTTTACAGGCGCTATGCAGGCGCTATTTTTAGCGCTGTAGCGCCTCAGTGTGAAAGTAACCTAATTGATGGTAAATATGGAGTAGACAGACCCCTGGGAGCCCTGCACATGCACAAAAGTGACCTAAATGTAGGAAGGAGTTAACAGGTTGCAGCTTCTGCTGATCTGTGAGTTTGCCGGCACCAGCTCTGCAGATTGACAGGTGTTGGGGCCTCTGCCTCCAATTTACCACACTAATGGTGGACAGGAACACAAAGCACATTCACCCTGTGCATGTAGGAGGCATAGCAACAACCAAAGAGAGAACATCCTCCAAGGGTAAACCCACACTGTGCCTCCCCACAGTACGGGTATGGTAGGAAGGAGAGCTATAGGAAAAAAACTCCAAACACCCTTCCTTGGAGCCATCTGCCAAATTTTATAGTAGGTGTCATGGTGGAACCAGACTGCATGGTGTAGTTTTTGTGGACCAGATGAAGTCTGCTGTAATACTGCTGGGAAGATCCAGGTCTGCCTACTGCTTTATCCCCCCACCCACTTCTGCTCCCTCCCTGGTGTCTGTGGATGATGGCACCAGGGTATACTCACAAGCCCACATATTGTTTTCCATTCAGGGGCACCTGCAACATTGCAGGCTGCATTCTGTCCTGGCCTATTACACACCATAGATCACCTGCCTCAGCAGACCTGCTTGACTAAATGTTAATAAGGGAGGGCTCCACGATGATAGCTGCTTTTCCTCCGGCTGAGAAGGAACCTTCGGGAAAACCAAGAAAAAGTTTGTCATTTCCCTTTTCATGCTGTCTAGAAACCCTTTAAAGAGTGTTGCAGCACTGGAACTGATAGTAGATAACCTGTACTTGCAGGCTGCGCATCTTTTCCTTTGGCTTTTCCCCTTTTGATCTCTTTTTGTTCCCATCCTTTGTCCTACAGGGAGAGGTCACAAGGTGGTAAGAGCCTTTTACAAGGAGAGACAGGGTGAAGACAATCACCCTGTGACCAGCACTCCAGCCACCTAGGAAGACCCAAATAAAGCCGCCACCAGTAGGGGAAAAGGTGATAGACACACAGCCAGATTTCCCAGACCAGCTAAGCTGGTCTGTGGATATTACAGGGAATCAAACCAAAACCCCCGGTGTCCCCTCCACCAGGGAGTGAGAAAAGAGGAACCCCCATTTGCCTCATTCTTACCTTCGGGCCAGAGTCTGCAGGTGCCCCAGACCTGCTTCCCCACTTACAGTCTCCTCCCTGGTGACTTACATGCAGAGGGGATGGACAAACTGGCTTCCACCATCTTCTCTGTAGCCCTGAAAAGTCAGTGAGGATCCCTGGCTGGCACTGTGGATCAGGTGCCTCCCCTTGAACAGTGCATAGAGCTTGCCAGCACCGGCCACCAGGCCGGTATTTTATACCAAAAACATGGCCGCCGAGCAAATTCCTCTACTCCCGACCTCACTTCCTGCCAATCGCGCCGGAAGTGACATAAGCCACCGCTCGTAGTGCCCATAGTGGAAATGACCACACTGCAAGCACCAGAACACCGTAAGTCTGCACTGTCCCCCATGAGACTCATGGGTCAAAATCCCACACTGCCAGTGTACCTGACCCTAAACAGGCACGCTGCCAACCACACTCCTATGGAGAGAGGGGGTCCCCTGGAGTAAAAGAATTCCACACTCCATTCCTGGGCAACCCGAGAGAGCCCGAACTACATGCCTCGCCAAGTTCACTGTCCCTGTTCTGGGATGCTGTAGCCGGCAGGCCCCTGACACCTAGTATGCAGGCCTGACAGGTCAAAATAAACAGATTTCTGTGCACCTGTCCTGGCTGGACGAACACATACACTGAGGGTCTGGTTGCTATGTTTTTCTTCTTATAATGTGGATTACGTATTTCCTGTGCTAGGTGGGAGGAGTCTCTCTCTCTGTAAGCCATCCTGGAAAATGTACTGGGAAAAATAGCGTTTACAATCACTTAAAGCAGAGATGTCCTGAAAGGTACCATGCATCTTCACACCTCTTATGATGCTTGTTATAATGGTCCTACATATGATCCATTTCTACATTGCCTAAAATGATATAAAATCGTTTTGAGTATATTCTTTTTACTTTAATACATTTTAACGGATATTTTAGGTCTTTTTTTTACGGTCACAGGAAGAAACAGAGAAAAAAAGTAAGGGGGGATGGAAGAAATAGAGGGAAAAGGGAGAAAGTAACAAATAGAGGGAGAGAGAAAAAAAACAGGGAGAGAGGAAGGAGGGAAAACCACTATTCTTTACCTTTAAGAGGGATTTAAAGTTAGCAAATATACATTATACACTGCTCAAAAAAATTAAAGGAACACTTTTTAATCAGAGTATATGGCCTCAAGTCAATTAATCTCCTGGGATATTGATCTGGTCAGTTAAGTAGCAGAGGGGGCTGTTAATTAGTTTAATCAGCACTAGATGGGCAACGAGAAAACCTCCAAAACAGAAATGCCACTAACATTTTTTTCCCTACTCAACTTTTGACTCTTTTTCACTAGTTTTGCATTTGGCTAGGGTGTCACTACTGGTAGCATGAGGTGATACCTGGACCCTATAGAGGTTGCACAGGCAGTCCAACTCCTGCAGGATGGCTCATCGGTCATCATGTCCAGTTTGATGGTGGGTCAGTGATGGTCTGGGGAGGCATATCCATGGAGGGACACACAGACCTCTACAGGCTAGACAATGGCACCCTTACTGCCATTAGGTATCGGGATGAAATCCTTGGACCCATTGTCAGAACCTACGCTGGTGCAGTGGGTCCTGGGTTCCTCCTGGTGCACAATGCCCGGCCTCATGTGGTGAGAGCATGCAGCCAGTTCCTTGAGGATGAAGGAATTGATACCATTGAATCCCCCCCCCCCCTGCTTGCCTGACCTAAATTCGAAAGAGCACCTCTGGGACATTATGTTTCGGTCCATCTGACGCTGCCAGGTTGCACCTCAGTCTCTTTAGGAGCTCAGTGATGCCCTGGTCAAGATCTGGGAGGAAATATCGCAGGACACCATCCATCATCTCATTAGGAGCATGCCCCAACGTTGTCAGGCATGCATACAAGCATGTGGAGGCCATGCACACTACTGAGTACCATTTTGAGTTGCTGCAATGCAATTTCAGCAGAATGGACTCTAGCCTGCTGCATCATTTTTTCACTTTGATTTTCGGGGGGGGCCTTTGAATTCAGCCCTCTATAGGTTGATAATTTTAATTTCTATCAAACCACGTGGCATCCTTTAGTTTCCTAACACCTTACCCAGTCCATATCAGTATAGATATGCAGCATTGTATTTTAACCCATTGAGAGATGTGTTTTCAAAGTGTTCCTTTAATTTTTTTGAGCAGTGTATATTCACACATACTGTATGTATGTGAGTCAATGCAAGGTATATGTGTGTAGGTGCGGAAAATTATTCTAAAGGGCACTCCAACACACATGTACAGTATGAGGAGAAAAAAAAAAAAAAAAGCACATCTGCCCTTTAGTGCACTAAAATATGGGTCACAAAGAACACATGTGGTGCACCTAAGGAAAAACTGAAGCAGGTATTAAGTCTCTGTATACTTTCATGTTGGGTTTATAAGTCATAGCCTTTGCTAAACCCAGTAAATAACGGTTTATCCTGCCAGTTCCCTTTGTATGCAGTGAGTACTGGTGATAAGCCAACAGCACTCTCTTGCTTCCATTTATTTACATAATGCTTCAGCATTGTCGTACCCAGAAGTTCTTCCAGCTATGTATTCATAATTGTGACTGGGCATGTCTGAAGCTTCCACCGATGTACATGCCTTGAAATTCTCTAGGAAAGAAGCACCAACAGTGCACACTCTAGACCTGTCCCTGCAGCTCCTTTCTTTCTCCCTACTTTACTTTAGCTATTGAGCATCAGTTCCAAGAATTGTGTTTAGCTTAGTCTCTGCTCGCTGCCCAGAGGGTTTGTGGTAATGTGACTGCCAATAAACACATAAATAAAAGGTGTTTAGTGAAGGATCTTCTAAAGAATGTTGCTCAGTATCTTTGCAGATAGCGCCAGACAGCTCCTATATGTGTGCGTTTCTCCTGTAATCCTCAGGATGACATATGCTGCAATTCACACCTGAGAGTTTTGGAGCTTAAAGCTAAAACCTCCATAACCCTCAACAACTAAAATCCCATTATTTTAAATTGTGCCTGTTCACATACGAGTACAGATGCCTGTAGCTCAAAAAGGTACATGAGCTACTTTTGAAGCAGAATGGAGCATTTTTGACTTCATTAGACATCCATTGGAGCACCTGAAAAACACCTGAAAATTAGGAATTTTGACTTGCCTAAAAAATCCATATCTTGAAGTACAGTACAGGACACAGGCTGAGTATTCGTATACCCTAGTTATAGGCTTGTACCTTTATGTGATTTGACACTGGCAAAGCTTTTGCGGACGTGCCCACTGGGCACCTCTCCTATAACCCTATCCCACTCTGAGTCCTCAGTTTTGAAGCAGGCAATGCAGAGTAACCCAGGAATTAAAGGAAAGGTGGCCTGTAACTGTACTGTACTCCAAGATATTGAATTTACAAGTAAATAAAAATTCCTGTTATTTTAATTATACAGAATAGGAAACAGGCAGAAAATTCACACCCCCAAGCAATAAATGAGATATAGGGGCAACAGCTAGACAAACAGAACTGTGCCAACAGGCTCAACAGACCCAAGTGCATAGTGCCAGAGCAAGAACCTTGCAGCCAAAAAATGCATCTGCAAAAGATAGGGTGTCTATCTGTTAGAACTTTGAAAAAGTATTAATACAATCTGAGTAACAGAGGCGTGGTTTCAGAATGTCCAGAACTCACCCACCAACCTGGTGGATTGGGCATGTAAAAGCACAGGAGGGTTTTCTTTTTACTCTAGCGATGAGTTTTCTTATCCATCACATGAAACAGGATGTCCCTTGCAAGATCCTGATGGTAGGAAGAGCAGGGATTTCATCTTCCTGGCAGAAGCTGCTGCTTTGCGGTAGACTTTGATGCCTCCGACTACGTCCAGGCAATAAATAGTAAATTCCCTTTGTGTACTCGGGAGGAGGACACAAAGATGAAGGGAGTAGGTCTTCATTAAGGTGGAAAATGGTATTGAGTGTAATGCCCCGTATACACAATCCGACTTTCCGACGGGAAATGTTGGATGTGAGCTTGTTGGTGGAAAGTCTGACCGTGTGTATGCTCCATCGGACAATTGTTGTCGGACTTTCCGCCAACAAATGTTGGCTAGCGTGTTCTCAAATTTTCCGCCAACAAATGTGTGTTGTCTGACTTTCCGATTGTGTGTATACAAGTCTGTCGGACAAAAGTCCAAAGTACAAACACGCATGCTCGGAAGCAGAAGCGGTCGGTCTTGTAAACTAGCGCTTGTAATGGAGAACATTCGTGAAGTGGCAAATTATGAAATCTCCAAATGCAGCGCACAATTCTCTTCTTCTTTAATGGGATAATAATGAAGCTGCTTTGCTGGTGATATTGATGGAGTTATTGCAAACAAATTTTCAAAGGCTTTTTTTTCTAGTGATATCAAGAAGATTATTATTATGTTTTTTTTAAATTTATTTGTGCAAGTTACCACACCACCATTATCCCGTAGTTTTTAAGAACAAAGATACAGCTATGTTGGTGTCCCTTGTCAATTTTACAAAATGTAACTGCCTACTACCAAACTGTAATTTGAAGTAAAACACATAGCCAAGTATTATTCTCCACAATTTTTTTATTGTGCATTAAAAAAAAAAAAAATTCTATGCATCCAAAAATATAGAAAATATACCAAATCAAATCATTATTCAACCAAAAAAATTATGTCAAAGCAATCACTCCAAGGCCAATAATAAATAACACGTTATCTCCTCCGATTCCGCAACATGTCTGGATGATGAACGGCCGTTCAGAAACGAACTGAAAAGCACGAAATGAAAAACACAAAAAGGAAAAACGCGAATCAACACTCACCAAACTTCTACTAACATGAAGAAGCCCAAAGGGTGGCGCTAAAGAGCTGAAAAACCACGTAGTATGTCTAGTACATCACTACGTTCGTAAATGGTGACCGTGTGTATGCAAGACAAGTTTGAGCAAACACCCGTCGAACAAAATTCCACAGTTTTGTTGTCGGAAAGTCCGATCGTGTGTACAGGGCTTTAGACTACCTTGTTGTTGTGAAGAATGAGGAATGGCTCCTTACATTAGTCATTAGCTCAGACACGTCTGATGGATGTGATAGCAACTGAAAAGGCCACTTTGCAGAAAGGTCACCTAGAGGGGATATCCCTGATAGGTTCAAAAGGTGGTTTCTGCAGAGCAGAGAAAATCAAGTTAGGGTCCCATTGAAACACAGGGAGCTGTAAGGAGAGTCTGATCCAAGATACATTTTAAATAAAGGTTTTGACAAGGGAGAGTGAGGCCAGAGGTTTTTGAAAAAATAAACAAGGCCAAAACCTGTACTTTTAGAGTGCTTAAAGTGTTTGTTACCCCAACAGTTAATATTCCTGATATGTGCCTGCTATACCAAGTACTTGTATGAGAAAATATCCTGTTCTCTTTGTATTGCTTCCTTTATGTCTGGTGTTCCTGTCAGTCCCTCTACTTTCCTATTAAAAACTGACCACAATGTGCTCTCCTGCTTAGTGTGGTCAGTTCTTTAGCTATGCTATATGTACTCTCCTCCAATGATCAGGCTTGTCCTCACATGCACAGCCTTTCATTGGCAAGCTCAGTGTACTGCTGCTTCTCCTTCCCCCAGCTCTTATGCAGCTGAGAACAGAGGGAATGTGATCATTTATAAAAACAGGAAAAAAGGTATTTGTTTTTTTTATATATATATATCTGTACAAAAATGTTTTGCCTTTCATTTCTATTTTAAACTGAATGGGTTGTTTTATAAGGTGATTGTTTACAATCCCTTTAAGGGCAGGTTTTGGTCAAGTCCTGATTGTAGAAAGGCCAGAATGTAAGGCACAGGGTAATCTCTGGGATGGAAGAGCCTGTGTTCACACTAGGCAAATGATATCCAGGCCTTTTCTACCTTTAAACTAGGTAGGAATGACAGTCTCAGAGACCCCTCTGTCCCTTAACGTGGATGTAAAGTCAGAAGGTTTTTTATCTTAATGCCTTCTATGCATTAAGATAAAAAGCCTTGGCTCCCGCTACTGTCAAAGTCTGTTAGTCAATCAGGAAAAAGATGGGACAGGGCCGAACCACAGCTCCGTGTCTGAATAGACACACGGAGCTGCAGCATTTGGAGGGGGGGAGGGTGTTGAATAAATCCTGGGATTGGACTTTGAGTCAGTAAATACATTTTTTTTTCTATTGTGTTTTTTCTGTGTTCTGGCGGCAGTGAGCCAGTTGCTGGTGGCCTGACAAGCATTGACCCCATGTGGGTTCCCCTTTGTATGCCTCTTAAAATTTCATTAAATAGATGTAAAAAAAAAAAAACTAATTAAAAAAAACACTGAATAGCTTTTTCACTGCTGAGAAAAGGCCTTACCTGGTAAAAGTCCAAAGCTGGGAGAGGAAACTTTTCACTTGGAATTACTACCACAACATTTCCACGCACAATTGCTGGGGCAAAGAGGCTGACAAAACTAAGAAGTGGGCTTTCATCTGGGCAAGCAATGCCCACAACTCCCACGGGTTCTCGAACCAATACAGTAGCTCCGTATAGCAACGTTTCCTGAAAGACAAGAATTAAAAGGGAAAGTTTGTGCATCTACCTTCAAGGGAACTCTGTTAACAGAACAGTAAAATCAGTCTAGGTGCTGTATTACTCTGCAGGAGTAATGGCAAACACATGTAATAAGCAAATATGGCATTTGCAAACTGAACATCTACTGTATGTTTTCAAATTACGAAAAAAATAAAAATATTTTTTTTAAGTGGAAAACAAATGTTTTTCCGTAGTGTGGAGAAGAGTTAGAATGTAATTTATATATTTTTATATATTATATAATTTATACTGTATATGATTTATGAAAAGTATAATTTTTTTAATTAGATGTCCACTCGCTTTCAGTACTAGCAGCTAAACAAGAGGGGAATCACCCCAATGTGACCATGCAGAATATGGGAGGAAATTTCTTAACTGGGGACAATCAATTTTCCCTATTGGCCAAAACCAAAAATGGAAAGGTTTCGGCTGGAGTTGGATTTTAAAACATATCCATAATGATAATGTTATGGTAAAATAAATGTCAACAGATTAATTTAAAAAAAAACAAAGACTCTGACAAAGTAAGGAGGGAGCAACCCGCTTAAGGTATGAAGTGTAATCACCTATAAGTATCTGCACACACCTGCCACAGCCTGAGATGAACTGAATGAGCATTCATTGTATATGAATTTTATACCTTTTTTATGGAGTTTTTAATAAATATTGTTTAGCGCTATGATGGTTTCCTTCTTCTATACTAGGGATCTCCAAACTTTCTCAACAAAAGGGGCAGTTTACTGCCCTTTAGACCTTAGGGGGGCCGGAAAGTGGCCCCCCTGTATATGTACCCTTTACATATATATTGTATATTCACATCAGTCCCTGACATCAAGGAGCTTACAATCTAAGGTCCCTAACTCACATGCATACATACACATACTAGGGCCAATTGAATCAGGAGTCAATTAACCTAAAAGCATGTTTTTGGAGTGTGGGAGGAAACCAGAATATATATATCTATATACATCTAATATCTCTATCTATCTATCTATCTATCTATCTATCTATCTATCTATCTATCTATCTATCTATCTATCTATCTATCTATCTATCTAGATATAGTATTTTCATGTGACAAGACTGAAGAAATGACACTTTGCTACAATGTAAAGTAGTGAGTGTACAGCTTATATAACAGTGTAAATTTGCTGTCCCCTCAAAATAACTCAACACACAGCCATTAATGTCTAAACCGCTGGCAGCACATGTGAGTACATCCCTAAGTGAAAATGTCCAAATTGGGCCCAAAGTGTCAATATTTTGTGTGGCCACCATTATTTTCCAGCACTGCCTTAACCCTCTTGGGCATGGAGTTCACCAGAGCTTCACAGGTTGCCACTGGAGTCCTCTTCCATTCCTCCATGATGACATCACGGAGCTGGTGAATGTTAGAGACCTTGCACTCGCCCACCTTCCGTTTGAGGATGCCCCACAGATGCTCAAAAGGGTTTAGGTCTGGAGGCATGCTTGGCAAGTCCATCACCATTACCCTCAGCTTCTTTAGCAAGGCAGTGGTCATCCTGGAGGTGTGTTTGGGGTCATTATTATGTTGAAATACTGCCCTGCGGCCCAATGTCCGAAGTGAGGGGATCATGCTCTGCTTCAGTATGTCACAGTACATGTTGGCATTTATGGTTCCCTAAATGAACTGTAGCTCCCCTGTGCAGGCAACACACTTGTCTTTGTACTCCTCACCTGGAAGCCACCACACATGCTTGCCACCATCTGAACCAAATAAGTTAATCTTGGTCTCATCAGACCACATGGTTCCAGGAATCACTTTTCTTTAGTCTGCTTGGTTTTCTTGTGCATCGTCTTTAGAAGAGGCATTCTTCTGAGACGACAGCCTTGCAGACCAATTTGATGCAGTGTGCGGCGTATGGTCTGAGCACTGACAGGCTGACTCCCTACCCCTTCAACCTCTGCAGCAATGCTGGCAGCACTCATAGGTCTAGTTCTCAAAGACAACCTCTGGATAGGACGCTGAGCACGTGCATTCAACTTCTTTGGTTGACCATGGCAAGACCTGTTCTGAGTGGAACCTGTCCTGTTAAACGGCTGTCTGATCTTGGCCAACGTGCTGCAGCTCAGTTTCAGGGTCTTGGCAATCTTATTATAGTCTAGGCCAGGGGTAGGCAACCTCAGTATTCCAGCTGTGGTGAAACTACAAATCCCATCATGCCTCTGCCTCTAGGAGTCATGCCTGTGTTTGTCAGGGTCTTGCAATGCCTCATGGGATTTGTCGTTTCACCACAGCTGGAGGGCCGAGGTTGCCTACCCCTGGTCTAGGCCATCTTTATGTAGAGCAACTCTGTATTTGCGGACGATACTAAGCTAAGCAGGGCAATAACTTCTCCGCACGATGTGGAAACCTTGCAAAAAGATCTGAACAAATTAATGGGGTAGGCAACTACATGGTAAATGAAGTTTAATGTAGAAAAATGTAAAATGATGCATTTGGGTGGCAAAAATATGAATGCAATCTATACACTGGGGGGAGAACCTCTGGGGGAATCTAGGATGGAAAAGGACCTGGGGGCCCTAGTAGATGATAGGCTCAGCAATGGCATGCAATGCCAAGCTGCTGCTAACAAAGCAAAAAAAATATTGTCATGCATTAAAAAGGGAATCAACTCCAGAGATAAAAATGATAATTCTCCAGCTCTACAAGACTCTGGTCCGGCCGCACCTAGAGTATGCTGTCCAGTTCTGGGCACCAGTCCTCAGGAAGGATGTACTGGAAATGGAGCGAGTACAAAGAAGGGCAACTAAGTTAATAAAGGGTCTGGAGGATATTAGTTATGAGGAATGGTTGCGAGCACTGAACTTATTCTCTCTGGAGTAGAGACGCTTGAGAGGGGATATGATTTCAATTCATGAATACCGTACTGGTGACCCCAAAATAGGGATAACACTTTTTCGCAGAAGGGAGTTTAACAAGACACGTGGTTAAAGAGGTTTAACCTTAAACTACATAGAGGGTTCTTTACTGTAAGAATGGCAAGGATGTGGAATTCCCTTCCACAGGCGGTGGTGTCAGCGGAGAGCATCAATAGTTTAAAAAAACTATTAGATAAGCACCTGAACGACCACAACATACAGGGATATACAATGTTATACTGACATATAATCACACACATAGGTTGGACTTGATGGACTTGTGTCTTTTTTTCAACCACACCTACTATGTATCTGTTGATATACTTTAAATACAGTGCCTTGAAAAAGTATTCATACCCCTTGAAATATTGCACATTTTGTCATGTTACAACCAAAAAGTAAATGTATTTTATTGGGATTTTATGTGATAGACCAACAAAGTGGCACATAATTATGAAGTGGAAAGGAAAACGATAAATGGTTTTCAAAATGTTTTACAAATAAATAAGTGAAAAGTGTGGCGTGCATTTGTATTCAGCCCCCCAAATCAATACTTTGTAGAACCACTTTTTTCTGCAAGTCTTTTGGGGTTGTCTCTACCTGCTTTGCACATCTAGACAGTGACATTTTTGCACATTCTTCTTTGCAAAGTAGCTCAAGCTTTGTCAGATTGGATGGAGAGCATCTGTGAACAGCAATTTTCAAGTCTTGCCACAGATTATCAATTGAATTTAGGTCTGGACTTTGACTGGGCCATTTTAACACATGAATATGCTTTAATCTAAACCATTCCATTGTAGCTCTGGCTGTATGTTTGTGGGGGGCCGTCGGCCATGAGGGACACTGCGACACAAGGCCGAGACCCAGTCGTATGCGACCTCGCGAGACATTTAACTCGTGGGGCCATGTCGCAGCCGACTTATTGCGTAGCTAAGGTCTGCATGCGCTTGCTGGCCAGACTGGGGTGACCCTCTGGATCTAAGTATCCAGTCCGTTGCCTAGCCCGGCAGTTGATTGTAGATCTCGCCGGAAAAAAATCCAGGAAAAAGAGAAAATAACAAACAGAAAATTCCCAGGACCAGAGATCCCAGCAGGGAACCAGGTCCTTACTCGTGACTAGGCAGAAAAAAAAAACTGAATACCTAGAGCAGGGAGGGGGTTATATACTGACTAAGGACGGCCCATGGGCGTAGCCCGGTGCTCGTTTGCTTTTTTGTTCTGCCTAGTCCTACTCCTAATAGAGGCCATATAACCCTATCGTTATGAAAGCTGTGTCTGTCAATGAACGAATGAGAAAGAGCTTTCTTTTTGTAGTATTTGATCACCTCTGCGGGTTTTTTTTGCACTGTAAACAAAAAAAACCCGACAATTTTGAAAAAAAAAAAAAATATATTTTTACTTTCTGCTATAATACATATCCAAAAAAAAAAAAAAAAAGAATTTCTTCATCAATTTAGGCCAATATGTATTCTTCTACATATTTTTGGTAAAAAAAAATCCCAATAAGCGTTTATTGATTGGTTTGCGCAAAAGTTATAGCGTCTACAAACTACGGGATAGATTTATGGACTTTTAATTTTTTAAAATTTCTTTTACTAGTAATGGTGGCGATCAACGCTTTTTAGTGGGACTGTGACATTGCGGTAGACAAATCTGACCAAGTGACACTTTTTGGGGACCAGTGACACCAATACAGTGATCAGTTCTAAAAAATGCACCGAATAATGTATAAATGACACTGGTAGGGAAGGAGTTAACATCAGGGGTGATCAAAGTGTAGCACTACCCCGAAGGAGCTGCTGATAAATCTTCAATTCTGCACCCTGCCTCTCAACCCCAAGAACAGTCTCGACCCCTCTGGCACACCAGTATGGTAATATGAGTGTGGGACCCAGCAGTAAAGAGAAAACACAGTAATGATACACTATACAGTATATTTACCGTAACCTTGGGACCCGTCACTTCACCAGCTGTAATAATAGAGACTCACACAAAATATCAATTAACCATTTAGGAAGTTCACTGATATAGAAACTTAACAAAAGGAACAGTGTGATAATTTAAAGGGGTTGTAAAGTTAATTTAAAAAAAAAAAAAAAATAACAAACATGTTATACTTACCTTCACTGTGCAGCTCGTTCTGCACAGAGTGGCCCCGAACCTGGTCTTCTGGGGTCCCTGGGCGGCTGTTTCAGCTCCTCCCCGCAAGCATTTACCACCTTAATGCGAGCTCCCTCGCACGGTGGTGAGTGCTTGCGGGCGCGCTCCCGTGATACAGCCGGCGGCTATAGCCGCTCGCTGTATCACTCGGCCCCGCCCCCCGGCGCGCCGCGTCATCGGATGTGATTGACAGCAGCGCGAGCCAATGGCTGCGCTGCTTTCAATCCATCCACTGCAGCCAATCAGCGACCAGGCTGAGCTGCAATGAAGATGACGAGGACGAGCAGCGAAGATTCGAGGCGTCAGGTAAGTAAAACGGGGGGCAGGGGGGCGGCGGTACTGTCAAAAGTTTTTTCACCTTAATGCATAGAATGCATTAAGGTGAAAAAATTTTTACCTTTACAACCCCTTTAAAGGTAATTAATGACAACGGATAACAGTCAATGTATAGATGTATATGCAGACAGGCGCACAATAGGACAAAAGCTCAATATCCTCAAAACTTATATAAAGCGCCTTCCCACTGACCTCAAAGCATACAGACCAAATCTGCAGTAAATGTTATGAACATGCAATAGTATAATACAATATGTATATCCTGTACTCAAGGGCTCCCCCTAAGTTGCAATGCAATGTTCCAAATGCAAAGTGAACTGTGGTGCTTTGTAGAAGATGATAAAAGTCCCTTGTCTTCTTGATCTTCAGCTAGCTTATGGTATTAGACTGCAGTATTTGTAAATCCAAACGAGTAGAAAGAAAATTGTAGGATAAATGATGCGCTGGTAATTGTGTACTTGCACATATAAAGGCACTTATAATACTTTCTCCTTAGCAGTGGATGTGATTCAATATGGGCTCAGTATGGACTCTATGGCACAGAGACCACAAATCCTAAAGTACAACTGTATGCAGCCTGTGGATAAGTGAGATCACTTCTGTGGGACTACAAGTCTTACCAGGCCGCAATCTTTTGGTCACACAACACAGACCTCCTTGCTGGCTGCTGAATGGCGTCCCAAGAGGCCGAAAGATGGCCGCGCTGTCCTTTTTATTTCTGCTCCCAGCATGCAGCGCAGTAGCTTGGCCTTGTGGGTTTGTGGCTTGGCATTGTGGGTTTAGTAGTACCAAAACTAAGTTAAGCACAAGAGTCACTTCCTCTTAAACTACATCCCCCACAATGCTTTGTAATGCTGTCTCACAGAAACTAAAACAAATGTCTTAATAGCATTAAAAGGACACTAGAGGGAGCCAAACTCTTACTTAAGGAACAATACATTATTTAGCATGATAACTTGGGTAGCAAAACCCCTGTTCTACATACTCCCCCTACTTGAAATCTTTGGTCCCCAAAGACAGTCAAAATTCGTGACCTGTTACATGCTTTTGCATTCAAGCGATGACACAGAACTGACAGAGGAGCCTCCCACCAATTGTCACAAGGAGGGAGACTGTTCTGTCCACTCGCTACTGACACCGAAGTGTCCTGTATAGATTTGCTAGGGGGTGAGATAGGGTTGTCCTCCACCAAATCAGCGGTGGAAGGACCAGGCACTTCAGAAGTCCTTTTTGAAGTGAGACAAATCTCCTCGGAGCATTCACCCAGCGTGTCATAGGTTAGTCTGCTGGGTGGGTGAATGATTCTCTTTGCTCTCTGTTCTTTAGGAACTGGTGTCTTAGGCAAACTGGTATCGTCTTTAACCATGACCACTTCTTCCTCCTCATCATCCACTTCAGCTTCCTGCATTTCGGCTTCAATGAATGAAGAAGAACCCCCAGATGCTGTCTCCATCAAGGAAGTTTGAAGGTCTTCCAGATCTCCTGGAGATCTATCTTGAGGCACAAACTCAGGGGCCTCTGGTCGAAGGGTTCCACTATCTGTCACCGTGGTATGAGAAAAAGGGGTGAGATGGCCACAACCAGTCTATTCCCATCTCTTCATCCGAGTTGTCATCTTCTTCAGCAAGAGGCACAGACTGAGATCTAGTCTCTGGTCGGGATCTCTGAGGGATGGTGGATGTGGACGGTGAGTCTTGCTGCGGTGTACATGAACTGCCTCCGACAAAGGCAAAAGATGATTGCGATGCAAGGTTTTTAGTGGACCTGTGCATCCCTCTGCCCAAATCTGGTACACTGGCAGTCCTGGGAGTTGTTTGCAAACAACATAGGGCTGTGACTTCCAGCATTCAGCCAATTTGTGTTTCCCAGGTATACCTAGATTTCTCAACAGCACTCTATCACCTGGTTGTAAGTCCTGTACTCGCACCCTGAGGTCGAAATGTCTCGTTCCTCTGTTCTCGGGCATCTGAAGTGACTTGGGCCTTATTATAGGCGGTTTTCTGGCTTCTCCACAGGCGGTCCACATACCCTCTGTGGGAAGTTGCTGAGGTATGCCGAAAGCTAGATCTACTGGTAGCCGAGCCTCTCGCCCAAACAGCAAGCGATAAGGGGACTATCCTGTGGCATCACTTGCAGCGCCGTTGTAAGCATGCAGGATAGCCACTATGTGCTTGCTCCAGTGCTGCTTTTGCTCTGAAGTCAGAGTTACCAGCATATTCAAAAGAGTTCCGTTGAATCTCTCTGGTTGAGGATCTCCTTGGGAGGATGGTACGGGGTGGTTCTAGATTTCTGGATCCCCAGCAAATTTAAAAGTTTCTTATTGAGGTTGCTCTCAATTCTCTCCCTTGGTCTGAATGGATATGCTGGGGCAGGCCATAATGTACGAAGAATTTTTCTACTAGGATTTTGGCCACTGTGGATGCCTGTTGATCCTTTGTGGGGAAACGCCCGGGCATAACGGGTGAAATGATCGGTTATCACCAGGATATTTCCCTGCCCACTCATATCGGACTCCAAGCAAAGAAAGTCAATGCACACCAGCTCCAATGGTCCTTGGCTCTGAAGGTGGCCCACTGGGGCGGCTCGTTGGGGCAAAGTCTTCCTTTGAATACATCTAAGACATGAGTGGCAGTAGCCTTTGACTTCAGTCCGCATGCGGGGCCAATAGAATCGGTCCCTCGGACCCTAGATGGCCATGATGGTCATGCAGAGCAATTATCACTGGCTCCCGATGTTTCTCTGGTAGGAACAACTGCCATTTCTCTTCAGAATCTTCAGAGGGGCCCCTTCGATAGACCACCCCTTGTTGCAGCTGCAATCGTTTACTGCACTCTCGGTGCAGTAAACGGCCTCCTTCAGAGAGGCAGTAAGGAGCAAGTCAGGGCGTCGGCTCTCCAAAGCCTTCAATGCCAAACTACAGAGAGGATCTTCCAACTGGTCCCTACGCAGGTCTTTTTTTGAAAGCTTTGGCAGACCTTCATCCCCGACTTGAGTGACGTTGCAATTGCACTGGGGCAACCCAGCAGCGGACACTCCAACTTCCTCAGCCCTGGCTCCACCTCTTGCTTGCTGTTCTGCTCCTTGACAAAGAGCTCTCACCCCCTCAGGGGTCAGCAGAGTCCACTCTTCCGAGGGATCTCGGGAACAGTGGGGTCTTCTCCACAAAGCATCTGCATCCTTGTTCCCGATCCCTGGCCGGTACTTCAGGCTGAAGGTAAAACCTGATAAGGCAGCCAACCATCGGTGGCTTGTGGCATCCAAGTTGGCGGTAGGGAGTAGGTATGTGAGAGGATTATTGTCAGTCTTTATTACAAACTCTGCTCCATATAGGTAATCCCTCAGTTTATCCACTACTGCCCACTTCAAGGCCAGGAACTCAAGCTTGTGTGTGGGGTAGTTCTTCTCAGCGGGTGCCAAACTCCGTCTCACATAGGCAACAGGTCTTAAGTGCCCATCATGTTCTTGATACAGCACCCCGCCTAACCCATCTCGGCTGGCATCTACATGCAGCTTGTACAGCTTGGCTGGATCTGCATAGGCCAAGACTGGTTCAATTGTAAGGCTCCACTTCAGCTGCCTGAAAGCCTCTTCACACTGGGCGGTCCTGTTCCTGGATGGACTCTTTGGGCTTGCTGGGTTTTATAGGCTTAACTGAATCTGGATCATCGTCTCCCTCTTCACTTTTCAATAGTTCATTGAGTGGGCGAGCTATTTTAGCAAACCCCTCGACGAATCTCCTGTAATCCGAGCAGAATCCCAGAAATGACCTAAGCTCGGTCCCATTAGTGGGTCTCGGCCAAGAGGTGAGGGCTTCCAGCTTCTGAGGGCCTGTGGCTACTCCTTCAGCAGAAAAGGATATGGCCCAGGTAATTGAATTAGAAAAATCCCACTGGGGTAATGAAAGCGGTCTTCTCCCGATCTTCAAGGTGCATGGGAATTTGATAGTACCCGCTCTTCAAATCTAGCACGCTAAACCATTTTGCCCCTGACGGGCTCTGTAGGGCGTCTTCTATCCTTGGGGTGGTATACTGATCAGGAATGGTCCTTTGGTTTAGTGTGCTGTAGTCAATACACAACCGCAGCGACCCATTCTTCTTTCTCACCACCACTATTGGGGAAGTGTATGGACTCCGAGACTCTCGGATTATACCTGCTCTATTCAACTCTGCCAGCTGTTCTCGCAGGTCCTCCAAGTCCCCTAAAGGAATCCGTCTGACTCTCTCGGAAAGGCTTGTCTTCTTGAAGACGGATCCGGTGTTGGGCACTTTTGGCACGTCCAACATCAAACTCGCTCTTCGAGAATGCGGCTCGCCATCTTAGGAGCTGGGTCTTGGCCCTTTCCATCCAGGCACGTGACAGGGGAGTATTCTTTGGGTAAAACTCTTCCACAGGGATTTGATCTTTTCCTGCTCCTTTCAAACCACACGGTGAGACCAGGGTGGCTGGGTTTACTTTCCCCAACAACATCCGAGCTGGCATCTTCACAGGTGAGGCTGTTGTGTTGCGAACACTAACTGAGATCTTCCCGTGACTTCTCTGTAAAGGCTTAGTTGGGACCACTTTGGGAACTATTTCCCACCCCCGGTCTTCCTTTTGACCATCCGCTTCAAGCACAATGAAAAGGCCTGGTTGTTTCCAATTCAGCTTGACGGATGCCTTCAGACAAACCACCTCACCGGGCTGTAACACCTTCTCACTCCGGTCCAAGCGCCAGACCCTTCCCACTCCATCAGCTGGGGCCTTCTCTTCTTGCACTAGATGCTGATAGGCTTGTCCCAACAGCGGGTGCACACTTGTGGTTGAAGTGCTCTGCTCTTGAACAAGAGGTGTTCGTAGCCTTCTCACTAGATCAGTATTAGTCCCTATGATGAGGGAACTTTTACTAGCCCCTGGTGGATGAGGACAGACCACCAAAGTATCAAAGGTCTCTGCCTTCCCAGCTACAGAGGGGTCAAAGGTCAGCTTGATTGGTAGATAGCCATCATAGGGGAGGTTCTGAGTCCCAATCCCCCATATCTCCAGCTCTTCTAACTTCTGTAGTGGCAAGCAAGTGTTTGAGGTGCTTGTCATAAAAATCTCTGTAGTGGAGAGTCACTTGAGCTCCAGTATCCAAGAGGGCCTTGGTGTAGATTCCCTCTACCTGGATGGAGACAACTGAAGAAAGTCCCACTAACTTGGGGGGGAATTTGTGAGAAGTAGCAGGCTGGGCCTGTTTGGTGATTCGTATCTGCACTCCTTTCTTGTGGAGGTTCTGATCTAGCTTGAGCCTCTGTTGAGCTCTGGAGTCTCGTATGCATTGACCCTCCGATGCCGGGTAGTCCTGGTCAAAGGGAGTGGGATACTGAGCCGCTCAGAGGCAACAACGGGAACCCTTTGTGGGGGCTTGGAATCCCGCTGCGGTTTCTTTATGTCATTGGGTTTTTTGGAGCTAGCTGATGTAACAGGGCACCCAATTGACTCCCTCACTGGGGCCCTCTGGAGTTTCCCGTCGGCTTTTGGCACTGTGTCTCAGGCTTTACTGGGCTTGGGCACACTTGGCGATAATGTCCAACTCCTCCGCAGTTGAAACAGATCCCTTGGGTTGCTGTTTTTCCACCCGAGCAACTGTAGAGCTTGAAGGCTTCTTGGGTACTGAAACTCCATCACTCGGTAGAGCAATAAGTTTGGCGGTCACCAGGGCCATCATTTCTAACATCTCTTTTTGCATCTGGAGCATCAGCTTTTCCGGTTCAGAGTTGCTCCTGGACAATTGTTGGATGGGTGGGGACCAAGATATTGTGTCGCTGTCAGAACACTGGGTTCCTGAAAACATGGTAAGACATTGGACTGACATTCTTCTCCTTTGCTCAAGTTGTTGGGCTGGACTTTTTTGCTTCTTTTCCCTTTCCATCTCCATGTTGTTGGCTTCATTAGTTTTCTCTATGAGCACTTCATTTGAAATGGAAGGATCGTCCAGATACTGCTTTAATTGGAACTTGATGTCACTTTTCAGTCCTGTACCCACTGACCTTAAGAATTTCTTTTGCATCAGCTCAGTCCCGAAGTGTTCATCCGAACCTTCTCCTTGTGATACAAACAATAGACAGTCTTTCAACTCAATAGCTCTGAACAGGAAATTCTGGGGAGTTTCCTTACTGTTCTGTGCAATGTTTATCAGTTGTTGGTACAGTTTAGAAGCATTTTCCTCCCTGTAATGGCTTTTTAGTATTCTCTTAAGCTGTACTAGGGTCAGTCCATTCTTCATTTCCAGCATATCTCTGAGACTTAGGTCGGGACTGATGGCTTTTACCACAGCTTCCACAATCTCGGACTCAGGATACCCCTTTTTTAGTCCCATATCGATCTGGTGCATGACCTTTGTATAGGACAACTTATCTTTCTGTTCCTTTTCACCTATCTGACCTGCAATCTTAAAGTCCTTCCTGATCGTCACCTCTGGCAATTTACTACGGGGAAGTCTCCGAGTAACTGAAACAGGTTCTTGCTTTGGATGACTGTCACTTGAGTCCTTGCATTTTGTACTTAGCTTTCTGATCTGCTCTTCAATCATTCTAGAGGTTTCCTGGAACTTCTCCTGCATATTGTGATATTGTTGCTTCAGTTGTGGATCTTTCTTGCAGGTGCTTCGTACTTTAGCATTGTCCCTCTGTGACTTCGTTAATTCTAGCACCCCCCATGGTCAGAGCTGACTGGGAGCGAACTTTATCTGTTGCTGACTCTGCTTGCCTGGAGCTGGTAGGGCCCTGGTCTGGAACCTTTGGGTGTGTTATGCAAAACTTGGTCTTGTTAGCCAGTTGCACACTTGTGCCTTTAAAATTTTCAGGTACCCCTTTTCTCCACTCCAACAGTGCATGAGTGCGAGAGGTCCCCCGATCTGGTCTAATAGCAATCACCCATGCCTTTCTATCTGGGGACAGTGCCCTCACAACTTGACTGACTTGTTCTTCCTCCCAGACCTCTCCAGGGAGCTCAATTGCCACGCTCGCTTCTGAGCGGGCGCCTTCCTCTTTACACCACTGAATCACAGTGGCGGGATCCATTCTGGTGCTAATGAGGGTGTTGTCTGGGGGGGTTTCATTGCAGAGTAGCAGCGTAATCCCGGACGAGCCCCCACGTGTAGCACTACCCCCGAATGAGCTGCTGATAAATGTTCAATTCTGCACCCTGTCTCTCAAACCCAAGAACAGTCTCGACCCCTCTGGCACACCAGTATGGTAATATGAGTGTGGGACCCAGCAGTAAAGAAAAACACAGTAATGGTATACTATAAAACCTTGGGACACGTCACTTAACCAGCTGCAATAATAGATAGAGACTCACACAAAATATCAAATTAATTATTCAGGAAGTTTAAGGATATTGAAATTTAACACAGGGAACAGTGTGATAATTTGAAGGTAATTAATGACAACAGACAACAGTCAATGTATATATGAAACCGTAGATTCAATACGCACTATAGAGATGTATATGCAGACAGGCGCACAATAGGACAAACGCTCAATATCCTCAAAACTTACATTAAGAGCCTTCTCACTGACCCTTTTATTTCTGCTCCCAGCATGCAGCGCAGTAGATTGGCCTTGTGGGTTTGTGGCTTGGCATTGTGGGTTTAGTAGTACCAAAACTAAGTTAAGCACAAGAGTCACTTCCTCTTAAACTACATCACCCACAATTCTTTGTAACGCTGTCTCACAGAAACTAAAACAAACATCTTAATAGCATTAAAAGGACACTAGAGGGAGCCAAACTCTTACTTAAGGAACAATACATTATTTAGCATTATAACTTGGGTAGCAAAACCCCTGCACTACAAAAGGGTTAAATGTGTTCCCTCAGTGTTTTCTTACTGTGTGGGGGTCACTAGGAACAGCAGATCTCCATTGTTATCCCTTGTCAGAATGGGGATCTGCCTCTCTGTATCACGATCGTGGGGGGTAGGCGGACATCAGGTCTGCCGGACACACGCATTGGCTCCTCCCCTGTAAAGTGTGTGCACCCACAGTATCTATTGCAGGAAACAACGTACAGGTACGCTGTTTGGCACAATAGAGCTGCCCTGCCACAGTATATATGCAGTGGGTGGTCTTTAGGTGGTTAAACATTGGCTTTCTTCTTGCCACTCTTTTATAAAGGCCAGATTTGTGGAGTGCACAACTAATAGTTGGGATATTCTGTCCACAGGACAACTGAGCTGTGGATCTCTTCAGCTGCTCCAGAGTTACCATGAGCCGCTAGGCTGCTTTTATGATTAATGCTCTCCTTGCCCTGTCAGTTTAGGTGGATGGCCATGTCTTGGTAGGTTTGCAGTTGTGCCATACTTTTTCCCATTTTCGGAGGATGGATTGAACAGTGCTCTGTGAGATGTTCAAAGTTTGGGATATTCTTTTTATAACCTAACTCTGCTATAAACTTTGCCACAACTTTATCCCTGACCTGCCTGATGTGTTCCTTGGCCCGAAGGTTCTTTAAAAAACCTCTGTGGGCTTCACAGAACAGCTGTATTTATACCAAGATTATATTACACACAGGTAAACTCTATTTACTAATTAGTTGACTGCTGAAGGCAATTGGTTCCACTTTTAGTTAGGGGTACCAGATTAAAGGGGGCTGAATACAAATGCACGCCACACTTTTCAGATATTTGTTTGTAAAATATTTGGAAAACCATTTATCATTTTCTTTCCACTTCACAATTATGTGCCACTTTGTGTTGGTCTATCACATAAAATCCCAATGAAATAAATTTACGTTTTTGGTTGTAACGTGACAAAATGTGGAAAATTTCAAGGGGCATGAATACTTTTTCAAAGCACTGTGAAACTGCATGACAAAGTCTGATATACATTTTAAAATGTGTTGCATGACCAAGTCTGATAGTAACAAAAAAAAAAAAAAATCTTACCTGCACATTGCCCCCATATTTGTCACAGTATGCACCCCAGTAAAAAAGGCGCTGTATGCTGAAATCCACTTCTTGCTGGGACTTCTCAATTGATTGTCCAGTCAGTGTGCTCAACCTTTGGGCTACTTCATTCCTCCTCAGCTCTAGGTTTTCCGCCATGTAATAGACAATCTGTGCTCTGTTATGAGAAGCCCTCTTGCCCCAACTGGAATGTTATGAAACAGAAAAAGTGATTTTTCTTTTTGTTTTACATTGGTGAATCATAGCAAACTCAATATCAATCGATCGGACCACCCCCGATGCCCGAGGTGGTCGGCTTGTGACTGGGAGCGGTGAGAGGCGAGGGGGAGACCATCCATTCGTGGCCCCCCCCTCGTGATCGCTCCCAGCCAATCAGCTTCTTCCTCTGCTCCTGTATGCTAAACAGCAGCAAAGGAAATTATGTCATCTCTCCTCGGCTCGGTATTTTCCGTTCCGACGCCGAGGAGAGAAGACATCAATGTGAGTGCACAACACTAAACACTCAGTAGAACATGCCAGGCACACAAAACACCCCCGATCCCCCCTCCCACCCCCTGTCACACCGACACCAAGCAGTTTTTTTTTTTCTGATTACTGCATGGTGTCAGTTTGTGACAGTTAGTGTGGTAGGGCAGTTAGTGTAAGCCCCCTTTAGGTCTAGGGTATCCCCTTAAGACCCCCTAATAAAGTTTTAACCCCTTGATCACCCCCCGTCGCCAGTGTCACTAAGCGATCATTTTTCTTTATTAGTGTCACTGGTGACGCTAGTTAGGGAGGTAAATATTAAGGTTCGCCGTCAGCGTTTTATAGCGTCAGGGACCCCCATATACTATCTAATAAATGTTTTAACCCCTTGATTGCCCCCTAGTTAACCCTTTCACCACTGATCACCGTATAACCGTTACGGGTGACGCTGGTTAGTTTGTTTATTTTTTATAGTGTCAGGGCACCCGCCGTTTATTACCGAATAAAGGTTTAGCCCCCTGATCGCCCGGCGGTGATATGCGTCGCCCCAGGCAGCGTCAGATTAGCGCCAGTACCGCTAACACCCACGCACGCAGCATACGCCTCCCTTAGTGGTATAGTATCTGTACGGATCAATACCTGATCAGATCTATACTGGCGTCCCCAGCAGTTTAGGGTTCCCAAAAACGCAGTGTTAGCGGGATCAGCCCAGATACCTGCTAGCACCTGCGTTTTGCCCCTCCGCCCAGCCCACCCAAGTGCAGTATTGATCAATCACTAACACTTACAAAACACAAAACACATAACTGCAGCTTTCGCAGAGTCAGGCCTGATCCCTGCGATCGCTAACAGTTTTTTTGGTAGTGTTTTGGTGAACTGGCAAGCACCAGCGGCCTAGTACACCCCGGTCGTAGTCAAACCAGCACTGCAGTAACACTTGGTGACGTGGCGAGTCCCATAAGTGCAGTTCAAGCTGGTGAGGTGGCAAGCACAAGTAGTGTCCCGCTGCCACCAAGAAGAAGACAAACAGGCCCGTCGTGCCCATAATGCCCTTCCTGCTGCATTCGCCAATCCTAATAATTGGGAACACACTGCTTCTGCAGCGCCCGTACTTCCCCCATTCACATCCCCAACCAAATGCAGTCGGCTGCATGAGAGGCATTTTCTTTATGTCCTCCCGAGTACCCCTACCCATCGAACCCCCCCAAAAAAGATGTGTCTGCAGCAAGCGCGGATATAGGCGTGACATCCGCTATTATTGTCCCTTCTGTCCTGACAATCCTGGTCTTTGCATTGGTGAATGTTTTGAACGCTACCATGTACTAGTTGAGTATTAGCGTAGGATACAGCATTGCACAGACTAGGACACACTTTCACAGGGTCTCCCAAGATGCCATCGCATTTTGAGAGACCCGAACCTAGAACCGGTTACCGTTATAAAAGTTACAGTTACAAAAAAAAGTGTAAAAAACATAAAAAAAAAAAAAAATAGTTGTCGTTTTATTGTTCTCTCTCTCTATTGTTCTTCTCTTTTGTACTGTATTCTATTCTGCAATGTTTTATTGTTATTATGTTTTATCATGTTTGCTTTTCAGGTATGCAATTTTTTCATACTTTACCATTTACTGTGTTTTATTGTTAACCATTTTTTTGTCTTCAGGTACGCAATTCACGACTTTGAGAGGTTATACCAGAATGATGCCTGCAGGTTTAGGTATCATCTTGGTATCATTCTTTTCAGCCAGCGGTCGGCTTTCATGTAAAAGCAATCCTAGAGGCTAATTAGCCTCGAGACTGCTTTTACAAGCAGTGGGAGGGAATGCCCACCCCACCATCTTCCGTGTTTTTCTCTGGCTCTCCTGTCTCAACAGGGTACCTGAGAATGCAGCCGGTGATTCAGCCAGCTAACCATAGAGCTGATCAGAGACCAGAGTGGCTCCAAACATCTCTATGGCCTAAGAAACCGGAAGCTACGAGCATTTCATGACTTAGATTTCGCCAGATGTAAACAGCGCCATTGGGAATTTGTTGCTTTTCCTAAGTATGGGGATACCACATGTGTGAGACTTTTTGGGAGCCTAGCCGCGCACGGGACCCGAAAACCAAGCACCGCCTTCAGGCTTTCTAAGGGCGTAAATTTTTGATTTCACTCTTCACTGCCTATAACAGTTTCGGAGGCCATGGAATGCCCAGGTGGCACAAACCCCCCCAAATGACCCTATTTTGGAAAGTAGACACCCCAAGCTATTTGCTGAGAGGTATAGTGAGTATTTTGCAGACCTCACTTTTTGTCACAAAGTTTTGAAATTTGAAAAAAGAAAAAAAAATTTTTTTTTTTTTTTTGTCTTTCTTCATTTTCAAAAACAAATGAGAGCTGCAAAATACTCACCATGCCTCTCAGCAAATAGCTTAGGGTGTCTACTTTCCAAAATGGGGTCATTTGGGGGGGGGGGTTGTGCCACCTGGGCATTCCATAGCCTCCGAAACTGTGATAGGCAGTGAAGAATGAAATCAAAAATTTACACCCTTAGAAATCCTGAAGGCGGTGATTGGTTTTCGGGGCCCCGTACGCGGCTAGGCTCCCAAAAAGTCCCACACATGTGGTATCCCTGTACTCAGGAGAAGCAGCTGAATGTATTTTGGGGTGCAATTCCACATATGCCCATGGCCTGTGTGAGCAATATATCATTTAGTGACAACTTTTTGTAATTTTTTTTTTGTCATTATTCAATCACTTGGGACAAAAAAATGAATATTCAATGGGCTCAACATGCCTCTTAGCAATTTCCTTGGGGTGTCTACTTTCCAAAATGGGGTCATTTTGGGGGGGGGGGGGGGGGTTGTACTGCCCTTCCATTTTAGCACCTTAAGAAATGACGTAGGCAGTCATAAGCTAAAAGCTGTGTAAATTCCAGAAAATGTACCCTAGTTTGTAGACGCTATAACTTTTGTGCAAACAAATAAATATACTCTTATTGACATTTTTTTTTTACCAAAGACATATGGCCGAATACATTTTGGCCTAAATGTATGACTAAAATTGAGTTTATTGGATTTTTTTTATAACAAAAAGTAGAAAATGTCATTTTTTTTTCAAAATTTTCGGTCTTTTTCCGTTTATAGCGCAAAAAATAAAAACCGCAGAGGTGATCAAATAACATCAAAAGAAAGCTCTATTTGTGGGAAGAAAAGGACGCAAATTTCGTTTGGGTACAGCATTGCATGACCGCGCAATTAGCAGTTAAAGCGACGCAGTGCCAAATTGTAAAAAGTGGTCTGGTCAGGAAGGGGGTAAATCCTTCCGGGGCTGAAGTGGTTAAAAAAAAATATTTATTTTAAAAACGCTTTTAAAAATGCAAACGTGGCAAAACGGACGTTTTAAACATCGGTTACTATCTGTCAAGTTATATCATTCAGGAGAGGTTTAAAAAATGCCTTAGGCTTCATGTACACTGCTGCTGGTAAATGGACGTTTAGGAGCAGTTTCAGCTGCCCCTGAACTCTCCTCTATATTATCTTATCAGTACATGTACACAGGGTCGTTTATCATTGTTTGTAGGCAGTTGAGCTCAGAAGCACATTTTGGAAAGCAAAAAAAAAAAAAAAAAACGCGTTTAGGACGGATGTTTAGAGGCATTTGAAACGCCAAATGCCTGTAACAGCTTGTAAACGCATTTAGCCATGTTTCGTTTACAGGCATTTTACATTTTTGACTATTTAACCACTTAAGGACCAGCCTTGTCTTGGATTTTAGGTGTTTACATGTTTAAAACAGTTTTTTTGCTAGAAAATTACTTAGAACCCCCAAACATTATATATTGTTTTTTCTCTAACACCCTAAAGAATAAAATGGCAGTCAATGCGATACTTTTTTTTGCACTGTATTTGCACAGCGGTTTTATAATCGCACTTTTTTTGGAAAAAATTCACTTTTTTGAATAAAAAAATAAAACAGTAAAGTTAGCCCAATTTTTTTTATATTGTGAAATATAATGTTATGCCAAGTAAATTGATACCCAACATGTCACGCTTCAAAATTGCGCCCACTCGTGGAATGGCGTCAAACTTTTACCCTCAAAAATCTCCATAGGCGACGTTTAAAAAATTCTACAGGTTGCATATTTTGCGTTACAGAGGAGGTCTAGGGCTAGTATTATTGCTCTCGCTCTACCAGTCGCGGCAATACCTCACATGTGTGGTCTGTCCACCGTTTTCATATGCGGGCGCTACTCACGTATGCGTTCGCTTCTGCGCGCAAGCTCGTCGGGATGGGGTTTTTTTAAACATTCTTTTTTTGTTTTTATTATTTATTTTACATTATTTTATTTATTTTTACACTGTTTAAAAAAAAAAAATTGTGTCACTTTTATTCCTATTCCAAGGAATGTAAACATCCCTTGTAATAGAAAAAAGCATGACAGGACCTCTTAAATATGAGATCTGGGGTCAAAAAGACCTCAGATCTCATATTTACACTAAAATGCAATAAAAAAAAAGTCATTTAAAAAGAGACATTGAAAAAAAATGTGCCTTTAAGAGGCGTGGGCGGAAGTGACGTTTTGATGTTGCTTCCGCCCAGCAGTGTCATGGAGACGAATGGGCACCATCTTAGCCTCACTCGTCTCCAGGCACAGAAGGGAGACGGACGCGATCGCCTCCGCCGCTACCGACGGCTCCGGTAAGCGGCAGAGGGCACCAGATCACGGCGGGAGAGGGGGGCCCCCTCTCCCGCCACCGATAAAAGTGATCTCGCGGCGAATCCGCCGCAGGGAGCACTTTTATCTGAAAGCCGACCGCCGCACAAAAACAGGGATACCGGGGTTATGGCAGCTAGCTGCTGCCATAACAACGAAGAAACTCAGCCTAAATGAGGAGGATGCAGATCTGCTGGGAGTGAAGATGGCCCGAAAAGTTAGAGTGGCTTTTAACCACTTAAGGACCGGACCATTATGCTGCTTAAGGACCAGAAGACTTTTTCCAATTGTGCACTGCGTCTCTTTAACTGCTAATTGCGCGGTCATGCAATGCTGTACCCAAACGAAATTTGCGTCCTTTTCTTCCCACAAATAGAGCTTTCTTTTGATGGTATTTGATCACCTCTGCCGTTTTTATTTTTTGCGCTATAAACGGAAAAAGACCGAAAATTTTGAAAAAAAATGATATTTTCTACTGTTTGTTATAAAAAAAATCCAATAAACTCAATTTTAGTCCCTGCCCCAGTATGTCCGATCAGCCCCTACCCTGTCCACCTTTAGGAGATCCTTGAAAACTCATTTATTCAGGGAAGCCTATCCCACACCCACATAACTGTCCCTGAGCCACCCCCATCAAATCATTCTTTGCAGCTATTACCTTTTGTACCACCACCCCCTCCCTTTTAGAATGTAAGCTCTACGAGCAGGGCCCTCCTGTACCTTTTGTATTGTACTGTAATTGTGTTGTCCCCCTTATACATTGTAAAGCGCTGAGTAAACTGTTGGCGCTATATAAATCTCGTATAATAATAATAATAGTCATACATTTAGGCCAAAATGTATTCGACCACATGTCTTTGGTAAAAAAATGTCAATAAGCGAATATTTATTGGTTTGCACAAAAGTTATAGCGTCTACAAACTAGGGTACATTTTCTGGAATTTACACAGCTTTTAGTTTATGACTGCCTATGTCATTTCTTGAGGTGCTAAAATGGCAGGGCAGTACAAAACCCCCCAAATGACCCCATTTTGGAAAGTAGACACCCCAAGGAAATTGCTGAGAGGCATGTTGAACCCATTGAATATTTATTTTTTTTGTCCCAAGTGATTGAATAATGACAAAAAAAAAAAATATTTACAAAAAGTTGTCACTAAATGATATATTGCACCCCAAAATACATTCAGCTGCTTCTCCTGAGTACGGGGATACCACATGTGTGGGACTTTTTGGGAGCCTAGCCGCGTACGGGGCCCCGAAACCAATCACCGCCTTCAGGATTTCTAAGGGCATACATTTTTTATTTCACTCCTCACTACCTATCACAGTTTTGAAGGCCATAAAATGCCCAGATGGCACAACCCCCCCTCCCCCAAATAACCCCATTTTGGAAAGTAGACACCCCAAGCTATTTGCTGAGAGGCATGTTGAGTCCATGGAATATTTTATATTTTGACACAAGTTGCGGGAAAGTGACATATTTTTTTTTTTTTTTTGCACAAAGTTGTCACTAAATGATATATTGCTCACACAGGCCATGGGCATATGTGGAATTGCACCCCAAAATACATTTAGCTGCTTCTCCTGAGTATGGGGATACCACATGTGTGGGACTTTCTGGGAGCCTAGCCACGCACGGGGCCCTGAAAACCAATCACCGCCTTCAGGATTTCTAAGGGCGTAAATTTTTGATTTCACTCTTCACTGCCTATCACAGTTTCAGAGGCCATGGAATGCCCAGGTGGCACAAAACCCCCCCAAATGACCCCATTTTGGAAAGTAGACACCCCAAGCTATTTGCTGAGCGGTATAGTGAGTATTTCTTTTTTTTTTTTCAATTTTCAAAACTTTGTGACAAAAAGTGAGGTCTGCAAAATACTCACTATACCTCTCAGCAAATAGCTTGGGGTGCCCTACAGATTAAAATGATGGGCGTTTAATTTTTTTTTTCATACAGTATTTGCGAAGCGATTTTTCAAACGCATTTTTTGGGGAAAAAACACACTTTTTTAAATTTTAATGCACTAAAACACACTATATTGCCCAAATGTTTTATGAAATAAAAAAGATGATCTTAGGCCGAGTACATGGATAGCAAACATGACATGCTTTAAAATTGCGCACAAACGTGCAGTGGCGACAAACTAAATACATTTTTAAAAGCCTTTAAAAGCCTTTACAGGTTACCACTTTAGATTTACAGAGGAGGTCTACTGCTAGCAAGAGGTAGTGACAGGTACTTTTTTTTGAAAAAATTGGGGTCTATTAGACCCTAGATCTCTCCTCTGCCCTCAAAGCATCTGACAACACCAAGATCGGTGTGATAAAATGCTTTCCCAATTTCCCAATGGCGCTGTTTACATCTGGCAAAATCTAAGTCATGAAATGCTCGTAGCTTCCGGTTTCTTAGGCCATAGAGATGTTTGGAGCCACTCTGGTCTCTGATCAGCTCTATGGTTAGCTGGCTGAATCACCGGCTGCATTCTCAGGTACCCTGTTGAGACAGGAGAGCCAGAGAAAAACACGGAAGACGGTGGGGGGGGGCATTCCCTCCCACTGCTCGTAAAAGCAGTCTAGAGGCTTATTAGCCTCTAGGATTGCTTTTACATGAAAGCCGACCGCTGGCTGAAAAGAATGATACCAAGATGATACCTAAACCTGCAGGCATCATTCTGGTATAACCACTCAAAGTCATGAATTGCGTACCTGAAGACAAAAAAATGGTTAACAATAAAACACAGTAAATGGTAAAGTATAAAAAATTGCATACCTGAAAAGCAAACATGATAAAACATAATAACATTAAAACATTGCAGAATAGAATACAGTAAAAAAGAGCAGAACAATAGAGAGAGAATAGAGAGAGAGAGAGAACAACAAAACAAGAACTATTTTTTTTTATTTTATATATATATATTTTTTTTTTTACACTTTTTTTTGTAACTAACTTTTTTAACTGTAACCGGTTCCAGGTTCGGGTCTCTCAAAATGCGATGGCATCTTGGGAGACCCTGTGAAAGTGTGCCTAGTCTGTGCAATGCTGTACCCTATGCTAATACTCAACTAGTGAATGGTAGCGCTCAAAACATTCACCAATGCAAAGACCAGGATTGTCAGGACAGGAGGGACAATGATAGCGGGTGTCACGCCTATATCCGCGCTTGCTGCAGACACGACATCTTTTTTGGGGGGGTTCGTTGGGTAGGGGTACTCGGGAGGATATAAAGAAAATGCCTCTCATGCAGCCGACTGCATTTGGTTGGGGATGTGAATGGGGGAAGTACGGGCGCTGCAGAAGTGGTGGTTTTCCCAATTAGGATTGGCGAATGCAGCAGGAAGGGCACTATGGGCACGACGGGCCTGTGTTTGTCTTCTTCTTGGTGGCAGCGGGTCACTACTTGTGCTTGCCACCTCACCAGCTTGAACAGCACTTATGGGACTCGCCACGTCACCAAGTGTTACTGCAGTGCTGGTTTGACTACGACCGGGGTGTACTAGGCCACTGGTGCTTGCCAGTTCACCAAAACGCTACCAAAAAAACTGTTAGTGATCGCAGGGATCAGGCCTGACTCTGCGAAAGCTGCAGTTATGTGTTTAGTGTTTTGTAAGTGACAGTGATCGATCGATACTGCACTTGGGTGGGCTGGGCCGGGCGGAGGGGCAAAACGCAGGTGCTAGCAGGTATTTGGGCTGATCCCGCTAACACTGCGTTTTTGGGAACCCTAAACTGCTGGGGACGCTAGTATTGATCTGATCGGATCAGATATTGATCCGTTCAGATACTATACCACTAAGGGAGGTGTACGGTGCGTGCGTGTTAGCGCTACTGGCGCTAACCTGACGCTGCTTGGGGCTGGTGCTTACCAGTTCACCAAAATGCTACCAAAAAAACTGTTAGTGATCGCAGGGATCAGGCCTGACTCTGCGAACGCTGCAGTTATGCGTTTAGTGTTTTGTAAGTGACAGTGATCGATCGATACTGCACTTGGGTGGGCTGGGCTGGGCAGAGGGGGCAAAACGCAGGTGCTAGCAGGTATCTGGGCTGATCCCGCTAACACTGCATTTTTGGGAACCCTAAACTGCTGGGGACGCTAGTATAGATCTGATCGGATCAGATATTGATCCGTTCAGATACTATACCACTAAGGGAGGTGTACGGTGCGTGCGTGGGTGTTAGCGCTACTGGCGCTAACCTGACGCTGCTTGGGGCTGGTGCTTACCAGTTCACCAAAATGCTACCAAAAAAACTGTTAGTGATCGCAGGGATCAGGCCTGACTCTGCGAACGCTGCAGTTATGCGTTTAGTGTTTTGTAAGTGACAGTGATCGATCGATACTGCACTTGGGTGGGCTGGGCTGGGCGGAGGGGGCAAAACGCAGGTGCTAGCAGGTATCTGGGCTGATCCTGCATTTTTGGGAACCCTAAACTGCTGGGGACGCTAGTATAGATCTGATCGGATCAGATATTGATGCGTTCAGATACTATACCGCTAAGGGAGGCGTATGCTGCATGCGTGGGTGTTAGCGGTACTGGCGCTAATCTGACGCTGCCTAGGCCGACGCATATCACCGCCGGGCGATCAGGGGGCTAAACCTTTATTAGGTAATAAACGGTGGGTGCCCCGACACTATAAAAAATAAACGAACTAACCAGCGTCACCCGTAACGGTTATACTGTGATCAGTGGTGAAAGGGTTAACTAGAGGGCAATCAAGGGGTTAAAACATTTATAAGATAGCATATGGGGGTCCCTGTCGCTATAAAACGCTGACGGCGAACCTAAATATTTACGCCCCTAACTAGCGTCACCAGTGACACTAATACAGGGATCAGAAAAATGATTGCTTAGCGACACTGGCGACGGGGTGATCAAGGGGTTAAAACTTTATTAGGGGGGGTTAGAGGGGTACCCTAGACCTACAGGGGGCTAATACTAACTGCCCTACCACAGTAACTGTCACAAACTGACACCATGCAGTAATCAGAAAAAAAAAAAAAAACTGCTTGGTTTCAGTGTGACAGGGGGGGAGGGGTGATCGGGGGGTAAAGGGGGGTCTTATGTGTACCTGGCATGTTCTACTGTGATGTGGGTGTGTTGTGCACTCACATTTCAGTCTTCTCTCCTCGGCGCCGGAACGGAAACTGCCGAGCCGAGGAGAGATGACATCACATCCCCTGCCTCTGTGATGGCCTCCCCCTCATCTCTGATCGCTGCCAGACCAAAGGCGACCGCCTCAGGCACCGGGGGGTGACCCCCCGCCCGCGGATTTTGCCTGCCCGTGCCATTCTGCTGACGTATATCAGCGTGAGGCGGTCATCAAGTGGTTAAACTAGGCGATGGGGGGGTCCAGAGATAGAAGATGAAACGAAGGGGAAAATAATACTGGGAGTATACTATATGCCCCCAAACCTGAGGGAGGAGGGGGAGACGAACCTCCAATCACAATTTGGGATTAGCAGCAAGGATGGGAAGTGTCATAATGGGGGATTTTAATTATTCAGACAGACTGGGCGGAAGGAACAGCACCTTCGTCTAAGGCTCGCCAGTTTATAAATGTCTTGCAGGACAATTTCATGGGTCAGATGGTAGATGCACCAGAAACAAAGCTTTACTAGACTAGACTATACTGATTACCAACAATACAGACTTGATCATGGATGTGGAAATAAGGGGCAATTTATTGACAATCACAGGTCAATTAGCTTCAGTATTAAGCACACAAATAGGAAACATGAGGGGAATACAAAAACACTGAATTTCAAAGAGCCAACTTCCCTAAACTACAAACCTTGCTAGAAAGATATAAATTGGGATAAAATCTTAGGAACAAAGAACACGGAGGAGAGATGGGTTTGCTTTAAGAGCATATTAAATAAAAGCATTAGTCAGTGCATCCCATTGGGAAATAAATTTAAAAGAGCTTACAAAAGTCCTGGATGGCTTAACGCCAATGTAAAAAGGCATATAAAAGCAAAAGGAGGAGGCCTTCAAAAAATACAAGGCAAAAAATAAAATATAAAAATACAAAAAAGGGAGGACAGACCATATTGGCCTGATAAAGAATTAGGAAGGAAATCTGATCTGGTTACAAAGGATGGGGAGGTGGTGAAGGTATTGAATTTTTTCTTCTCCTCAGTCTTGACGAGGGAACCGGGGGGGGGGGGGCCTTCAGTAACCAAAACTGCAGTGTTTATCCTCATGACACATCATAGGAAGCACCCTCATGGCTAACAGGGGACAGAATTAGAAATAGACTTGGAAAACTTAACTTTAATAAGTCACCAGGGCCAGATGGCTTGCACCCGAGGGTCCTTAGGGAACTCAGTAATTGCCAGACCATTGTTCCTAATTTTTGGTGACAGTCTACTGAATGGAACAGTACCAGCTGATTGGAGAAAAGCCAATGTATCATCAATATTTAAAAAAGGGCCAAAATACATCCCTGGGAATTACAGACCAGTTAGCCTAACACCAATAGTGTGCAAGCTCTTAGAGGGGATGATAAGGGACTATACAAGATTTTAGTAATGAAAACAGTATAATTATTATTATTATTTTTATTATTATTATTAATTGCTAAACCAATCTATTACCCTTCTATGAGGAGGTGAGCTGCCATCTAGATAAAGGGAGGCCCGGAGACGTGGTGTATCTGGATTTTGACACAGTTCCCCATAAACGTTTACTATAAGGTCCGTTGGCATAGACCATCGTGCGAGTGCATGGATTGAAAACTGGCTACAAGGGCGAGTTTAGAGGGTGGTGATAAAATGGAGTACTCGGAATGGTCAGGGGTGGAAAGTGAGGTCCGCCAGGGTTCTGTGCTAGGACCAATCCTATTTAATTTGTTCATGAACGACCTGGAGGATGGGGTAAACAGTTCAATCTCTGCATTTGCGGACAATACAAAGCTAAGCAGGGCAATAACGTCTCTGCAGGATGTGGAAACCTTGCAAGTAAATATAAACAAATTATTGGGGTGGGCAACTACATGGCAAATGAGGTTTAATGTGGAAAAATTTAAAATAATGCATTTGGATGGCAAAAATATAAATGCAATCTATTCACTGGGGGGGGGGGGGACCTCTGGAGGACTCAAGGATGGAAAAGGACCTGGAGGTCCTAGTAGATGATAGGCTCAGCAATGGCATGCAATGCCAAGCTGCTGCTAAGAAAGCAAACAGAATATTGGCATGCATTAAAAAGGGGATTGACTCAAGAGATAAAGCGATAATTCTCCCACTATACAAGTCTCTGGCCTGGCCTCACCTGGAGTATGATGTCCAGTGGAGTGAGTACAGAGAAGGACAACAAAGCTAATAAACCCCAGAATAGTGTTAAAACTTTTCCGTGGAAGGGAGTTTAATAAGACACGTGGCCACTCATTAAAATTAGAAGACCAGACCAGTTTGCTTTTAAGGGAAAGAGATCTACAGAGAATGCCATTGCATTGGCCTTGCATTCTGTGTTGTCTCATTTGGAAAATAAGAATAGTTAGGCCTGCATGCGTTTTATTCATTTTAGTTCAGCATTAAATACAATTTTGGCAATTAAACTTGCTGCTAAGCTGAACTCTTTCGGAGCCCAACACTCTAATGCCACGCACACACGGTCGGATTTTACGACTGGAAATGTTCGATGGGATCTTGTTGTCGGAAATTCCGACCGTGTGTAGGCTCCATCGGACATTTTCCGTCGAAATTTCCGACAACACTTGTGTGACCGTGTGTATGCAAGACAAGTTTGAGCCAACATCCGTCGGAAATAAAACATGGATTTTGTTGTCGGAATGTGCGATCATGTGTACGCGGCATAACTGAATTTTGGATTTCCCAGCTGCTTGGCAGCAGACGGTAAAAGTTGGTAATCGTTACTAAGGATGAGCTCCGGCGTGTTCACGTGCTGCAAGTGCCAATCCCGCCAGGAAGTCGGCAATGCTCTGCGCTAATCACAGGCAGTGAGACATTTCCCGATCTCTGCAGCCGTACATCAGGAAATGTCTCACTGCTTGTGATTAGCGCTGTGCAGTGCCGAGTTCCTGGCGGGCTCGGCACGTGCAGCATGCGAACACCCCGGAGCTTGTCCTTAATGGTTACTCATCAACGCTGTCCCTTAGTACAGGGGTGCCACAAGGATGTGTGCTAAGCCCTTTTTTGTTTACCTTTTTTGTACTCTGTTAACTACTTGCCAACCAGCAACCATCATAATACGCCGGCAGGTTGGCTCCCCTGTGCAAATTGGCGTAGCTGTACGGCGGGCGCTTTAACCACTTCAGCCCTGGAAGAATTGGCTGTTCAATGACCAGGCCATTTTTTGTGATACGGCACTGCGTTGCTTTAATTGACAATTGCGCGGTCTTGCAATGCTGTACCCAAACAAAATTGACGTCCATTTTTCCCACAAATAGAGCTTTCTTTTGGTGCTATTTGATCATCTCTGCGGTTTTTATGTTTTGCGTTATAAACAAAAAAAAGAGCGACAATTTTGGAAGAAAAAAAAAACACAATATTTTGTACTTTTTGCTGTAATAAATATCCCCATTTTGTTTTTAAAAAAGCAAATTTTTTCTCAGTTTAAGCCGATATGTATTCTTCTACATATTTTTGGTAAAAAAAAAAATCGCAAAAAGCATATATTGATTGGTTTGCACAAAAGTTATAGCGTCTACAAAATAGAGGATAGATTTATGGTATTTTTATTATTATTTTTTTTATTAGTAATGGCGGCGATCTGCGATTTTTTTTTTTTGGGACTGCGACATTATGGCGGACATATCGGACACTTTTGACACATTTTTGGGATCATTGGCATTTATACAGCAATCAGTGCTATAAAAATGCATTGATTACTGTGTAAATGGTACTAGCAGGAAAGGGGTTAACACTAGGGGGCAATCAAGGGGTTAACTGTGTTCCCTATGTGTGTATTCTAACTGTGGGGGATGGGACTGACTATAGGAGATGAGAGATTGTGGTTCCCAGCTCGTAGGAACTCACAATTTCTCTCTCCTCACAGAACTGGGATGTGTGTGTGGCAGTCATCGCGGCCGCCGGTCACGAGCATCGGCACCCCCGCTGTGCCTGCTATCACATTTAAAGGGATCGGCGTACAACTACGATAGTTCGCGGGATCGTGCAGACCTGCCACAGTATAATGATGGCGGCTGGTCGGCAAGTGGTTAGGGGTATAGGGGGCGTGTGCCCACCGCGTGACGTAGGAGCTGATGCACGTGCCCAGCGGCTGCGATGTCCGCTGGGCAACCACGATCGCTCCTGAGCGAGACAGAACAGAGATCTGTCAATGTAAACAGACAGATCTCCCTTCTGTCAGGAGAGACGAGCCAGATCTGTTGTTCTTACTAATTAGGAACAATGATCAATCTCCTCCTCCAGGCAGTCCCATCCCCCCACAGTTAGAAACACTCCCTAGGACACACATTTAACCCCTTGATCACCCCCTAGTGTCAACTCCTTTCCTGTCAGTGACATTTAAACAATAATCAGTGGCTATTTTTAGCTCTGATCACTGTATACATGTCAATGGTCCAAAAAAAGTGTAAAAAGTGTCGAGTGTGAGCCACAATCCCGCTAAAAATCGCTGATCCCCGCCATTACTAGTAAAAAAAATAAAAATGCCATAAATCTATCCCCTATTTTGTAGATGCTATAACTTTTGCGAAAACCAATCAATATACACTTATTGCGATTTTTTTTTTACCAAAAATATGTAGAAGAATACATATCGGCCTAAACTGATGAAGACTTTTTTTTCATTTTTTTTTTTTGGGGGGGATATTTATTATAGCAGAAAGTAAAAAATATTTAGTTTTTTTCAAAATTGTAGCTCTTTTTTTGTTTACAGCGCAAAAACTAAAAACCGCAGAGGTGACCAAATACCACCAAAAGAAAGCTCTATTTGTGGGAAAAAAAGGACATAAATTGTTTGGGTACAGCGACCGCTTAATTGTCAGCTAAAGCGACGCAGTGCCGTATCGCAAAAAATAGCCTGGTTAGAAAAGGAGTAAATCCTTCCGGGGCTGAAGTGGTTAAAATTTGCAGATGACACCATGGTAGTGGGGAAAATAAGGGGTGGCAACAAGTCTGCATATCGCCAGGATATTGAAAATCTAGTTGGTTGGTGCAGAGAGAACTTACAGTTAAATGTAGCAAAGACTAAGGAGATTGTTATTGATTTTAGAAAAGTACAGGAGGTTAGCTATGAGCTGGTGGTGAATAATGGGCTGGAGTTTGAAAGGGTTGAGGAGTTCTGCTTCCTAGGAACAATAGGGAGGACCTGTCCTGGATGGGGCATATTTCCTCCAACTGGTGGGCAAGACTCATCAGAGACTATACTTTGGGGAAGCTTTGGAGGGCAGGTATTTCAGAGCGGGTCCCCTTTAGCTTCTATAACACTGCAATTGAAAATGTGCTAATGTATAACATTTCTTTGTGGCAAGGATTCTGCACAGTCCATGACAGAAATGCTTTGCAGCAGGTAATAAATAATGCTTTGCTGTGGATTCAAAGAATTGGGAGTTCTATCTGTTCACGGATACAAGAAACCAACTTTAACAAGATGGTATCGTACACCATGGGTTCTATAGAAATACTTCCCTGAGGCCACGGGGCGTTACTGGAGATGTCAGGAGGAGTGGGGGACGTTGGGCCTGTCTGAAGTTAGAGCACTTCTGGAAAGGGGTGCGCAGAATAAGACATAAAATCACTAACTATTCTGTCCCAGAGGACTCTGCATTCTTTCTCCTGGACCTCTCGGATATCCCGACCAAGACTTGCTGTACGCACAAGAGATCTATCTTATGCCATATTTTTAACCCGGCCAAGTCCTGCATCTCTCTACGATGGAAAGACCCACGACCCCCCTCTATTTTGTTATGGATTAATAGGGTGGAGGACCTAGTATTCTCTGCCCAGAATAGACATGAACTTTATTCTAAATTATGGCTTCACTGGAATATGTTTCTTTACTCAGATGATGGCAAAGGTATTTTTGAAGCATTGTATTTCCCCTTTATCTCCCTAGCTCTCACCCGTTCTATCTTTCCCCCACCCCTTCTGATCCTTTCACTTTCACTCATACCCCCCTTTAAAAAAAAAAAAAAAAGGTGTGTCCTACTCGTGTCATGGCCACAACCACGCCTTAAGGCAGTTAGGTCTATAGAGCGATCTGAAAAACAGGATGCTTTACAGAAAGGATTATTATCACTTTTTAATCAGATTGTAGGCTGCTCCTTTTTATGGGTACCCTTCTTGTCCTCAGTTTTGCCCTTTATGATAGTAATGTATATTGTACTTGTTTAATGTACCTTCCTGCATATGCCGTTTTTTTGTACCTGTGGCCTTGATGTTGTACTGTATATGCCTTATGCTAATGTTTTTTCTTTTGTCTGGCATTATTTTTCAGATACTGTACTCTTAAAGAATTTGCAAAAAATAAAAAGGGGAGTTAAGTATTTATTATGGCATACGTGCCATTTTTGGTTAAGTGTTTTTGCGTGTGGAAGTCCTTTTCTTTTTTTTTTTATGTGAGGGAGCCATAACAGAGTTTGATTTTATGATTGTTATCGTAAAATGACAATAACTTTTCTGATTCTTAAAAATCAGCCACAGCCTGAGTAGAAAAGCCCATAATCTCTGCGGGGAAGCAGTGCTGGATCTCTGCGGGAAGACCACTGCTTTACAAAAACAAGGGTTCCACTCTGCACCATCTGGCAGGGAACAGGCTTTTCTAATTTGCTTTAGAAGGTTAGCAAACTGTAAGGTCTCTTTCACATTAGCAGTAATGCTTACTGCCCTTTGAAAAGTGATCCAAGGTGGATTGCTTTTTAGAAGACAGCATAGCAGCGGGTGACAGGTGTTCAAGAGATGCTACTGCCTCATTGTTTTTTGTTTACTTTTCTTTTTTTATTGCTCAATGGCAATTCTACATTGCAGAACTGTGTAGCAACCACAAGCCATATATTTGGTGCCCATAGTTGCTCAGCGGCTTCTTTGAAATCAATGGGCAAGTTTGACAGGCAGTGTCACCTGTCAAACTCAGTAGGCCAAAAAAATTAAGGTGTACATCCCTGTTCAGCTGTGTTGTTAGGATTCGAGTTGGTGGCTGGGGAGCGGTAAAACCACAGCTCAGCCGCCTGTTTTTACTGCCCCCCACGGCAACCGCGTGAAGGAGATCCATTTGATTTGATGCACTTGTAATGTATTTGGTGGATTTCAACTGAAATTTTATTTGGGCTTTAACCGCTTCCTGTCCGCTGGCCATCATATGACATCCTTGACTTTGAGCAGTGATATCTGAATGATGCCTGCAGTTACAGACATCATTCAGGTATCTTCTTTTTCAGCCAGCGAGTCCCTACACCATAAGAATAATCATAGCGGCTGTTCAGCCGCTTGATCGTTCTTAAGAGCAGCGAAAGGGAACACCCCCCCACTGCTCTCTGGTGCTTCTTAAGAAGGGATCCGCCAGCCCCATATGCTAACCATTGAGATTTCCGTCAGACCAGACGGTCCCCGGAGTCTCTATGATCGTACGGAGGCCAGGCGCGATGTAATGACGTCACACCCGCCCTCTGCATTCGAAAAAATGGCGCTGCCTCAGCTGGGAAGCGGAGATCGTTTTTTTTGGGGGTTTCAGGTTTCCCAGCCTAGCGGTGAGATTTGGGGACTTATTGACTTCATATCTCAAGAGGACCTGTCATGCTTATTCCTATTACATAGGATGTTTATATTCCTTGTAATAGGAATAAAAGTGATCAAATAAAATAAATTTAAAAAAAAGTGTCAAACTAAAAAAATAAAGGTAAAATTAACAATAAAAAAAAAAAAAAAAATTTAAGTGCCCCTGTCCACGTGTGCTCACACGTAGAAGCGGACCCATAGGTATATGTAAACAGTGTTCAAATCACACATGTGAGGCATCACTGTTAACGCTAGAGCAAGAGCAATAATTCTAGCCTTAGACCTCCTCTGTAACTCAAAACATGTAACCAATAAAAAATTTTAAAGCGTTGCCTATGGGGATTTTTAAGTACCGAAGTTTGGTGCCATTCCACCAGTGTGTGCAATTTTGAAGCGTGGCATGTTAGTTATCTATTTACTCGGCGTAACATCATCTTTCACATTATGCAAAAAAATTGGGCTAACTTTACTGTTTTGTTTTAAAGCATGAAACGGTTTTTTTTCCAAAATTGCAACAACTGCCATTTTATTCTCTAGGGCAGGGATATGCAATTAGCAAACCTCCAGCTGTTGCAAAACTAATTCCCATCATGCCTCTGCCTCTGGGTTTCATGCTTGTGGCTGTCAGTCTTGCTATGCCTCATGGGACTTGTAGTTCTGCAACAGCTGGAGGTCCGCTAATTGCATATCCCTGCTCTAGGGTCTCTGCTAAAAAAACATATGTAATGTTTGGGGGTTCTATGTAATTTTCTAGCAAAAAAAAATAATATGATTTTTACATGTAGGAGAGAAATGTCAGAATTGGCCTGGTAGGCAAGTGGTTAAATGCATACTTATATAAATGAAAAATGCAAAAACTATAGCCATGCACTTACCCAGGAGCTGCTTTATGGGCTGCCTCCACTGCGTTGCGCACATCCTTTCGGTTACTGTCTGAAACATATGCTACCACAGCACCATCAAAGTTATAGATGGGGCGAGAATACATGCCATCAGGACGCTTTTGGGCCCCACCATAATACAGCTTGAAGGTCCTGTCAACACTAAGAGGAAATGGAAAAGCTCAGTTTAATAAGAATAAATACAGAACAAATACAATTAAGCATTTTCAGTGAAACACTACTTTACTTGTTGGAGCAAAGGCTCCAGTTGTATTCTGAAACAAACATTTTCTTGTTCTGGGTCCACTATACACATTTGAAGAGTTTTAGCAAACATTTGATGCTTACCTGCACTTAAATATTTAAAGTGGTATTAAACCCAAAAGCAAACATTTATTATATTGCATAATATATTATTATATTCTCTCGAATTTCCCCCTTATGAAGATAAGATTACCCTGTATCGAACACATGTAGGGGAGGGGCCAGGACGGTACGACAGGCAGTCTATCTGCCTAGGAGGAAGCATACACCATTCCAAAACCAGCCGCTGTAATTCCAGGTCACTGGAATAAGAGCACCAATGCATGATCTGCAACACCTGTCAATCATTTTTAAACGCATGGATTTATAAGCATGTCAGATGTGCTACTACTGGATACCACGCATATGCACTTTTTTCAACAGGACTGTCACAGCATTGTTTTATAAAAAGACTTGGTTTTTGCACAATAGCACATTTTGCTATTTAAAGTGGGACTAGTGTTGTTCCCTATATACCACTGGACACTTATATCTGTGTTACAAAGGATGCACATGAGCACTTTAATATTAATGTTTTAATTGACATATTTAGTGTTTTTATTTTTGTCATATCACATCTATGTCACTTACGTCACATTAACACTACACGTGTTTGTTTTAATCTTCAGCACGCATTTATTGTGTAATATTCTAAAGCGCAGCGTATAATTTACTGTTTTTATTTCAATTTATGATTGGACCTAACTGTAGCATGGGGCTTTAGTAGGTGGCATATTTTTAAAGCAGTGTAAAAAATTTTAACCAAACTTTTGCTGGTAGTGAACCCATCACTGTCATTTAAAAATACTTGAACCAGAAGACTTAATCTGCAATTAATATTTAGTGAATTTCAGATTTACTGTTTTTTTTTTTTTTTTTTTAAATATACTGGTGTCGTGTTGTTTTTGGAATGTACAAGTGCAAGATTTTAGAAATAGGTTTTGCCCTAAAAGAAAAATATATACTTGTTAACACTTTGGTTTTATGCACACTGGGAATTTTTACAGCTGTTGTTTTTGGACATCAGATGTTTTTAACTGCTTCTAAACTCCCCTGCATGTTATCCTTTGTGTCTTGCACACAGACTTTTATCAGCTTTTTTTGGCAGGAGAGTTTAGTGGCAGAGAAAAAAAACCCTGTGCCAGCACATTCTGGAGCAGCAGCGTTTTGGCACAAAAAACGCGGACAACTCCTAAACTTTACTAAACTCAGCTAAATGTCGCCATCCAGCGTTTAGCAGAGTTTTTTCTTTCTGAAGGCAGCCAGCGTCCTTAGCAAATAGTGATTAGCTGATTGTTTAGGAGCTATGTCCTTAACATTGGATGAGTCATTGGCTGTCAGCGGGGTTCCTGGCTTACAATTGAATGTAAAAAAACATTGGCGGCAATAACAAAAATGTGAAAAAAACCATATGAAATTAAAACATTTTTTTCTTAAATGGTGTGGGGTCCCCCCCCGAACCATACCAGGCCACATGCCCTCAACATGGGAGGGTTGCCCCAAAGCACCTTGTTCCCATGTTGATAGGGACAAGGACCTCTTCCCCACAACCCTGGCCGGTGTTTGTGGAGGTCTGCGGGTGGGGGGGCTTATCAGAATGTGGAAGCCCCTGTTAACAAGGGGGCTCCCAGATCCCAGCCCCTCCTATGCGAATAAGTAGGGGGTACCCTTATTCATTCAACAAAAAAAAAAATGGAAAAAGTAAAAAACACAACACAAATTTCAAAGTCCCTAGTGCAGGGACTGCTTTGAAGTCGCTGCAACTTGAAGTCACACATATGTGAACGGTGCTCATTGGAAGTCATGGGGAACGACTTGTCGTGCGACTTTGCAGTCCCAAGTCGCATGATAGGTCGCACTAGTGGAAGCCGAGCCTTAGTTTGATATTTGGCCTTTTTTAGCTCAATAAGTGCTCTGTTTTGCATCACCTGTCAACCTTGGTAAGCCCAACTATTTATAATCTACTATTTTTCCAAAACTCCTTCATTCCATTGCCTTTGGTCTGCTGACCGTTGTAGTTCTAGGACTGTGGACGTCATGCCCAGGAGGGTGTATTTAATGATGCTCTCCTCCAGAGAACAACAGGCCAGTAGAAGGAGCTGTGAGCTCTGAGCGCGTAGCCTTTCATTCCACAGAGACAGTCTTGACCCCTTCCTCCCGCCCCCTGCTCGTGCCATTTCCTCTTCCGGTTCAAGCTGGACAGCATGGATCTGACTACTTCCTGGTTTTCCTGAATGTACAGCTATTCAGCACAACATCACACCAGAACCTTTCCCAGCTACCCGGATCGTGCGAGGAGCCTGTGGGACGCAGTAGAACTGCCAGGACTACATACTTCTGACGAGCATGACTCCCACTTATATCTTGTAAGTGTTTTTAATCTTGTGCAATAAATGATACTGTTTTAATACTACACTTAGAGAGCCCCCCCCTCCCTGTTTCTTTTACATGTCTAGATATAGTCTAGGACAAATGGGACTCTGAAGACTACTGTTTATTGTCATATTTACTCTGTTGGATTTTGTCATCTGTTGCAAGTATCTTACAGACTTTGTTCCATCTGAAGTTTCAATAAATGCATCTCTCTGGAAGAATCGGGTTGCTTCTGGAAATTACTCACATTATAACAACTAAATAATTATCATCCTCTACCCATTATTACTATATCACTACACATGCCTTTTTTCGTATTTTTTTATTGCTGGAAATGACAGATGATAACTCATACGTTGTTAAGGACGCAGAGGCCGGCTTCCCGGCCCGCTCGTTAACAACCAGCTATTTCACCGGTTGTTAAGGATGGAGGGGGCTCCGCTCCTTAACGCTGAAGCTACTAAATATAGATTACACACTAGGCTAAACTGCTAAACACCAGCAAAAATTGCTAAAATATTAGCGTTTTTTGTCCAGGGGTTTTTAAAGCAGTTTTTAGCTTTCTAGTGTGCATGGGAAAAAAAGTCAAAAGTGCTTGTCAAAAAGTTGCAGTGCTACATTTTAAAGCCAGCACACAGATATTTGCTTAATGTGTGTTTACGATGCGGTATAAATATATAAGCCTTGTATAGTTAGATTTTGCTTTTCTACAAAGAGTGCAAATGGCTAAATATTTAATCATTTTATTTTGGCTACAAAAGCTTTGTAAATATTAGCATGGATATAAATTACAAATTGTTGCATGTTTACCATTTTTAGCAATTTTTTCCCCAATCCCCCTATAAAAGCACTTACATATTAGAGTTCTGCTCTATATGCGACAAACTACTAAAGTAGAGGACAAGTCTGCAATAACCAATGTAGCATAAAACTCCTCTTTACTTCTACATAACCATGATTTAAAACAATATATTAAAAAAGGGTTACATCACTGCATTGTAATCCATTAGTCACATGACCATCCATATGTTTCTTGGTCTTTCTGTTGTGGCAGAGCATGGGGTCTATTGATGCTTTCACATCACTGATCTACTGCGTCAGAATACATCTTCCGACGTTCCGTATCTGCACTTCTCAGAGCTTCTGACAAGACCTTTGTGATGGTGGACACAGCAATGTAATGAAGTTAGTGCCTAGCTGAATAGAGACAGAGATCAGAGGGCCGACACTGTTTCAAATTCAGCAGTAGTATCGTGGTGTTTCTGGCCTAACACAGGAAACAGGGCCATAGCAGGGTCGAAGCAGGGCCACTGGCAGGATTGACAGGTAAATGCATAGAAACTAAGTATTATAAGGAATGGTTGTACTTCATTGAATTATGTTCGGTACTCTGCATGTTATACTTTAGGTGCTGAAGAGAAAAAACATTTAGCTACTTCTGAAGGAGTTAAATCATGCACTATAGAATAGATTGGGGGTTTAAATGGTGAACAATAGTAATTTTCTCCTAGGTAAAGCTTACCACCTATAGCTGACCACAAGCATTAGTACTGTGTAAAACACCCACCCATTCAGCATCACAGAAAAGTGCTAACATTTTCCACAAGTCATAAACTGACGTGGGTTGAAGATTAAAACGGACAATTGTGTAGGAAATTAAAAACTTGTGGTGACATTTAAATACCACTAAGCTGCAACACACAGGAAACGTTACTGGAGGAGCAAGAGACTAGCCTTCAAACAGTCTCTAACACCCTCAATAGTTTGTGCAACAAATGAACATACTATTTATTACATTCATGATCAATGGAAACAATTAAGTACTGTCCATGATACTTTTTTTAATTTGCACTAACATGCAATTTTTCAGGACAAGTTTTCGGGGTGTACCCCCTTCTATATTGACCAAGCAGTACTAATACACAAAGTTTTAGCAGAATGTTAAAGTAAGCATCTCTATACGGTAACCACTTGTCGACCAGCCGTCATCATTATATGGCAGCACGTCGGCTTTTTCCCGCGAATCGCTGTACCTGTACGTCGGCTTCTTTAAAGCGGAGTTCCACCCAAAACCAGAATTTCCGCTTTAAGTGATGGTGACCATACCCCCCCCCCCCCCCCCCCCGACATGCCACATTTGGCATGTCATTTTTTTTTGGGGGAGGTGGCAGAGCGGATACCCTCTTTTTAGAGACACCCAGCTCCCACTTCCTCTCGGGCTCTGTGTCGCCGGAAGGAAGTTCACCTCTCCCCCCTCCCTCCAATCTTCTGGGACACGTCTTCTTTCCACATATTGTTCCAAACAGGGCCTTATTGGAGACATTTACTCATCACTCCAGTGCTCGGTACAGGTCTGTAGTATTAGACAGTAGCACCAAGATCTTGAGTCTCTCAGTTATGAAGAATGTGATCAAGCATAAAAAACGCTAACCCAGGTCTCTTTATCCTCTTCACAGCGCCTGACCCAATTGTTCATTATTCATAGGAGTTCACTATATTCCACAGAAACTGCATTCCTGGGGGAGGGCAAACTCCCCACAATGTCCCATATGTGCTACCGCTACGGGTACCCTTATTCATATGCTATGGCACTACTCTAAGCTACACTGCTTTTGGGAGTTCATTGTAACCACCCTAAATACCCTATGTTCCACACTGACCCAAAGGTAGCTCCTTCATGCCGCGTACACACGATCGGAAATTCCGCCAGCAAAAGACCGATGTGAGCTTTTGGTCGGAAAATGCGTCCGTGCGTATGCTCGTATGACGGCATTTCGGCCAGCAAAAGATTGGGAGCAGGCTTTCTATTTTTCGGTCGGAAAAAGTTCCCATCTGAAAATGCGTTCGTGTGTATGCAATTCCGACGTGCAAAAAATTCAAGTACGAGACGGAAGCGTTCAGTCTGATAAAATTACCGTTCAGAATGGAGATAGCACATTTGTCATGCTGAAATTTTTTGAATACTGTATTTATTGGTGTATAACACTCACTTTTTTACCATGAAAATCAGGTGCAAATAGCGTGTGCGTGTTATACGCCAATACTTCAATTTTAGCTGCCTCGGAAGGGACAAGGAGGGGGGCCGGATGAGCGCTGTCAGATTACATACAGCGAGAATCTCCTGTTTACTTGGTAGCCTCTGTAATAGGAAGTCCTGTCTCCTGGGCCGCCATTGGACCACTGTTCTGTCTATCATAGGAGATTCTCTTTGTATGTAATCTGTCGGCGCTCATCCCGCCCCCTCCCTGTCCCCTCTAGGCTGCAGGTGGATGTCAATCAGGCTGCACTGATGGCAATGGTGAGGCTGCTGCATTGAAGGCAATCGTGAGGCTGTATTGATGTGGATTGATGAGGCTGCAGATGGGCACTGAGCCTTATTTTTCTCCAAAGTTCCTTATTTAAAATTTTAGTTTTTTTCCTGAAACTTCCCTCTTAAAATGAATGTGCGTGTTCTACGCCTGTGCGTGTTATACGCCGATAAATACGGTAGTTTAACCACTTGCTTACAGGGCACTTAAACCCCCCTCCTATCCAGACCAATTTTCAGCTTTCAGCGCTGACGCACTTTGAATGACAATTGCGCGGTCATACAACACTGTACCCAAATTAAATTTTTATCATTTTTTCACCACAAATAGAGCTTTCTTTTGGTGGTATTTGATCACCTCTGCGGTTTTTACTTTTTGTTAAAAAAATGTAAAAAACTGAATTTAAAAAAAAAAAAAAATGTATTTTTTGTTATAAAAAATTTAAAACGGGTCATTTTTCTCCCTCATTGATGTACGCTGATGAGGCGGCAGTGATGGGCACTGATAGGCGGCAGTGATGGGCAGCACTGCCAGGTGGCACTGATTGGCACTACAGTTGGGCATTGATAGCTGGCACTTGTTGGCATTGATAGGTGGCACTTGTTGGCACTGTTAGGTGGCACTGTGGGCAGTGTTAGGTGGCACTTACAGGTGGCACTGATGAGGCAGATGTGCCTCTTCCACTTGGGGACCGTTGTCGCTGGCATCCGAGCCGGTGATCGGCTTTTTTTTCTACTCGCGCTGTCAGCGTGAGTAAAAAAAAAAACGATTACCGATCTTTTGTTTACATCATGTGATCAGCTGTTATTGGCTGACAGCCGATCACATGGAAAGGGGCCGGGACCGGCCCCTTACACGGATCGGTGATCAGCCGAGTCTCAGTGACTGCAGCGCGCCCTGTAGGGCGCGCGCAGGGAGCGTACACAGGGAAGGCTGTCATATGACGGCCTCCCGGGAATGCAGGTCCGCGCTGCGGCCGTCATTAGGCCATAGCGCGGATAGCAGGTGGTTAATGCAGCGCATTCTCTTCTTCTTTATAATGCTAGAAGAATGAAGTTGTTTTGCTGCTCATATTCAAACAGACTTCTCACAAACTTATTTCTTTATTATTTCTCGTGATCTCCTGAATAATATTTTTTGTTTTTAAAGCCAGATCTCCAAAATGATATTTTGAATTATTTTTTGTCATTTTTTTTAATCAAGAACTCTTTTTTGCATTCTTTTTAAATTAGTTTCTAGTGATCTCCATATTTTTTTTGTGTGTGTGTCAAATTCACACAACATTATTATCTTGTATGTTTAAACCTCAAGGAGGTTGGTGTCCCTTGTTAATTTGACATTTTAATTTTAGAAATGTAGCTGCCTACTCACAAACAAACTATCCTATTTGAAGAAAAACACCTAGCCAAGTATTTTCCTAAAAAAAAAAAAATCTCTAAATAACAATAACAAAATAAAAAGAAGAAGGCAACGCTGGAGAAACTGCTTGAATTTGCGAAGCCTTTGGCCCCCAGGGCAGACATCAACTATTTGGAAATAAAAATTGGTAGCTTGAGAAGTCCATATAATAGGGAGCATAATCTGGTCCAGGACTCCCAGAGATCATGAACAGCAGCAGCTGAAATATATGTCCCCAGGCTGTGGTACTACAACAGGCTGCATCTTCTGTCAGACCAGACTGAACCCAGGCCATCACTTTGTCTTCTATGAAGTCTTCCCTTCACGCTTCCCTGCAGCCTTCCTTGGAGGCTGTGGCTCTGGACGTGGACTTGTGGGAGGAGGAGGACAGGCGAGCACACATAAGTGTACATCGGTCATCTGGCCCCTCAACCCCTTGTGAATGGCCTCAAAATTTTTGGCCCTCCTCCATTTGCAGCAATTTGGAAGCTATATAAGTAGCCATAGGCTCTTCAGCGTCGGGGGGTGTTTTCAGGGCTGCATTAGCCTTATTAATGAGGCCCAGTGCTGCCTCCTCCACGTTACTCCCCTTCCTGGCCCTTTTGGTTGTAAGGCGGAGGGGAGGCACCTGGGATAGGGTGAGGCTCCTACTGGGCCCGCCCACCTCCTGACTGACATTTACCCCTGCCTCCTCCTGACTGCCACTTGCCAGAGCCTCCTCCTGGCTGAGGTCTTCCTGTGTATGAAAAATGGACATAGTTTTAGTTTTTGGTTCATCAATCACACACAATTTTCAGCTTATGACTGTTGCAAATTGAATGTTAATAAAAATAGAAAAGACTATCATTCTGAGCCCAGCATTTTTCATTCTTGTCCCAATCATTTTGGCCCCTACTGTCTATTGATATATCAAACACTTTTTGGTAAATCATTCATTTATTAGCAATAATAACATCTAGTTAACAACAATAATTTTCGGACAATAAATATGTTAAAAAATACTATACCTGGCTCCAGCTGGGCTCCTCAACTTCTTCCAGGATGGAAGGCCCAGGTTGGGCCTCGGAAGCCTCAGCTGGGGTTGACGGAAGGGTGGATGGAAGGGTTGAGGTAAGGGTGGAGGGAAGGCTGGATGGAAGTGTGGAAAGTGATTACCTGGCTTCTATCTGGTCTTCCAGAAACCGCATCCTGTTGTACCACAGACTGGGTACATACATGTCTTCTGCTGCTGCTCCTGACCTCATGGAAGCCTGGATCTTATTAAGCTCCTTCCTATATGTGCTTCTCAAGCTACCAATTTTCTTCTCCACAAACTCGATGTCTGCCTCGGGGACCTGTGTCTTCACAAATTGCAGCAGTTTCTACAGCGATGTCTTCCTTGCTGGTTTGTTGCGATATAAGGGGTTTTTAACCTCCTACAAATTACGCATATCCCTGTATTTGTCAATGAACTGGCCCATAAATTCAGGGTCTTTGAATTGTCTTTGAATATAGGTCTCAATCTATAATCAGTATAGGCCACTGATGTCCCAAGTTAAAATGTTACCTTCGTTATAATGTTAGTCGCTTCCGGTCCTCCTTCCTCCGCACACAGAACGTACGTATGACACACGTGTGTTAACTTTATATACACTGCTCCAGACGTTCTTTCTAGAATATCCCCTGCCCTATCTCTTTCGGCGCAGTGGGAGATGACATAGCAGAGACACAGCAGGTGCGTAATAGCAGTAACGAGGAGGAAAGCCCGGATCCAGAAATGTCACGATCCCGGAGGAGAAGATTTAAGGCCTCAAATAAGTCTTTTGTAGAGATGGTGGACATCTTGAAGAGGGCCGACTATGATGGGAGGTATGGACTGTACCTAAACCCAAATGTGAGAAAGGCCAAGATAATGACTAAAGTTGTTAAGAGTCTGCACGGAATTTTGGGGTACAAAGATTCAAGGAGCAATTGAGGAAACGCTGGTCAGACCTGAAACTGAGGGAGCAGGATCAGTACAGAAGGATCAAGAGAGTGCTTTTAAAAAGTAAGTAGTTGTCGTGTGTCCCTATTATTATTTGCATGCTGCTCCCATGTGCTTTTCTTTACTGTTGTACACTTTAAAATGGCGACTTTCATGTTCGTGGGCACAGTAATCGGTCGTAGGAAACATCGTTCGTTTGTCAACTAAATACAATGTTTTTGGCAGATACAGAGTTAATTACATTTGGTCATGCTAATTTGTATTAAAAGAAGTTTAGGACATTGTTGTCTAGATGTGTTTGTAACTAGAATGAATTGCAAACTTGATTCAGTGTAATGTAAGGAGAGGACACTCAGCAGCTGTTTACACATCTGGACTCAGGAGCACTAGTGTGGGACACCAGAACACCCTTTTTAGGGTGTCACACACAGGTACTCCAGTGGATACAGGTCTCCAGGTGTGAAACTTGTCAAAAAAAATGGTAAGTATTCCAGCTTTGTTAAAGGAATAAATCATGTCTTGGAACTCTGCCAAAACAGACAATTGTATCACACTTCCCAGCAATGTTTCACACTCATATTTCTGGCCACAAATATCTGTGTGCTAAGTATACCTTTTGTTTCATTCTCATAGGGGAGAAAAGACTCGGGACATCTGAGGACACCAGGGACCCCCCATTCCTGAAGAAGGGGCACAGAGGACACCACAACCTCAGGATGTGGAGGAAGGAGAGGTGGTTGAAATTGTCACCACAACAGGTGTCTGACACCACAGATTCAGGTAATAGATGGATGCCTATGGATATTTGTAATACATGGTGTGGATTTTTTCTTTTAGGTGGTGTGCATGTTGTGGAACACCAATCTCCTCATTTCCCCAGTGACAGTGCACAAAGGCTAATTCAGGACATAATGTTTTGTAATCGGGATTTAGACATCATAAAGCAAAAGACAAATGAGGTTGAACAAACACTGAAGAACATGATTGATGTACTAGGAAGAATCTAAACAACTACCAAATGACACCAGTATATATTTTTGGGGACCAAGTTTTACATTTTTTTTTGACACACAGTGTGTCAACGTGTGCCATCTGCCATCATGGGGGATCAATGTATGCGTTTTGTGGGTGCAACCTCTTCCTCGAAACTCTAGTAGGTGAGAGGAAGTGGTTGCACCCCCAAAACACGTCCATTGATCCCCTATGATGGGAGGTGTGGGATCAGAAAGGAAATCCCCCATTTTTTTTTCAAAGTTTTTATTATTTTCAGAAGAATCAGATACATGTTATACATCCATAGCAAGATACAATGCAGCATAACTTCAAATACCTCCTATAGGCTTGGAATGGGCAAATTCACTTACATCTATGAAAAGCAAAGAAATAACATTCAGTGTGAATTCTGGGGCTGGTTAGACAATGTCTCACGATATACGTGCCTTGTAATGTCTGGTTCCAGACGTCCCGGGGAGCACCCCGACACCCCTAAAGGGATCATACTGTGCTGGGAACGCTACTCCAGGACATCCGGATTGCAGCCACTCGCAATGGTGGGTAACGAGCACTGCTTGTGTTGAGATGGTATGAGCACCTAGCCTCAGGACCTCTGGGGGGGGGGCTCTTCTACTTAAGAGCCTAGAGGCACTTGTACTCCTCTGATACGTAAGGTGTAGTATAGGTCCACATCATACCTAAGCGAGGTAGGTCTGACAAACAAGAAAAATATAAAATAAATAAGGAAAAAGAGGAAAAGAGAGAAAGAAGAAGAGCGGGGGGAGGAGGAGGGTAAAGAACTAGGAGCTATCCAGCAGGTAGTTGGCTGTAGGGACATTGATGAAGCTGGAAATCCCCAGTTTTATTCCCAATTTGTGTGTATCTTCTAAATTTGGCTTTTACAGGGGTGGCATCACCCCATCTCATGAAGGCAAGATCAACACACCCCCTAGGCCGATAGTGAATGGCATCGAGTCAATAACAGCGAGGATGGGTCAGTATATAGACACTTTTTTGCAGCCGGCGGTCCAGAAAACCAAAGCCTATCTGAAAGATAGCAAAGAAATGCTACGGGTTATAGATAACATCCAGGGAGAGAATAAACCATGGATCATGGCCACCGCAGATGTATCGGCGTTATACACAATCATCCCTCATCATAGGGCCTGTGAAGCAGCCAAATGGGGTCTAAGAAGATACACAGAACTCCCTTGCATGCAGCGGAAGTTCCTAATTAAATGTCTGGAATTCAGTCTCAAAAATAATTACTTTTGGTATAACCACTCTTATTATCACCAACAGACTGGGGTGGCCATGGGAGCCAGATTTGCCCCAAGCATAGCCGGCCTTTTTATGGCACAGTGGGAAGAGTATAATGTTTTTAGCGAACGCCCAAGCCAACTCGTCATATATAAAAGGTACATTGATGATATTTTTATATTGTGGGATGGAGAAGAAGGACATCTAACGGAATTCCTCATGAAGCTCAATGACAATGACAGAAACATTAAACTAACTTGGGATATTAGCTCAGAAAAAATAAATTTTTTAGACCTAGAGATTTCGCTTGATAATTGCATTTTTAATACTAAAACGCACTTTAAGGGGGTTGATAGAAATAGTTACCTCCCAACCACAAGCTGCCATCATAAAAACTGGATTTTTAATATCCCAAAAGGACAATTAATGCGTATAAAAAGAAATTGCACAAAAATCGAGACATATTTTGAACAAGCGGAAAAGATGGGCGAGAGATTCACCACAAAAGGCTATGACCGAAAATTTATCAAGACAAAAATAGAAGAAGTGGCTAAACTAGATCGAAACCAATTGATTAAAGAAAAAACTACTCAACAAGAAAACACAATGGAAGGGATCCCACTCATCTTAGACTTCAATGCACAATATAAAAAAATAGAAAAGATAATAAAGCGCCATTGGCACATACTGCGGGCAGATAGACAATTACAAAATATTCTCTCGGAGAATCCAAAATTCATATACAAGAAAGCCCCAACAATCAGAGATATACTGGTAAAAAACGTTGTGGACCCACCCAAGAAACCTTTCACTTTCTTTTCCGGAAAAGGATTTTTTCCATGCAAGAGGTGTTTTGCATGCCTCAGGACTAAACGCCCCAACAAGAAAGTCTTCAACTTTACGTCAACCAGCACAGGAGAAAACCACGAAATCAATGATTTTGTTTGCTGTAATACGGAAGGGGCAGTATACGTGCTCGAATGTAGTTGCGGCCTTCAGTACGTGGGGCGTACCAAAAGACCCCTTAGAGTCCGTATTAAGGAGCACGTTAAAAACATCATCAACGGCTATGACAAACACTGTGTATCAAAGCATTTTTTGACCTGTCACAACAGAGACCCTACTAACTTGACATTCTGGGGGATTACCCCATATACAAAACACTGGCGGGGGGGCCATAAAGTAAGAACCCTAAGTAAATTAGAATCCAAGTGGATTTATACCTTGGACACCTTCTGGCCCCGTGGCTTAAACATCGAGTTTGACCTAAACTGTTTCCTGAGTGATTTTTAAATGAATTTTAAAATAATTTTAAAATTAATCTTAAAATGTTTTTAGACTATACGAAGGTACATAAAAAGGGTTTTTTTTTTTTTTTTTTTTTTTATAAAAAAAAAATTGATCTTAGACCACTGATTTCCCCAAATTTTATTCAAGTAAGAGGTCATATACATTTATTTTAGCTATGTGCCCTTTATGCTAGAGAAGTAAAACTTATCTAGGCAAGTCTATTTTTTAGTGAACATTACATACAATCCATTAGCCTATTAGGGATTGTAATTTAATTAGTTTTTAAATTTACACATTTATTATTTGTCTATAACCATTAAAGATATACATTCCCTCATAATTCTCTCACTTCTAAACGGTAGGGTGTTGCCAAATAACTTATTTTGTTTTTATTTATTTGATGCTAATGTAGCGCTTTTATACCTATATTGTTCAGATTATTTATGTATATTCACTGTCTTGTATATTTAGCATTCTGTCAGTGTCTGCCGCCTTTCCCTAGATTTGATTACCATATTTACCATCTAGTTATAAACTTAGCCTACCCTGCGCTTTTGCAGGACATTATACCACCAACAATATCTTATAGGCAAATCCGCCCTTAACAACAATTTACCCTCTCTGTCCGCTGGGCTTTTATCATTGAAAATAACAATGCCCCCTTTGCTGACAGTACAAGCGGCATCGAATCAGCCGTTAGCCCCTATTGGCCACTAACCATCAGCTGACACACACTCTAAGTGGAATTAGATCGAAAAAATCTCTAGGAAAATGGCCGTCGTAACTTAAATATATCGAACTTCGGGAAAATGGCCGCCCATTGCCGGCCAATGCTATAGTATTTAAGGACACTATTACAGCCTATACTTATCCCCTGATGAAGTCACGTGTGGTGTGACGTCACGCGTAGGGACAGGATAGGCTGAATACACTGAAGGAAAGCTACGAGCTCGCCGCTCGTCGGATACAAACATCTTTTATTCATTGTTAAATGTGAGTACTTGCTGCTTTTTGTCTAAATAAACTTGGTTATCGGTAATACGGAAAAAAAAAAAAAAAAAAAAAAAAAAAAAAGGGACAGGATAGGCTGAATACACTGAAGGAAAGCTACGAGCTCGCCGCTCGTCGGATACAAACATCTTTTATTCATTGTTAAATGCTATCCCACCCCAGGACGGTGAGAAAAACGTAGGAGCCGCCAGGTGGAAAAGGTTAAAGAACTAGTTACATGCTGTTGCCCCATTCCCATGAGGTAAGGGGCCACTGCTCACTGGAGTGTTTTGCACACGAAGCTGCATGAAACCCAAAGTCACAAGGCACTTTAACTGCTACATGCGCATGCCAGCACTATATGTCACAAGATTTTTTTACTACTAAGGACGTGCTTACTGGTGTGATTTTACTTTGGTTTACTCAATTTATTGGGACATTCAATTTATATTACTATTTAATTTGGACTTTACACGTTTATTTATGCTTGATTGCACGTTGCACTTTATGGATAATTTGTTGATTCACAGTATCTAGTTACTCTACGATTTAGATATTTAGGCTGCACAGTGTTAGCACTAGGCATTTTACTGGTTTGTGTTTGCCTATTATTTTAAATATATGTCACTTTAATACACCGAATTTTGCCACTATATCACAATGTTTTATATGATACTTTATGATCCAGATATTTAGGCTGCACAGCGTTGGCACCAGGCACTTTGCTGGTTTGAGTTTGCCAACTGATTTATTTTAATTTTAATTTTATGCCACTTTTGAATTTTGCCACATTATCACAATACTTATATCTTTGGGCAGTCAAGATCGATTCTTATTTTTCTCAGCTTGTAGACTGCATATGGCTTAGACCCACGTAATTTTTTCAATTTTTATTTATTTATTTCAGTCGGCACAGTGGGTTTTATCACTTGGATATTTAATCTAAATAGTAGGAACACTATTTAATTAGGATTAGCGCGGCACCATCCATCTATATAAGATCAACACAGTTTTGACACTATAATGTCTGATATTGCCTTCATTTTTTCAATGTTTAACTTTGTAAGTTCCAGAGTTGTGTATGTTATGTTTGTAAATATGCCTGTTTATGTACTTTTATAAAAATTTCAAGGTAAAACTTTAAGCACTTCAATACCAGGCACTTAGACACCTTCCCGCCCAGGCCAATTTTCAGCTTTCAGCGTTGTCGCAATTTGAATGACAATTGCGCGGTCATGCTAAACTGTACTCAAACAATTTTTTTATAATTTTATTCCCACAAATAGAGCTTTCTTTTGGTGGTATTTGATCACCTCTGCGGTTTTTATTTTTTGCGCAACAAATAAAAATTTTGAAAAAAACAAGTTTTTCTTTGATTCTGTTAAAATTTTTTGTAAAGAAGTACGTTTTCTTCTTCAATGACGGGCACTGATACAGCGGCACTGATGGGCACCAATGAGGTGGCACTAATTAGGTGGCACTGACGGGCACTGATAGGTGGCACTGGTATGCGGCATTGATAGGTGGCACTGATGGGTACTTATGGGTGGCACTGATGACACTGGTGGCATTGATGCCCCTAAGGGTGGCATTGCTGGACATCACTGCAATATAATGGTGCCCATTTGTGGGCACTGATTGGCACTGACTGGGCACATTGGGAACATGTGGATGGCCATCCACATGTTGCCCCCTTCACTGGTGGTCCTAGTGGCAATCCCTGGTGGTCCAGTGTGGTCATCTGAGGGGCGGGCTGCGCTGATAAACAATCAGCGCAGATCCCCCCTGTCAGGAGAGCCGCCGATCTGCTCTCCTCTACTCGCGTCTGTCAGACGCGAGTGAGGAAAAGCCAATCAACGGCTCTTCCTATTGAAATCGTGAGCAGCCGTGATTAGACACGGCTGATCACGTGGTAAAGAGCCTCTGCCGGAGGCTCTTTACCAAGATCGGTGGAGCGGTGTGTCAGACTGACACACCGCTCCACCGATTGCCGCAATGCCCAGTCAGGATAACTGAACCACCGCCCCGCCGTCATCTGCTATGAGCCAGGCGGGAAGTGGTTAAACAAGATGTGTTTTTTTTTTTTTTAAACACAAAAGGTTTTATAACGCACATGTGCACGGAGTAAAAGGTTTTATACTCAATGTGTGGCTTCTTCTTTCAATGCTCAATACCACCTTTTGTATTAAGCTGGTGTTTACAGTGACAATGGGTGTTATTTAATAATGGAAAATACACTTGGCACTACAAGTGAATAGGAGACAGCTTAAAACACAAGCAGTAAATCAAAATCAAGATTTTATCAGATCATTTTTTTGAAAATATTTAAATATTTTCTGGCATAGCAATGGCCCCCCTACCCGTAAAATATTCAACATATTTTTCCTGCACTTCACGGGCACTTTGGGGGTGGGGGTGGGCAAGCCAGGACGGCCAGCTTCCAGGGCCGTCATTGCATTTTCTTGAAGTCCGGCCTCAGGTCCAAATGAGGCAACATAACTTTGTGCATTTCTTTTTAAAAAGTTGTGCAGTATGCATCAGGATTATACAATGTGGTTCAGTTTATACTCCATATTTATAGCCGTTAGAAATAGGCGGAATCGGCTTGCCATTATCCCAAAGGTATTCTCCATGACTCTTCGTGCTCTAGCCAGCCGGTAATTAAAAACCCTCTTCTCTGGGGTGAGGGTCCTCTGGGGGAATGGCCTCATCAGGTGATTGCCCAGACCAAATGCTTCATCGGCAATAAAAACAAAACGGGAGTCCATTGACATTCTCTTCCGCAGGTGGCAATCCCAAGCCACCACTCTGGAGCAGTCGGTAAAACTCGTCTGGGCAAAGACTCCACCATCCGACATCTGCCCATTCTTCCCCACGTCCACATAGAGGAACTCATATGTCGCCGACACCACCACCATCAACACGATACTATGAAACTGCTCATAGTTAAAATATTATGAAAATTTGTCATTTTGCACATAACATTGCAAGCAGATTAGACACAAACATTCTTGGTCAACATCAGTATAACATTTATTTTAAGGAGTATTTAAAGACAAAAATATAAAGGTCCACATATCAGATTCCTCACCCCCTCTGGTGGCCCATTGTAAAAAATTTAAGGGGGGGGGGGTATGTTTTGGACAGGTAACCCTCTCCACTTCATTGAGAACTGAATGCATAAATAATGTGTGTTACTTTGGCCAGCCCCTCCTTACTTACACTATTGGCAGCCCATTGGACAGGTAATGAATACACACTGTACAAATTAAAGCACATTTTTACATTCTGCAATTACCTATCAAGATAATAATAGAACAAAACTTTAAACAGTACCATTTGAAAGTATTCTGGCAGGCCCTTGCACTACATGCTTTGGTGAATTCATCCATAAATATGACCACAAAAGGAGGTAGGTAAAGTGTGTATGGGTTTGGCAAAGTCAGCAGATAGAGGATTGGTATTGGTTGACTTAGCGGCTGGGGGAGGGAGGGTTCCAAATTATTTTGGAATCCCCAAAAAAAGCCTCTGGCACTATGCATGAATTTAAGCACAAAATAACATTTGTACGCATTTTAGGGGGTGTTTAGGGTAAAGCGCTACAATGGAGCTGACAAAATGCATTGTTAAATGACTAGGCTAGGTGTATATGGGCCCAGGATAGCATGCTGAGGAGGTTAGTAAAGGCGAATATGCATGAAGGCCAAAAAAGGAGCATTAAAAAAATCCAGCATGCATGAGGACAAAGAGGACATTCACGGCATATTACAATCATGGTAATTAGGGAATTATGAAAGAAATACAATACATTAAATACATAGAATGTGATGTTAAAGGAGAAAACTTACCCTAATATAGTCCTTCTGCAGGACCTGAAAGATGGCAGAACAGGTCTCTGGAATAATGATCTCCAGAGCCTGGGGGGAGATGCCTGTTGAGAACTTGAGGTCCTGCAGACTTCTCCCAGTCGCTAAGTACCGCAACATGGCGACTAGCCTCTGCTCGGGAGTGATGGCTTGCCACATGCAGTTGTCCTGCCTGCTAATATAAGAGGACAGCTATCAGATGGTGAAAAACGGGGTCCGTCATCCAGAGATAATTCCTGAAATCATCAGGGTTATTCTCCTGGATCTCCCGCAACAAAGGCATATGAGAGAATTGGTCACTCTGGAGCAACCAATTCTTCGTCCATGAACTCCTCCCCACCCTGTTCATGGACTGGGCTTGGGTCAAAGCAAGAAGCTCAACACCAAGCCCCTGCACAGCATGAACTCTACAACGAGTACATACCCGCAACATGGCTTCAAAATGGTCGGCTGGTCAGAATGAACTAACAGAATGCACTGAAGAACAGCAAGGCCCGTGAAGAGCGAGCTGAAAATCAGAAACGAGCGGACAAGAACGCACTGAAAAACAGATACGTACTGACTACACTCACTGAAAAACAGATACAAACCCACAAGCACGATCTGAAAAGCACGAGTCTGAAAAATGCGAATCGTCTCTCACCAAACTTCTACTAACACAAGATTAGCAGAAGGAGCCCAAAGGGTGGCGCACTTGGTATTGAACTTTGCTTTTATAGTCCCGTCGTACGTGTTGTACGTCACTGCATTTTTGGCGGTTGGAATTTGGTGTGACCATGCGTATGAAAGACAAGCTTGAGCGAAATCTCGTCGGAAAAACCAGCATAGCTTTTTCTGACCAATATTCCGATCGTGTGTACGCGGCATAAGTGGTTATTCCAGAAAATATTTTTGCATCTGATGCACATTTTAACATGGACAAGATCCCTGTATATAGCCTGTAAACTCATACTACAGAAATGGATATTGCCCACTCCACCAACAAGCCCTCAATGGGCAGATGTAATTAATTTCAATTTACGGAACCTATAAGCATAGAAAAGAATTCAAATAACTTGATCCCAGTGGCTAGATTCTAATCTGTCTACCCATTCCACCTTATCCTTGGGAGATGACCTGGGAATACTGTAGAACAGTGCATTTTATATACAACTATATAGATCGGAACAAAACGAGGGACAAATGAGGAGGAATGGAGGGACAGTCCCTCAAAATCAGGGACAGTTGGGAGCTATGCTCATACAGTTGTGCTCATAAGTTTACACACCCTGGCAGAATTTATGATTTCTTGGCCCTTTTTCAGAGAATATAGCCTTAGTACACATGATCGGACAGAGCGTCAGACTTTTCTCCAAAGGGCGTGTGCCTGGACTTTGTGTTGCATACTAATGGCACACAATTGTGGGCATGTTCTGTCAAATGATGCAAATCCTCAAACAACCTATGATAATTCCAGGTTGTGAGGCAACAAAAACACAAAAAATTCCAAGGGGGGTGAATACTTTTGCAAGGCACTGTATATGAAACTGCTCTGCCAATGGTTTAAGGTAGAATGTGCCTCTCTGTATGATATAGATACATGGTGTGCTTTGTTATTGGGATTTATTGACGTTTGAAGAAGTAGTGCTTTTTGTTGTGTATTTATCGCGGTCATTGAAGGTCTCACATATCTGTTATGACATGATCATGAGGTTGCATGTTAAACTTGAACTCTATATTCTATTTTATTTTGAATGTCTTTATGATGCTTCAACTGATCATGTGGAAGTGTTCTTTCTGTATACGTTTTTGTTGTTAAATAAAAAAAACTTGTGCAATAAAAATTACATGATTTATTTAAAAAACAGCCGCAATCTCTTTTATTTAGAAACTGGCCCTGGTTCCACAACTATTTCACATGAAATAAGTAAATTTGCTTTGTTAATGTGGCACATGCCACTTGTGGCAGTTTCCTGTACCAATATTATGCTGCGTACACACGGTCGGACTTTTCAGCTACAAAAGTCCGACAGCCCTTTCGACAGACTTTCAAATGACCGGACTTGCCTACACACGATCACACAAAAGTCCGACGGATTCGTACGTGATGACGCACACCGGACTAAAATAAGGAAGTTGATAGCATGTATGCCAATAGCTGCCCTAGCGTCGGTTTTTGTCCGTCAGACTAGCATACAGACAAGCGGATTTCTGGGTCCGGTAAAGTTACGACGTAAAGATTTGAAGCATGTTCCAAATCTAAAGTCCGTCAGATTTGTGGCTGAAAAAGTCAGCTGAAAGTCCGGGGAAGCCCGCACATGATCGGATTGTCCTTCGGACTTATGTAGCCCAAAAGTCCGAACGTGTGTACGCGGCATAAAGGTTAGGAAGCTTTAGTCACCCCCCCCCCATGGCATCTGTGACCACCCTTTACAATATCTTATTATTAGATGTTACAGCTTACAAAGTGAACAAGAATGCTTCCGTAGAATGAAGTACACATACACATGCAACCCAATCATTTTTTATTTCTTTCACCTATAGGGTTGCTACCTGTCTGGGATTCACCTGGACAGCCCTGGTTTTGAATCATGTGTCGGGGTTTTAGTCCATCTGAAACTCTGACACATAACTTCCTACCGTCCTGGGATTTCAGGTAAATCTGTCTGATGGTTGGAGCCAGTGCCAGAGCAAGTTCGGCACTGGGCTCCACTCAGTGGGGTATCCTGGGGGCCCTGATATAAAGGAACACTGATAATAGGTGGGGGAGGGCCGGAACTAAGGGCAGCGGGGGGGCATGTTCCTCAGGCGCCACACTGAGAGGGGCACCGCCATCCCCATGGTCCAGGGGGCCTGTGCAGCCTCCCTATCACACCTGGACAAGAGTAACGGCAGGAGTGGCATTGAATCGACCTGCAGCAGCTGAAAGCCAGCTTCTCCTCTTCTACCTCCCACCAGCATTCAGCAGCTGCAGGAGGAAAATAATGCTGATCCGTTCTAGTGAATGCCACCCCTGCTGCCTCTCTTGTCCATGTTCCCTTTCCTTCTGCTGAACCCCCACCCCCACTGCAGTGGTGCTGGCTTCCCTCCTCTCATGCCGGCTGCTGCAGGGAATGTTTTAGGATGGAGAGCGGGGAAAGGAGTTGGTAAATGTCATTTACTGCCCTTTCCTTTTCTGAATGAACATAGTGAGCGATCAGTACCGATCACTCACTGTGTTCATTTATAACTGAAGCATAGTGAACTAGGTTTACTATGCTTTGGTTTTAACATTAACAGGAAGTCGCTCAGCATAGAGCACTTCCCATTCATTCACCGTCCAGAGAAGCTGAGGCTGCAGAGAAAGACAGGGGAATTTCTTTCCTCTGTCGCTTTCTCTGTCTCAAAAGTGAGACATCAGGGATATTTCATCAAAGACCCCCAATGAAGCTCCTAAAAAAATTGTAAAAAAAAGTAATACTGTAAAAAAAAATAAAAATAAAAATAAATAAATAAACTACTGACACCAACCTCTGAATTATGGACACATCCAGTGCTCTACTGACTAACACCATCCACTGCCTTACTCACACTGTCCTGACACTGTACACACCACCCACTGCACTACTGACTGTCACTGTCCACTCTTAATGTAGTCTAAGTTCATATTGTTAGAGTGACATTTGTTTTATTAATCCAAGCATATTTTATGGGTACAAGAATGCTTTTTATTTAACCATGTCCCTTTAAGCCCCTCCCACTGTTGGTTACACCCACTGTTTACCGCGGCATGCTACACGTGCTGCATCAATACTCTCCGTCTACAAATGTAAGTGGGGAAGAGCAGGAGAGATCACAAACATAATAATTCAGGGTTGGCCTGGGGTTTTTCTCCCACTGCCTAAAGCATAAGTTCACCCACACAGACACATCATTCATTGACAGATTCCTGTGAATAAATAAACTATTGAAAGTACCATCTTTCACCACAGCAGACGGATTTGTAGGGGTTGCTGATTAGCGCTCTCGTAGGTCACTGACATATCCTCTGGCTTTCAAACAGAAAGCCAGTAAAGCGCTACAGGCTGAAAACTAGAGGACAAGTCTGCAGGATGCCACGTTGTATCCATGATCCACTGATCGTGGGTGCAATGCATTTGAGGCTCCTGCAGGAAAAAAAATAAATGCACTTTTTTTTCCTGAAAAAATATTGTGCATTTATTATTTTTTCTATAAAAAGGTGAATTTAGCCTTTGATCCTGGAGGAACCCCATGCGCCAGGAATAGTAGCAGCAGTTTTGGAAGTAAAAGATGAGAGAGAGGTACGCATGGTGTGGCATACCTTTGCACGGAGGGGTGGGTTGACAGCCTAAGGAGCGACATTGATAGTTCTTCACCTACTGTTCGGCTCTGGACAGAGCAGGTGGTGTCCCAGAAGCAGTAGTGAGGCAGTCCCCAGGCCAGGAGATGTGCCGGCAGCTCAGAAGATTGCGTGAGAGCAGGTCATGCTTACTACTTCCTTGACGGAGAGCATACAGCTGTGAGAAGGAGAGGATCCCTGAGCAGAACAGCAGCAATTATCTGACAAGGAGATGGCAGAGGCTGTTTCTTTGTGGAGAGGCAGCAGAGCTTGCAAATTAGACGTCTACTCCATCTGGACTTTGGGGGGGCACAGCCCACCCCAGCAGCCCCCTAAATCCAGCCATGATGCCTAAGCAGAAGCAGGAAGCTGCAACTCTCCACCCCTCAGCAGATGGCAACTGTCCTTCTCAGACATAGGAGCTATTCGCAGCCAAGCCCGACAGTGGGGATGATCGGACCGATGAGACACTTGTGGACCCTCGCTGCTATAAACCCAAGGATATAACCTCCACTCAGTAGTCTGTGCTGCCAGATCTGTTGGAAGCCTCAGAGGCAGCACAGCTTGTCTCCTCTACCTCTCCAATGCTCCAGGGTCCATCTTTCAGTCTTGGGGGGACAGCAGAATGTTTTTTTGGCCTGTAGATGTTTTGTGGACTATACCACCACAGCTAAACAATGGGAAGAAGTTTGTTGGACAAAATTCATCAGAAGTGGTCATCAAGCACTGGGAAGTGCCGTGGCAGCCATTTTAACTAAGGTTTACAGGTGTTCGTACCAAGCATTTGTTTGTAAGTGGATTTTGTACAATAAATATTGGATTTTAGCCACACTGCTGCAATATGGGCCCTTTTTTAAATGTCTTACATGAGAGAGTCCTAGCATTGAGGAATGGAGGACCGGGAGACGTTACAACTTTACTTATGAAAGGAGCGCTTACTAAACAGCATTTTGGTAAGGTGTATGGTGTGACCACAAGGTGATAAGTTAGTTGGAGACACGGTTTCACAATGGTTATGGCACTCAATTATGCGTTTTAATGTGAGTGGTATGACACTACTGCACAGTTTATAATTTAAAGTGGTATTCTACTATATATGTTAACCTTAATTTTTGTAGGCTTTCATGCATTATTCTGGATACAAGAGGGAGGAATCTCCATCAGAGAGGATTGATTGATGGCGCAATGAAAAACTTACATTTGGCAAGTGGAGTCAGTACTGGGCTTAAGGGGATATACACATACAGTGCCTTGAAAAAGTATTCACACCCCTTGAAATTTTCCGCATTTTGTCACGTTACAACCAAAAACATAAATGTATTTTATTGGGATTTAATGTGATAGACCAACACAAAGTGACACATAATTGTGACGTGGAAGGAAAATGATAAATTGTTTTCAAAATGATTTACAAATAAATATCTGAAAAGTGTGGTGTGAATTTATATTCAGCTCCCTTTACTCTGATACCCCTAACTAAAATCTAGTGGAACCAATTGCCTTCAGAAGTCACGTAATTGGTAAATAGAGTCTACCTGTGTGTAATTTAATCTCAGTATAAATGCAGCTGTTCTGTGAAGTCCTCAGAGGTTTGTTAGAAAACCTTAGTGAACAAACAGCATCATGAAGGCCAAGAGACACACCAGACAGCTCAGGGATAAAGTTGTGAAGTTTAAAGCAGGGTAAGGGTATAAAAAATATCCCAAGCTTTGAACATCTCACAGAGCACTGTTCAATCCATCATCTGAAAATGGAAAGAGTATGGCACAACAGCAAACCTACCAAGACATGGCTGTCCACCTAAACTGACATGCCGGGCAAGGAGAGCATTAATCAGAGACGCAGCCAAGAGGTCCGTGGTAACTCCAGAGGAGCTTCAGTGATACACAGCTCAGGTGGAAAAATCTGTCCACAGAACAACTTATAGTCATGCACTCCACAAATCTGGCCTTTATGGAAGAGCAGCAAGAAGAAAGCCATTGTTGAAAGAAAGCCATAATAACTCCCATTTGCAGATTGCGAGAAGCCATGTGGGGGACACAGCAATTGTGAAAAAAGGTTCTCTGGTCCAAAATTTAACTTTTTGGCCTAAAAGCAAAACGCTATGTGTGGCATAAAACTAACACTGCACATCACCCTAAACACACCATCCCCACAGTGAAATATGGTGGTGGCAGCATCATGTTGTGGGAATGCTTTTCTTCAGCAGGGACAGGGAAGCTGGTCAGAGTTGATGGTAAGATGGATGGAGCGAAATACAGGACAATCTTATGCCGTGTACACACGGGCGGACCTTTCAACCGGACTGGTCTGACGGAACAAATCCGTCGGACAATCCGATCGTGTGTGGGCTTCATCGGACTTCCAGCTGACTTTCTGTCGAAAATCAGACGGAACAGCTGCATTTATACTTTAGATTTAGAACATGTTTCAAATCTTTCCAACGGACTCGAGTCCGGTCGAAAAATCCGTTCGTCTGTATGCTAGTTCGACGGACAAAAAAGGACACACGGGCAGCTATTGGCTACTGGCTATGAACTTCCTTATTCTAGTCCGGTCGTACATCTTCACGTTCAAACGACCGGACTTTCGAACGGACTTTAGGACTTTCGAACAGACTTTAGTCCGTTCGTGTGTGCGCAAGTCCTGTCATTCGCAAGTCCGTCGTAACTCCTTTGAAAGTCCGTCGGACGTTTGATGCTGAAAAGTCCGCCCGTGCGTACACGGCATTAGAAGAAAACCTGTTAGAGTCTGCAAAAGATTTGAGACTGGAGTGGAAGTTCACCTTCCAGCAGGACAACAACCCTAAACATACAGCCAGAGTTACAATGAAATGGTTCAGCTCAAAGCATATTCATGTGTTAATATGGGCCAGTCAAAGTCCAGACCTAAATCCAATTGAGAATCTGTGGCAAGATATGAAAATTGCTGTTCACAAACGCTCTCTATCCAATCTGACAGAGCTTGAGCTATTTTGCAAAGAATGGGCAAAATTTCACTCTCTAGATGTGCAAAACTGGTAGAGACATACCCAAAAAGACTTGCAGCTGTAATTGCAGTGAAAGGTGGTTCTACAAAGTATTGACTCAGGGGGGCTGAATACAAATGCATGCCACACTTTTCACATACCGTATATACTAGAGTATAAGTCGAAATTTTCAGCCCCTTTTTTGGGGCTGAAAGTGCCCCCCTCGACTTATACTCGAGTCACCGCCGTTTGCCTACATGATCAGCTTGTCATACAGGCAGACGGCGGCCAGCGTGTGCTACATACCACTCGGCAGCCTCTCACTGTTCCAAAGCCGCCCCTCCTCCTCGTCTGTGATAGGCAGTCAGTGTACAGCCTATCACGGACATTCTCTCATCCTCGTCCATGGTATGAGGATGAGAGAATGTCCGTGATAGGCTGACCGCTGACTGCTGGGAAATGGAGTTTTCTACCTATCATGGACGAGGAGGAGGCGCGGCTTTTGAACAGTGAATGGCCGCCGAATAGTAATAGCACACGCTGATCGGTGCAGAGCGGCACACGGAGGCATGCACAGGACACAGGTAGGATGCACACAGACACATGCACACATACACAGGTACATATACACATGACACATACACAGGTACATATACACATGCACATATACACAGGTACAGGACACATGCACATATACACATGACACAGGTACATGACACATGCACATATACACAGGACACAGGTACAGGACACATGCACATATACACAGGACACAGGTACAGGACACATGCACATATACACAGGGCACAGGTACAGGACACATACAAATATACACAGGTACATGACACATGCACTTATACACATGCACATATACACATGACACAGGGAGGTATACAGCTGCAGATGGGCATTGTTGACCCTCTTTTTCCACTTACAGTAGATGCTGCATTTCTCACCCTCGTCTTATACTCGGGGCAATACGTTTTTCCCATTTTTTTGTGGTAAATTAGGGCCTCGACTTATACTCGGATCGACTTATACTCGAGTATATATGGTATTTATTTGTAAAAAAGTTTGAAAACCATTTATCATTTTCCTTCCACTTCACAATTAAGTGCCACTTTGTGTTGGTCTATCACATACAATCCCAATAAAACATATTTACGTTTTTGGTTGCAACATGACAAAATGTGGACAATTTCAAGGGGTATGAATACTTTTTCAAGGAACTGTATCTAAACACACTTTTGTGAGTAGCATGGATTATAACTTGTGGTGTTTAAGCTATTTGCAGTATTACACTATGTGCTTATACTTCCTTTTTGGGAGCTTCTGACACCCATTGGAGGAGAGGGAGGAAGAATTCTGGAGGTGAGATAAAGACACAGAGGTAAAGCTGCATTGGAGTTTCACAGAAGGCTTTGTTTAAGAAATAATAATACACACACACACAGTGCCTTGAAAAAGTATGCATACCCCTTGAAATTTCAACCAAAAAATTAAAAAAAAAAAATATATATATATTCGATTGGGATTTTATGTGATAGACCAACACTAAGTGGCACACAATTGTGAAGTGGAAGGAAAATTCTAATTGGTTTTCAATTTTTTTTTACAAATAAAATGTGAAAAGTGTGGCGTGCATTTGTATTCAGTCCCCTTTACTCTGACACCCCTAACTAAAATCTAGGGGAACCAATTGCCTTCAGAAGTTACCTAATTAGTGAAACTTTCTTTTGGTGGTATTTGATCATCTCTGCGTTTTTTATTTTGTTCGCTATAAACAAAAAAAGAGCCACAATTTTGAAAAAAAAACCTCAATATTTTGTACTTTTTGCTATAATAAATATCCCCAATTTTTTTTTTAAAAAAAGCTAATTTTTTTCTCAGTTTAGGCCGATATGTAGTCTTCTACATATTTTTGGTAATAAAAAAAATCGCAATAAGCGTATATTGATTGGTTTGCGCAAAAGTTATAACATCTAAAAAATAGGGGATAGATTTATGGCATTTTTATTATTATTTTTTTACTAGTAATGGCGACGATCTGCGATTTTTATCATGACTGTGACATTAAGGCGGACACATCAGACACTTTTGACACATTTTTGGGACTATTGACAATTATACAGCGATCAGTGCTATAAAAATGTACTGATTACTGTAAAAATGTCACTGGCAGGGAAGGGGTTAACACTAGGTGGAGATCAAGGGGTCAACTGTGTTCCCCGACTGTGTGTCCTAACTGTATGGGGAGGGGACTGACTATAGCAAATGACAGATCGTGGTTCCTAGCTATTAGGAACTCGCAATCTGCATCTCCTCTTAGAACAGAACAGGGATTTATGTGTTTACACACACACATCTCTGTCCTGCCTCTCGTGCCCGCAATTGCTTGTGGCCGGCAGTTATCGCGACCATCGGCCACGAGCATCGGCACCCCCGGAGTGCAGCGGGCGCGTGCCTGCTATCCCGCTTAAAGGAGCCGACTTATAGCTACGACGGCTCACGGGAACGTGCCAACCTGCCGCAGCATAATGACGGTGGCTGGTCAGCGAGGGGTTAATATACTGTATGTCACAATTCCAAAACCATTAGAACATCTACTTTCTCCAAAAGTGTCACTTCTTAGCAGTTCACCATTTAAAACCAAAGGGGTGGTTTATCTCCTTCGTTGCTCATGTGGCCTCCAACATGTGGGGAGGACCACACGTGCATTGGGGACCTGGACTGGTGAGCACTTAGCCAACATTAAAAGGATTTTGGTGGACATAGGCTCCAAAGCACCAGCAGGTAGTATGGAGAGAAAGGGCCGGCAGCATCTCCAGCCACACTGTGAAGATTTCAGCCGTCAGAATCCTATGTGATGTCAGGAGGGGACAAGCATAACATGTTTCAAGGGACTGCCCTTTTTTTCAAATGCATAGGGAAACCCAGAAAGGCTAATGGTTTAAAATAGCCAGTGGGGTGGGCAAGGGAGAGGAAAAGGCACAGAGAGCTGCTGCATTCTTGGCAATGGCACTGTACTACAATACACAGGCACATTATGGTAAGCAATCCACAAAGTGTACACAGAAAAGTATGCATGAAAATAGTACAATTTTTAAACTGCTATACTAGAAAGTGCTACACCAGCAAACATAAAAGAACACACAGATAAAATGACATATATTGTAAAAAAATATAAAAATATTAAAACCGTGCTATAGTAAGCAACTATAGGTCAATAAATGTGAACAAAAGCGTACAGGGGGACATTTTAAATGCAAAGACTAGTTATAGTGTAGCAAGAATAAATGATCGCTACAACAACAAAAAACCATGGGTAGCAGTAAAAGTAAAATAAAAGTTTAAAAATGGTTTTAACTATTTATGAAAAGTCATACAAAAAAATACTGAAAACTACAGAATGATCCACATCTCCAACTCCTCATTCAGACCCCCTGGTGATAAGGTGCAAGATGGTATATCAAAAGGTTTCCCCCCCAAGGAAGAGAGTATGGAACCTCTCTGCCGCAGAGTTATGGGGGGGGGGGCCTGCTCAAGAAGCCAAAACACTAATGTCCTGCCCCATACACACAAGCGGAATTTCCGTCAGAAAAATCTTGGATGGTTTTTCCGATGGAATTCCGCTCAAGCTTGGTTTGCTTACACACACAGTCACACAAAAGTTCTACGAACTTTTGACCGTCAAGAACACGGTGACGTACAACACTACGACGAGCCGAGAAAATGAAGTTCAATGCTTCAGAGCATGCGTCAAATTGTTTACGAGCATGCGTGGTTTTTTGCGCGTCCGAATTGCATACAGACGAATACATCAGAGATTGCATACATGGTACAGGAGATGATCAGAGATCGCAGACATGGTACAAGGGCTGGTCAGAGACTGCAGACATGGTACAGGAGATGGTCAGAGACTGCAGACATGATACAGGAGATTGTCAGAGACTGCGGACATGGTACAGGAGATGGTCAGAGACTGCAGACATGGTACAGGAGATGGTCAGAGACTGCAGACATGGTACAGGAGATGGTCAGAGACTGCAGACATACTACAGGAGATGGTCCAAGACTGCAGACATACTACAGGAGATGGTCCAAGACTGCAGACTAAGGATGAGCTGCGGCGTGTTCGCAAGCTGCACGTGCAGAGCCGGCCAGGAAGTCGACAATGCGCTGCGCTAATCGCAGGCAGTGAGACATTTCCTGATCTCTGCAGCCGCACATCAGGAAATGTCTCAGTGCTTGTGATTAGCGCTGTGCAGTGCCGACTTCCTGGCGGGCTCGGCACGTGCAGCTTGCGAACACGCCGGAGCTAATCCCTAGTGCAGACATAGTAGAGGAGATGGTCAGAGACTGCAGACATAGCACAGGAGATGGTCCGAGACTGCAGACATAGTACAGGAGATTGTCCATTAGACCCCTTTCACACTGGAGGCGTTTTTCAGGTGCTTTAGTGTTAAAAATAGCGCCAGGAAAAAGCCTTATCTGCAATCTCAGTGTGAGAGCCCGAATGCTTTCACACTGGAGCAGAGCACTGGCACGACGTCCAAAAAATTCCTGCAAGTGGCTTCTTTGAGGCGCTTTAGGAGCAGTGTATACACCGCTCCTAAAGCGCCCTTGCCCAATAAAATCAATGGCCAGTGCCTGCAAAAGCGCCTCCGCAGTTGCGCCTTTGAACCCTTTAGTGGGGGTTAAATGTACCTCCTAAAGCGACTGTAAAGCGCCACTAAAAGTAGCGGCACATTATCGCCAATGCCCCCGCACTGTCAGTGTGAAAGGGCTCTTAGTACATCTCATTATACATCACATCTGTAGATGGACTACTGAGGTGCAGGAAGGGACAGGGGCTGTGTATCCTATGTAATCTATCATGCCATAAAACATCTCCTAGCAGGGGCAGCCCAGAGCACATCTAAAGGTGTGCTGGGGATGCCATTCCTACACACTGCACACTGACTCGCCTCGGTTCTCTCTCCTTGCAGCCCGAGATAGAGCTGGGTAGAGACAGTGCGGGATCCCTGTGTGAGGAATTAATTCCCGCACATCAGCACTCAGCAGCCACTGACTAGAACCCTCGTGTCAGGAAGAGGAGCGCCCCTCCCCCCCAGCACTGCCAGGCTGGACGGGCTGCCCTATGCTTACACTGGTGTTCTGGACGGACACTCACAAGGAGAGACGGGAGAACTCTGGCTCTTTGGCGCCCCCACCTCTGCAGGCGCCCGGGTGCAAAGCACCCTGCGCACCCTGGGTAAGATCGGCCCTGTAGAGAAGGTTGCAGAGACAGGAGAGGCAATAAATTACATAGTCGGCAGAGCAAGAGAAAAATGAGCGAATGAGGTATACTCCTTACAGTTTTTGCACTGGTACATGCCCACAATATTATAAAATATTGGTAAAGAATGAGATGTTGGTTTCTTGGTAAATGGTACTTTACTGGGGGCAATTTTGTTTTTAATATTAGGGGCCCTTCTGTAAATGAACTTGGGTCTCCATGCATTGCCTCTGTGTACCTTCAGCTGATCAGCTCTGGTGTCTCTACCTGCTGTGTAACTATCCACTGGCGGATTGGTGATTTTTGACAAGTAAGTATGCTGCTTTCAATAAAGGTGTTTTTTGATTGGTATTAACCTCAGCACCCTGCGTTTTGCTATCTCCTGCTTAATGAGGTGATCCTGCCCAGATCTCACTGGAGCTGCAGAGATGAACCACATTCCATCCATCCATCATTCATCCACCCCTCTATCATTCATGTACTATTGCAATAATTGCTGCTATACCACAGACTGTGTATTTATCCATGGACTAATTACGTTACATTGTATAGAGGAGCGCTGGATGTTTTGTGCAATTTTTACACAAGAGCAATAATTCTAGCACTAGATCTCCTCTAACTCTAAACCAGTAAGCTGCAAAAATTATTAGTGTCGCCTATGGAGATTTTTTAGGTACCGTAGTTTGGCACCCTTCCATGGGCATACACAATTTTAAAGTGTGACGTGTTTGGTGTCTATTTACTAGGCGTAACTTCATCTTACCAAAAGATTGAGTATAATAATGTGTTTGTGTGCAATAACATTCATTAAAGTGTATTTTTCCCCAAAAAATTGCATTTGAAAAACTATTGTTAGTTGTGAACTATTTTCATAATCGAGGCTATACGTCATTTAGTACATCCATGTGCCTTCATCTACACATGTGGGCTTTACATACTGTCATTTGTATGTTTATGCTGCAACAATTCACAAATTGTCTAGCTGTAAATTGTTGTAGATACATTTTTACTGTTTGTAATCCAATAAATTGATATTTTATTTATAGTTTTTGTATCCATTGAGTACCGCAACAGTCCATATATTTCTGTATGGGGAGGTAGGGTCTGTTTGGAGTAGCCCTTGTTATGCTCCTCCCTTCCCCTTCCAGCTTTATTTTCATAATCGATTAGTTGGTTAGCTGATTGGTTGCCCTGCACAGGGAATGCATTATTTGTTTACATATCAGAAAATACAGTGCAGCACTTACACAGCTCAGTACACAGTTCATACATATCAGTAAGTGCCTGAAAACTTGTGAATGTGTGAGGAGCAATGCCTCGTAGGACATGTAGTCCTTAGTAGGAGAAGGAAGTGAAAAAACACATATGCTGTCCAAAAATTAGTTTGACTGGGAAAAATATGATTTTTGACTTACCGTAAAATCCGTTTCTCTGAGTTCACCGACAGACACAGCGCTCCATTATTCAGAACCATAGCGTTATATCGCCCCCTACAAGAGTAAGGCACTAGGCAGAAAAAAAAAGACTTGGTTACTACTATGGACAGTCCTAGGTGATATACACCCCCTCTGTGCTATAGGCCTTCAGTTTAGTAACAAGCAGTGTCAGAAGCATTAAAAACTCCTTAGAGGGGTGGGTGCTGTGTCTGTCAATTAGCTCAGAGAAACTGATTTTACGGTAAGTCAAAAATCCCATTTTCTCTTTTGTTAGTTGACAGACACAGCGCTCCATTATTCAGCAGTGCCAAACATGAGGGGTGGGACAACAAAAAAATCCCAAGGCCAACACAAGACCCAACCAGGTAACAGGAGCTGAACACAGAAACAAACTGGAGCCCAACCTGAACAACACCCCTTCAAGAGGGAATAGACCCTCTTAACAGCTGCCTGCAACACCTTGTGGCGAAAAGAAGCATCCTCAGATGCCAGCACAGCCACGTTGTAGAGTTTTGTGAAAGTGTAGACCGATGACCAAGTGGCCGCCTTGCAAACCAGCGCAGCTGACACCTGATGATGGATGGCCCAAGAAGCAATAAGCAGCCAAGTAGAATGCGCCATAACAGGGAAAAGAGGAACCCAACCCCTGATAGAATAGACAAGAGTCATAGTCTGTCTGAGCCATCTAGAAAGGTCACAGAAGAAGCAGACAGCCCCCTTTTTTGCAGCTCCGTGATCACAGTGAGTCTGATCTCGAAAAAGGCCCTGTGACTGCCAAATCCCCCCTGAATGGCCCGAACACATCCAGGGCATGCAAGGTAAATCCCTTAGGACATTTTGAACTGGGACACAGGGAAGGCAGTACAACGTCCTTAATCAAAACGAATCAGAGGAGGGAACCACGGACAAGGGCGAATAACCACTTCATCTTTGTGGATCACCAGGTAAGGAGTATGACATGGTAACGCCTACAGTTCTGACACTCTGCGAGCAGAGGTGATAACCAAAGAAGCCACCTTCTGGGACAGAGAAAGCAGAAGAACCTCCTGAATATTTTCAAAGGGAGGCTCCTGTAGAACCGAGAGCACCGAGAGTAGATCGTACAGTGGTAGAAGTGTCCGCACCGGTGGAGGTAGATGTTGAACCCCTTGATTAAGAGTATGCACCAGGCAGTGCGAGACCAGGGGACACAGAAGAAACGAACGAGGGTAAATGGCAAGCGCCTCACACCAGGATATGTATGCTATCCATGTCCAGTGGTAAATCTTCCCAGAGGAAGGCTTCCTAGCCTTCAGCAGCATCGTAACTTCAGCACCTGGCTCAGAACAGCCAGGCCTTCAAAAACCAGTGACTGAAGCAAGATGGAAGATCGGCCCTTGGGACAGTAGAACCTCCCCCTGAGAGGCAGTCGCCAAGGGATGTCAGCGAAAGGAGCTTGTATGGAACTGCGCAAATGGAACCGCCTCAAAAAGGTAAATACCATCAGGCCCAACACCCACCTGCAGGATCGCAGGGAGGCCCACCTCCGAGACAACAGTAGTTGAAACGCAGCATGCAACTTCTGGAGTTTCTCCAGAGGAAGAAACACTCTGGCCAGAGATGAGACCAGAGTCAGGCCCAGACAATACAATTTTCTGAAAGGAGCCGGAGCAAACTTCAGGTAGTATAGAAGCCAACTGAAAACCAAGGTCTGTATGATCCTCCAAGCAGCCCAGGGCCGCAATCCCCCGCTTACGTTACCGCGCCAGAACTGGGGCCAACACCTTTGTGAGTATGCGAGGGGTGGAGGCGACAGCAAAAGTCAACACTGCGAGCTGAAAATGCTCTTTTCCCACAGTAAAATGGAGGAAGTGTTGGTGTTGGGCAATATAGAAAAAGATTGCCACTCCAAAAGCTCCAGACCTTTATAAACACCCACCCTATTATGAACTCGCAGGTGCTGGCTCTGCACAACAGAAGAGAAAAAAAAAGTCCTGGATGGCCGCACACCACTGAGGGCATCTTTATTGATATAATAAAATCCAATAGAGTCACTTCATATCCAAAAGAAACAGGGAGAAGCAGCTAAACGCATTTCACACCGTGTGGTGGTGCTTAATCATAGCTCATGGTGTTGGGCACATATTGGAGTGCGTAAATAAGCATCCGTGATGTCGACAGAAGCCTGAAAGTCCCCATGATGAAAGGACACCACTACTGTGCGCATGGACTCCATTCTGTACCCACTGAAACCGGGACAAGCACACCCTGAAGCAACAGGGATTGCAGAGCCCCAAGGAGAACTGCCAACAGTCCGAATGCACTAGGACATAGGAGAGGGCGCGCCTTCATGCTGAAGGGGCCTTGTCCGTGGGTCTAGGGATCCCCACTCTCGGCTCGACAGACCAGGTCCTTTGTGTGCCAAGAAGAAGGACCGCTACGAGGCCCTTTTCCCCATTTCAGACTGTGGAAGACATTTACACTTCCCTCCTGTGAGACTCGTAACAATGTCATCCAGGATAGCCCCAAACAGACAATTGCCTTGAAATGGTAACCCAGTCAGAACTTTTTTTAGAAGCCCAGCCCGCAGACCAAACACTTAAGCCCCAATACATGTCCAAGCACCACTGCAGAAAAAGAGAGCTTAGCAACCAAGGGAACTGCATCCAAGAGGAATTGCATACAAACTGCAGCCCCCAGACCAACTGGTCCGCCAACTCAGCAAAAGCAGAGGGAATCTGCTCCCCCTTCAGGTATGTCAGCTGGATCCTTAAAAGCCGGAGACTCCTCTACCAGAATCATGGTCGCCTTGCGCAACCTAGAGACAGGGGGATCCACTACTGGTGGAACAGTCCACTCTTTAAGGAGGGACACCACAAAGGGGTATCTCACAGCGAAGCGTCTTTGGAAACACAAAGGGACGCTTTGGACACTCCCAGTAATTACGAACAAATATTCCAAAATAGGAGGGAGACTTTTGCCGTGCAATACAGTTTATGGGTGCCAAGGGGACCGGCACCTCCACTGCAGCCACAGCTGCATCCTCCATCTTTAAAGTTTCCCATACAGATGTAATAAGGGAGACAACCAGCACCTTCTTGTGCACCACTGCAGTTGTAGAGCAGATCTGCGGATGCTTGGTCACCCACCCAACCATCGGGTGCCAAGGTGTACCCCCTCATAGTGACAACCCTAGAGGGGAGGGGGGTGGACAGTGTGTCCGGAGCACCTAAACCAGAGGCCTGGGCCTCATCCAGGGAAAGGGGGGGTGTGGAGGAGAACCCCAGAGGGACCAATCACCCCAGGGAGTACCTGCACCCCACACCACTCCAGGGAAGGAGAGGAGGGGCCCCTTACTTACCGCTCTAGTGAGTGCACGGGTAACGCTCCCAGACAGATCCTCTTCACCACCGAAGTGGAGGGGCTGTTGACCATGAGGAACTCTGTGACACAGGCCGAGACCCGGTCGTATGCGACCTCGCAAGATGTTTGACTCGCAGGGCCAGCCCCCGTCCAGTGGGGCTATGTCGCGGCCAACACACGCTGGCCAGACTGGGGAGACCACTGGATCTTAGTGTCCAGCCCGTCATCCAGTCCGGCAGTTGATTGGAGATCTCACAGGAAAAAAATACAAGAGAAAAGTAGTAGCTTAAAGAGCAAAAACAAAAAATTGCAAGGACCAGAGATACCAGCAGGGAACTAGGTCCTTACTCCTGACTAGGCAGAAAAAAACTGGAGGCCTATAGCGGGGGGGGGGTGTATATCACCTAGGACTGCCCATAGGCGTAGCCAAGTCTTTTTTCTGCCAAGTATACTACTCCTGTGGGGGGCGATATAACCCTATGGTTCTGAATAATGGAGTGCTGTATCCGTCAATGAACGAATGAAAATTTTTTTCGTCGATTTGACCCTACTAACGATTCGAAAATCAAGCGAACGTTCTTAGAACAAACATTTTCTAAGGAGAATATGTCTGAAAATCTGCAAAACAGCCGATTGAGGTGTTTTTTTTGTTTTTTTTCTTTGAATAAAAAATTTGATCTCCGAGAGTCTGATGATATGTACCAGATTCAACCTCTAATAGTATATTAATAGAGATATATATTATATATATATATATATATATATATATATATATATATATATATATTTTCTGTCTGTTATTCTTAGATATTTTGTTACCTAACCATATAGCTGGTTATTTATATTTTAAAATTTTTATTATTAACTACTGTATTTATTGGCGTATAACACTCACTTTTTCACCATGAAAATCGGGTGCAAATAGCATGTGCGTGTTATACGCCAATACTTAAATTTTAGCTGCCTCGGAGGGGACAGGGAGGGGGGCGGGACGAGCGCCGTCAGATTACATGCAGTGAGAATCTCCTGTTTACTTGGCAGCCTCAGTAATAGGAAGTCCTGTCTCCTGGGCCACCATTGGACCACTGTTCTGTCTGTCTATCATAGGATTCTCACTGCATGTAATCTGTCGGCACCCATCCCGCCCCCCCTCCCTGTCCCCTCTTGCTGCAGATGGGCATCGATCAGGCTGCACTGATGCCAATGGTGAAGCTGCTGCATTGAAGGCAATGGTGAGGCTGCTGCATTGAAGGCAATGGTGAGGCTGCTGCATTGAAGGCAATGGTGAGGCTGCTGCATTGAAGGCAATGGTGAGGCTGCTGCATTGAAGGCAATGGTGAGGCTGCTGCATTGAAGGCAATGGTGAGGCTGCTGCATTGAAGGCAATGGTGAGGCTGCTGCATTGAAGGCAATGGTGAGGCTGCTGCATTGAAGACAATGGTGAGGCTGCTGCATTGAAGACAATGGTGAGGCTGCTGCATTGAAGGCAATGGCAAGGCTGCTGCATTGATGGCAATGGCGAAGCTGTACTGATGGCACTTGTGAGGCTGCAGATGGGCATTGATCAGGCTGCACTGGTGGCAATGGTGAGGCTGCAGATGGGCACTGACCCTTATTTTGCTTCGAAGTTCCTTAGTTAGTATTTAAGTTTTTTTCCTGAAATTTCTCTCTTAAAATGAATGTGCGTGTTATACGCCTGTGCGTGTTATACGCCGATAAATACGGTAAATTATACATCAAACTTTTTTTGAGTCTTTTATCTGATTAATCAAAACAATAATCACACCAACTAATCGATTATGAAAATAATTGTTAGTTTCAGCCCTAAATGTGACTTTCACCAAACATTCACTGGTGGTATATCAGTCATTTGTCATGTCATTTAAAGCACAAGCACCTGGAAGGTTAACCTGCAGTGAATGTTTGGTGAACAGCAGGTTGACTGCTTTATACATATAAATGATAAATATATTCTAACCTCATCTTTGTCATACTTGTGAGTGGACAATAAAATATATTATTCTGCCTTGATACGCCACAACTAAGCTAAGTGTTAATCTGTTTTACATATGGTGATAAACTCCAGTACTATGTACTATACCATAACACACTACTATAAACTTCCAGGTTATACAATCTAACCAAATGCTTTAAACCACAAAAAGGAAAAAAAAGTTTAAAAAAAGGCAAATAAAATCACTGGCAATCAAATAAAAATTTAGTATTGGAAAGGGCAGGAGAGGAATAGCAACTCTGACAGGTCTTGGTGTTCAATCCCAAGTCTGGTCCTAACCTTTATATTCTATTAAGAAAATATTGGCCCACTTCTTTTTTTTCTGCCATTCCTCTTCTGAGACTGTGTCCTATTATATATAGGTTGACAGGGAGGTTTAATGTAGGGGTTGGTGGGTTACAAGAGGGTTGGTGAAAGGGTTGGGGGGTTACAGGGAGAGTTTCAATTAGGTAGAATTAGTGTGAGGAGGACTTGGGGTAAGGTACGGCAAGCGGTACTGCGTTAAAAACTTCTAGTGACAAACCCTGGAGTTGAAAACTAGTATACGAACTAAAGCATTAAAGAAATAAAAAATACCTGGGAATTTCTGAGTCCTGTATCTGAATTACAGAAAGATTGACCTGTTTTTGACCTGGAATAGGAGGAAGGTCGGCACCATAGGTAACAGAAAATGTTTTATAATTTACATCCCCTGGATTTGGTCGTGGTCTGCTTTCCCAGGACGGCCTTACATACTCAAACAGCCCCTACAGAAGAAAAGCAAGACAAGGTTTATGACATGTCCACTGGAGCTTCAAAAACCATTTACCAGTGGTGTATTCTGTTGCCCACAGCCAGTAGATTATCTTTATTTTCTCTGGCCAAAATCAGATGAATTAAACCTTCACATCTGAGGTCAGTTAACGTGGGCTGTAAACTCAGTAATGATGGTAATTTTAGATAAGATTACAGATGACACTTAGGGCCCATTCACACCATATGGTTCACGCTGAGCTGGGCTATTTGCCTCATGTCCTATTAGTTCAGTTCATATACTAGAAACGTTGTTTACCTCTAAGTGGGACTTTATAAGGCAAGAGTCTTCAAAACGTATATCAAAATCACATATATAATTTTATTATCAAAATATTTAAAATCATGACAGAAAAAACGTGAAAAAACTTTAGTAAAAAAGACAAGGATGCCTGACAGTACACATAATGATCACAATAACGATGACATGATTTATAGTACAATGATAAACACAAAAAACACCACACCAACTTATGCGGCTAAAGTCTGTGCATGTAAAGAGCCAACGCGTTTCCAGGTTTTAATTGGATTGGAACCTCTTCTTCAGGGGCAGATGATGAGATAAGTGGTTATCATATAATTTTTGAAACTGTACTAGAAAGCATCCAACTTTAAAAGGGAAGTAGTAGGTACATTGGCCCGCTGGCGGGAGATGGACCCATGGACCAAAGCCAATTCCAAGGACACAGTGTAGGCAAGCAGCCCAACAACAGGACACAAAGGGCGTCCTCCCCCACGCACCAAAACCACTGAAGACACCTGTGGTGAATACTTTTATGTCACCTATGAATTTACGTAGAATGAAAATCATTCATGTCAGATAGAGGAGAATCGCATGGAGCTTGGCAAAATAGGGGTGAGTATTAGGTGACTGTGTGACCCGGTCTCACACCAGGGGGGACAGGTGACACCCTTAAACCCATCAGCATATGATGGCTGAAGAAATAATGCAGCTGAGTGGTCAGTCCGACGCCTGTGACCCCAATGACTCCAGAACTTTGTAGCTTACATACCCCTGCACTCCAATTTATATATACTCCTGACCACTGCACTCCTATTTTACATACTCCTAACCTGCACACTCTTTACTCCTGACCCTTGCACTGTGTACCTTACGTACTCCTGAACCTTTGACACATGACTTATATACTCCTGAACTCTACACATATAATATGCATCTGACACCCCCCCCCCCCCCCTATTCTGCATTGAACACACTCATGGCCCCTGCAATTCGTTCATTATGCACTCCTAAACCCTTCATGCCATACTTTACATTTTCCAGAACCCTTAACTCCATACCTTACATAATCATGACCCCCTGCCCTCTTCCCTTTATATATACATAACCCATGCATTCCGCACCTTACAAACTCCCGTCCCCTGCACTCTGTACCTACATACTTCTGACCCTTTCTGACAGATAGGTAACCTGGTTGGGCCCTGGTGCACGCGCTTCTGTGGGTGCTGATGTGCATGGTCCGGCTGACCCTGGTGTGCACGGTGGTGCGGGGATGCGCGTGTCCACCTGTGGGCGCTGGTCTGCATTCTCCTGGGGGTGCTGGTGTGCGCAACAGTGTCCAGGGGCACGTGCGCATATGCGCGGCATTTGCGCCAATCAGCCTACTTAGGCCTGCTGCATTCTCTGCTCGGTGCTGCCTGATCAACAGCTCCTGTGCCATAGTTCCCGTTGCCTTTTCCGTGTTCCTGTGCTCCTGTGTACTGATCACCTGACGACCCGGCTTGCCTATTGGATTCTCCTGACTTCTGCCTGCACCTGACCCCGGCTTGACTGACCCCGCTTCTGCCTGCTCCTTTGTACCTCTGCTGCCTGCCTGTTGCCGAACCCTGCCTGTGTTGTAACCTGCCTGCCTTGCTCCTGCTCAGCATCTGTTGCCTGTGCTCCTGACTACTACCTGCCGCTTGAAGTTTACCTTTCCTTCCGGCACTTGGACTACTGCACAAGGCTCTCATACCACTCCGCACTCTCGTGCCTCCTGTCTACTCTACCAGGGGCCGCGAGTCGGATACGTAAGGGAGCCTACCCTCTGCCCAAGCGGACTCACCGGTCTGGTAAGTGGAAAGTCTGACACCTTCTCCCTGCACTATACATACTCCTGACCCCTTCCTTTAATACACAACATATGCCAGACCCCTGCACAGTGTACATTACACACTTCTGACATCGGCTCTCTAATGTTATATTGTGAAAGTGGACAATACCGTGCTGTCACCTTAAACATAAGACAGCAGCCAGCACAGCAAGAGACAAATGCAAGTAAAAATAACAAATAAATGTGCAGCGCTAAATGAGGATGGTGACTGTAAATGAGGCCATATACAATAAAGTGAAAAAAATGAACATTATTGATTTACACTCATAGTGACACATGTGCAAACACATAAGTGAATAAACTGAATAAAGTCTACAACGTGATAAGAAATAAAGTCCACAGATGACAACTGAGATACAATGTTAATCCAGGTAAGTAAATGACAACCTTAGGACATCAATGGAAGGACAGGTGTGAAGAGTGGATAATGGTAGAAAGTCACCACCAACATAAGGAAGACTTACCAGAGCTATTGGACTCAACAAGGCATATGCCCAATGAGTCGTCAAAGCTTGTGGTGAAGACACACCGGTAGACAGGGACATCCACGTCTGCAAATACTGGCACGAGTGAATGGTGATCACACTGTCCTTCAGATGATTCCCAATAGAGAAGGAAAGCTCAGAGGGAGGTTGGACGAATCTTTCCCATGTGCTCACAAGATATTTAAAATTTAGGAACGCTCACATTTTGAGCAGATAAAAAGTGCTTGTAAAATAGACTGTAGGTTAACCCAGTGGCATCAGCAAGGCTTGTATAGACATGTTTCGTCTAAAGAGACATCACCTGGGATTTACACTATGTGGAACTTTGTTTCATTTTTGGTTGCATCTTGTGAGCACATGGGAAAGATTCGTCCAACCTCCCTCTGATCTTTCCTTCTCTATTAGGAATCATCTGAAGGACAGTGTGATCACCATTCACTTGTGCCAGTATTTGCAGACATGGCTATCCCTGTCTACCGGTGTCTTCACCACAAGCCTTGATGACTCATTGAGCATATGCCTTGTTGAGTCCAATAGCTCTGGTAAGCCTTCCTTATATTGGTGGCTTTCTCCATTATCCACTCTTCACACCTGTCCTTCCATTGATGCCCTAACTTACCTGGATTAACATTGCATCCCAGTTGTCATCTGTGGACTTTATTTTTTTATCACGTTGTGGACTTTATTCGGTTTATTCATTGTAATTGTAAAACAATAATTTTAATTTTTTCACTTTATTATATACGGCCTCAATTACAGTGACAGGTCTCATTTAGCGCTGCACATTTACTCATTATATGTTATATTGTAAATTACATACTGTAGACCAAAGTATTTATTGTCTTAGGTGCGGCTTGCCAAGATGCTCTGAGCTTTTCAAATTGAGTTCTTCTAAAAGGTAGGCTCTGCAAAGGGTTAGCTCAATGTTTGTTGTCTGTGTACAGAAAAGCACATGGTAATGCTAGCGTTTGATTTTAAACAATGCTTGTGCTAAAGTTATGTGTGTCTGTGAGACTCCTGCTGGTGGCACAGCAATTAAAACATATTTTTTGGGTAATAGGACTGTAGCATATGCTTGCAGGTTATACATTGACTAGGTTCAGAATCTATTCATCCATGTCCTTTTAAGCCCATTTCACTGTCTGAGCATATATATATGCACCTTATGCCCCGTACACACGGTCAAATTTTCCGACGGAAAATGTGTGATAGGACCTTGTTGTCGGCAATTCCAACCGTGTGTAGGCTCCATCACACATTTTCCATCGGATTTTCCGACACACAAAGTTTGAGAGCAGGATATAAAATTTTCCGACAACAAAATCCGTTGTCGGAAATTCTGATCGCGTGTACACAAATCCGACGGACAAAGTGCCACGCATGCTCAGAATAAATAAAGAGATGAAAGCTATTGGCCACTGCCCCGTTTATAGTCCCGACGTACATGTTTTATGTCACCGCGTTCAGAGTGATCGGATTTTCCGACAACTTTGTGTGACCGTGTGTATGCAAGACAAGTTTGAGCAAACATCCGTCTGAAAAAATCCTAGGATTTTGTTGTCGGAATGTCCGAACAAAGTCCGACCGTGTGTACGGGGCAATACACTTTATTACTCATCTCAAGTTGCACTAGGTCTTTCACATCCTAGCAATGATGCTAGTGATGATCCTGCCCGTGCCACAAAACTATTTGCACCCCACTGAAACCCCCCCCACCCCCCAGGCTCCAGTATTTCTTGGTGAGGCTGCTGTCAGGTTAGAGAACAAAGCCAGACTTCAGAAATACAATATTCTCCTATCACCTTCTTCACGAGAAGGCGATCTGTATACGTATAGTGTTGGAATATTTACACGGAAACACCTGTAAGCTCTTCCCAACCGTGCAACGCAGGCTGCATAAGCATGATGGTTGCCCTGAAAGAGCCGGTTGTAGCTACAGTATAAAAGACTGTATAAATGTATCCAAGGCTTTTCCCCTCAGAGAATAGTTGCAGAAATTCAACCATAACCCACCCCCGCTGCACCTCATTGAACAGTGGGTGTAGCCAAGTTGCACTTACAGTGAGAAGATCTTAAAGGGGCAAAAAATACCAGGAGTATGTTATATGCAGAGTTCAGGGATGCGCTATGTACAGAAAGCAGAGTTTAGGTATGTGCTACATATAGAGTGCAGAGTCCAGGGGTGCGCTGTGTATTGAGTACAGGGTTGAGGAGCACGCTACATACAGAGTACAGGGTTTAGGGGTGTGCAGGTTTCAGTTCTCCCTCACAGGCTGTCCACATCTCACTTCCACCCCTCCTTGACTCTGACTTCTGCACCTCTCTCCTCCATTCCCCACCTCTGCACACATCTGCACACATCTCTCTCCACAGTTCTCATCTCTCCCGCCATCCCCAAAAATCTTCCTCGCATCTCACCTACCCGGCCTAGCTCTAGTACCTCATGGCAGTGTAGGAGTCTCCACCTGTCTCTCACTTGGAGAGATATCATTGGTTGGCATCCGTGCACAGATGGGGGTCACAGTGCAGCTTACCACGTGATGCCCCATTCCACACTGCACCTGCACTTTTCTTGTCCCCATCATGAGTGCAGCTCAGGCAGAGATCTGTGAGAGGGGCCAAGAGGAAGGCTTCTCAGCAGGGAGCGGAGGGCGAGAGCTGGAGTTGGTGGAATGGAGGCTGAAAAAAAGCCCTGGGTAGGAGGGCCACATGAAATGGCCTGGTGGGCCGGATTTGGCCTGCTGACTTTGCCTTTTAAACATGTGGTGTATTGTTTGTGTATATTGTGTTGTGTATATTGTGTATATGCAGCGGCAGGAAAAGGGGGCTGTAATGCCTAGGTGTTCACATATGTGTCCACGGAGGTCTGAGGTTGTGTGCTGAGAGCATGCTCACTGCACACGTTAAACGCAATGGCCAAGCTATTTTTGATGAGCTCTAAACTGGAGCCAGCAGATCAGGCTCCTGATCATGTAACTATGAGAAGCAATCAAAACAGTCATGTGATTCGGAAGCCACTTCACCTCTTGGCATTAAAGTTTGCTTAAAGGGTCATCAACAGTCATTATCAAGGAGGAGTAAAAATCCTACATGGCTGCAGACACAAACACAAAGGTATTCTTTTAAACATTAATTTACTAAATTGCTTGTGCAGTAATTATATATGCAGTACCTTTTTCTTTTTTTACAAAAGTGGGGTACAAAGTAAAATTCTTCTCACCTCTTTTCCTCCATCCCGTCCAAATCCACTTTCTTTATATCCACCAAACCCAGCAGCTGCATCAAACATGTTGTGTCCATTTATCCACACTGTGCCAGCCTTTATGCTGAAGACAGAAGAGGGGAACAGTCAGTAACATACACACCAGGGGGGATGGCCTGCTGCTAGAACAGTTGCCAGATATGTCTGCACCACTATTATATATTTTTAGTTTACAGTGTTTAAAGGGTTCTCCAGAAAAAGACACTACCTAAGCTCAGACAAGTAGTCAAACCCTCCCTCTCTCCCTCTTTTCCTTTTTTTCTCTACCAGCCTTCCCAGACGTTTTTGACTGGTGCAGAATATATCACCATCTATCTTAGCTTCTCACTGCCTTAATTATTCGAGGTACTATTCTATTTTCCACAATTCTTTTCCATGTTAACATTGTGTAGACTGGAGTTATTCACTTGTATATTCTATTATTATTGATTATACTTGGCTAATTCCAAAATATTGACTACTGTCACTTCTTATGTGAGTCATTATAGTGTACCATTTTGTTCTGATTATTGGATGTGTTTTTTTCTGTATGTATTCTCTGAAAAAATGTATAATAAAGTAAAGAATGTATAAAAGAATGCATAAAAAGTGCACAGTAATAAGAGGGGTGTTCCAGATCTCACATTGCACGATAAAGATAATAGAGTGATAATTGAGCATCTAGTTTTAACATGCTCTAGAATCTAAAGTGACTCCAGTACAGTATGTATTGTATTCTTAAAACTGTAAATAAATGATACATTGTGATGATAGCATGCTGTAGGTTAGTCCCTTTATAAATGTCCATATCCACATTTCACTTGTGGTCAGAGTTATACCATTTTCATCTAGTTCAACAAGTAGACTTTACACAGCCATTAGCCCTCCCCTTGGATGTAAATAAATTTAGGTATCTAAAATCGCTTCATATCCCACCTTACAGTATATGAGGACAGTGTTAAAACTATTTGCTAGTGAACCTCTGGAATGCTTTTTACAAATATTTTCCAAAATAATACTTAGTTTATTGCAATATGAAATTCCATTTATAACCAAAACATTGAATGTTGGTAATTCTAATAAGATTTTTGTTCATTGAGGGACACAGGGATATAGTAATTGTAATGCCCTGTACACACGGGCAGACTTTTCGGCAACAAAGGTCCGACAATCTTTCCGACGGACTTTCCTACACACGATCACACCAAAGTCCGACGGATTAGTACGTGATGACGTACGACCGGACTAAAATAAGGATGTTCATAGCCAGTAGCCAATAGTTGCCCTAGCATCGGTTTTCGTCCTTACGACTAGCATAGAGACGAGCGGATTTTTCAATAGGAACTGGGTCTGGCGGAGTTCCCACGAAAGATTTGAAACATGTTCCAAATCTAAAGTCCGTCAGATTTTCGACAGAAACAGTCCGCTGAAGGTCCGATAAAGCCCACACGTGTTTGGATTGTCCGCCGGATTGGGTCCATCGGACCAGTCCAGTCAAAAAGTCCACTCGTGTGTACAGGGCATAAGACATTTTTTCTGTTGAAAAACCAAGAAAAGGAATTAACAGGGAGTGTTCATTTTACACATTATCAGGCATAACTGCAGGATTATCCATGCTGTAAGGTATTCAATAAAGCGTTTGGCAGCATGTAGCTCCTTGCTTCTTCCTGACTTGAACTCAGAGGGGAATTCATGACCATTGACCTAAAGGACTGTTTTTGATGCACAGATGCATCGGGAAAGAGACACAACACATTCACTTTTGCAAGTGGAAATTCTTTTGCCTCTTACAACTGCCGGACAAATTCACTAGGACCATTTACAACAGCAGGCATGTCTTATGCCGCGTAAGCACAACCGGTTTTGCCATCGGAATAAACTCCGAAGGTTTCTCAGACAGAATTCCATTCCAATGGTCTTGCCTACACAGGTCATGAATATACATGGTCAGAATAGACGATGAAAAGCTTCCGTCTGACTTTTTCTGTCGGATATTACGCTTGTGTGTACGTGGCTTTATAGTGCACACACATGTGCACTGGTGTGGAGTTACAATGTAGGAATCTGGGTGACGGGAAACCCAAATGACCCTGGGAAAAAGCACATTAGCGTGCAGTAATACCAGAAATGGCAAATATATAAAAGTGTCTGATTCAAGGGGCTAGAGTTGAAGCTACAAGGAGAAGCCTGAGATTTTAAACAGAAAGGAAACCACCAAGAAACCCAGCGGGAACAGAATCCACCTTGAAAAAAAAAAAAAGGGTGCACCTTCATGCAGAGGGGTGAGCAGATGGAATAGGGAATTTCAAGCCTTGGGTGAGCAGCTGGGATCGGGGACTTCAAGCCTTGACATCTGCAACTAAAGTGGGAGGTAAACTATGATCATCTACGAGATACTACTGCAATAGAAAATGAAGAATGGGAATTCTTCTTTCTACCCCACGATATCCTCTGGTCATCAACCTCCAGTGTCAAGGATAGACTAAGTCAGAAGTGACAAAATGTTTAAGGGCAGGTCTGTATGGCAACCGGAAAGTACGTCAGACACCAGTATCCAATGTCTTACTATTTTGATGGGCAATATATAAAGCCAACTCTGTGAGTGTTTTTATGTTTGGTTGTAATAAAATGGTTTTATACGGGATTACGCTATGTGGGCCACTTTTTTCTCCGTAGCAACACATGGAACTTTTGGGGAGCTGATTGAGTGCCCTTAAAATGGTAGTAAACTCTGTACTACCACTTGTACCTACAGGTAAGCCTATAGGAAAGGCTTACCTGTAGGTACTGTGAATATCTTCTAAACTTGCACAGTGAGTGCATGCAGCCGATGAAATCATTGGCGCATGCGCTCTGAAGGTTCGGCTTCGACAGTACCGGACCTTCAGAGCCCAAGACGAAAAGGCAGCTCCCGCACACACTTGCGGGAGTGACATCACGCCCCCGCCACTCATGTAGCCGGAGGCCGTTAACCCGAAAGAAAAACCGGGGGAAGAAGTCAGCCATCTCAGTGGTGACATCCTTAGCAGGTACCATCACTCCGTCGTCAGAGCTATTTGTCAGGGTGCCGCTGCTCTCTACTGGTTCGTATACTGAGCCTGAATCTGACAGTGAGGCTTCCCCTTCGTTCTCATCTGTCATGCTCATCAATGTGTAGGCCTCTTCACTAGTGTACCTCTGTTTGGACATTTTGGCCTCTAAATTTATAGGTACAGCTAATGTGACTCACAGGCAAAAGAGCACCTGATAGTCAGAGCCTGCTTGAATCACTACCAAAAAACTGTTAGCGTTCACAGGGATCAGGCATGACTCTGCAAACGCTGCAGTTATGTGTTTTGTAAGTGACAGTTATCTATTGATACTGCACTTGTGTGGGCTGGGCTGGGCGGAGGGGCAAAACACAGGTGCTATCAGGTGTCTGGGCAGATCATGCTAACGCCGCATTTTTGGGAACACTAACCTATTTGGGACACTAATATAGTTCTGATCAGATCAAAGATATTGATCCGTTCAGACACTATAAGTAAGGGAGGTGTATGGTGTGTGCGTGGGTGTTAGCGTTACTGGCACTAATCGGACGCTGCCTGGGATTGATGCTGTCCCTAACTGATGCTAAAACCTGATGTCACCCACCGGGCGATCAGGGGGTTAAACCTTTTTTTTTTTTTTTTGGTAATATACGGCGGGTACCCCGACACTATAAAAAACTAACTAGCATCACCCGTGACAATAATATGGTGATCACTGGTGACAGGGTTAACTAGGGGGCGATCAGGGTGCTAAAACCTTTATTGGGTAATATATGGGGGTACCCTGAGGCTATAAAAGGCTAACGGTGAAACTAGCGTCACCCGTGACACTAATACAGCGATCAGAAAATAGATTTGTACACTATACTAGTGACACTGGTGACAGGGGGGGAAAGGGTTAACTGGGGGGTGATCAAGGGGCTAAACTTTTATTAGGGGGTAATGGGAGGTACCCTAGACCTACCTAGTCTTACTACTAACTGCCCTAACGCTGTTTAGTGTCACAAGTGACACCAGTACAGTGATCAGTGAAAAATCTGGTGACACAGTGACAGGGAGTAAAGGGGTTAACTGGGAGGGGGGATCAGGGGGTGAAAAGTGTGTCTACGTGTACTGGTGTTAGTGTAGTGCTTGGTGTACTCAAAGTAGATGTCCTCTCCTCTCGCTCTGGAACCGAAAAGGGCACCACGAGGGGAGGTGACATCACTTCCTCTGCCTGTGTTTACATTTCACAGGCAGAGGAGGCATTTAATTCGCCAGAACCGATCAGCAGGTCCAGACCAGAAATCATTGGCCTGGACCTGTAGACTGATCGGTTCTGAAACTAATCTGATCTACCCAGGCACGAGTGATGTACTGCTACGTCGATTCGTGCAGCGCTGCCACTTTGCCGCAGTAAATGTACATGAGCTGGTCGGCAAGTGGTTATCATAACTTCCTACCTATAATCACTTTCCATCTTTAAGATCCATATTTTCTATGGTTGCCTATTATATTAATATCTATGTCTTTTAGGGTATTTTTTAATATGTAAAACCTGAATAATGGAACTGTAAGACATTAACCACTTAAGGACTAGTCGCGTTTGTTATACGTCAGTACTTTGGCGCTAAATACCATTGTTATGGCAGCCATAACCCCGGTATTTTTAAAAAGGGTTGGCGGTCCTCTTATAGATAAAAGTGGTCTCAGAGGCGGATTCGCCACAAGATCACTTTTATCGGGGGCAGGAGAGGCCCCCCTCCCGCCGTGCTCCCGTCTTCTTCGTCGCTTACTGGTAGCGGCGGAGATGATCGCGTCTGCTCCCCTCATAGCCTGGATGCCGAGTGAGGGAAAAATGGCCCCCACTCGGCTCCATAGCATTGGAGGGCGGAAGCAACATCAAATGTCACTTTGGCCCAATGCTCTTAAAAGGGGGATTTTTATTTATTTTTTTGTAAAAAAAAAAAAAAAAATACATTTATTTTTACTGCATTTTAGTGTAAATATGAGATCTGAGGTCTTTTTGACACCAGATCTCACAGTTAAGAGGTCTTGTCATGCTTTTTTCCTATTACAAGGAATGTTTACATTCTTTGTAAAAGGAATAAAAGTGACCCATTTTTTTTTAAAGGACAGTGTAAAAATACAAAATAAAAAGTAAAATAAATTTTAAAAAATTTAAAGCGCCCCGACCCACCGAGCTCGCGCGCAGAAGCACACGTAAGCCACGCCCGCATATAAAAACAGTGTTCAAACCACACATGTGCAGTATCGCCACGATTGTTAGAGCAAGATTAATAATTTTAGCACTAGACTCCCTCTGTAACTCAAAACAGGTAACCTGTAGACATTTTTAAACGTTGCCAATGGAGATTTTTAAGTGCCAAAGTTTGTCGCCATTCCACGAGCAGCCGCAATTTTTTTTTTTATAAAAGCGTGACATGTTGCGTATCAATTTACTCGGCATAACATTATCTTTCACAATATAGAAAAAAATTGGGCTAACTTTACTGTTGTCTTATTTTAATTAAAAAAAGTGTATTTTTTTCCAAAAAAATTGCGCTTACTTGTAAGACCGCTGTGCAAATACGGTGTGACATAAAGTATTGTAACAACCACCATTTTATTCTCTAGGATGTTAGAAAAATATATATATATAATGTTTGGGGGTACTAAGTAATTTTTTAGCAAAAAAAAAAATAAAGATTTTAACTTGTAAACAACAAATCTCAAAAAGAGGCTTGGTCCTTAAGTAGTTAAACAGTCTTGTTGAAAGCAGAATCCAAAGCTAAAATAATAAAAAAAAAAGTATTAACTTTAGATAAAGCCAAGATTAAAGAATCCTAATTATTTATTGAATAAATCCCGCACCCAATGTTATCTCCGACCAAGTACAGAAATAATGATGTAACAAAAATGAGAGTCTGGGTGTGTTCTGTGTGCAGCACCAAATAGAACTGCAAATCATATACGTTTCCTGTAGTTGTAGGATATTGTGAACAAAATCAGGAGAGAGGAAAAAAAAAAAGGAAAGAAAAAAGGAATTGAGCAAAATTATTAACTAGTAATCAGTAGTTGTCAAATGTAGAAACTTCCTTCAACTAAAAGGTCGTTGGTAGTATGAATTTAGAATAAAGTGTATCTAATAAATTCAAAAATAGGTTTCATAAGTCTAGAAAAGACCAAGATTATTAGCCGCAGAGGTTCAGAAGATCACACAATAGATCCTGAGAGATTATGAGTCAGGGTATCAGGATTATAGCCGGATATCCTCATCATACAGGACCTTGAAAAAAAAAAAAACTCAGATATTAGCAGAAGTACTAAAGTTGGAAAGGCAGCATAAGTAAAGAAATTAACTAGAAGTTCTTGAATGGTTTTGTTAGACTAATAAAAAACAATCTTAGTAGGTTTGGAAACAGGAGAATATAGATTCGCTAAAAAGGCACAAGTCAGTCACGACTCAGGTTGAGAAGATATTGTCGAAAAGCAGATGCCTCTTCTGGAGTGAGATGCCCTGGGGGAAAGTCTCATGTGGGCCTGAGAAGGTGTCAACCTTGAAGACCTGCCAGGTAGAGTTTGTAACCAATCCTGGAATTGGTTGCTAGAAGGCATAAATTGGGATAAAATCTAAGGAACAAAGAACACGGAGGAGAGATGGGTTTACTTTAAGAGCATATTAAATAAGGGCATTAGCCAATGCATCCCATTGGGTAATACATTTAAAAGAGCGAACAAAAGTCCTGGATGGTTTAACTCCAATGTAAAAATGCATATAAAAGCAAAGGAGAAGCCTTCAAAAGATAAAAGGTTGATGGATCATCATCATCATCAGCATTCAGACTTTATAAAGAAAACAACAAGAAATGTAAGGGTGCAATAAGGATGGCTAATATAGAACATGAAAGACACAAAAAAAATCCCAAGAAATTCTTTAAGTATGTAAACAGTAAAAAAGGGAGGACAGACCATATTGACCCCATAAAGAATGAGGAAGGACGTCTGGTTACAAAAGGATGGGGAGATGGCGAAGGTATTGAATTTATTCTTCTCCTCAGTCTTCACGAGGGAATCGGGGGGGCTTCAGTAACCAAAACTGCAGTGTTTATCCTCATGACACATGACAGAAAGCACCTCCATGGTTAACAGAGGACAGAATTAACCCCCCTGGCGGTATTCCCGAGTCTGGCTCGGGGTGGATTTTTCATACCAAAAGCGGTATCCCCGAGCCAGACTCGGGCTTGCATTGCAGGATCCAGGAAGAGTTTACTTACCTTGTCCCCTGGATCCTGCGATGTCTCCCCGCTGTGATCGGCGAGCCGCTGTGTCTCGCTCGATTCACAGTGCCGAGCTCCGTTCCCTGCGAGCGGTGCGACGCACGGGGACGGAGTTCGGCGGCAAATTCAAAAAGTGAAACACACAGTACAGATACAGTATACTGTAATCTTACAGATTACAGTACTGTATCAAATAATGACACATCCCCTTTGTCCCTAGTGGTCTGCCCAGTGCCCTGCATGCAGTTTTATATTATAAAACTGTTCTTTCTGCCTGGAAACTGGAGATTGTCCATAGCAACCAAAAAGTGTCCCTTTACGTCAAAAATGGTTTTAGACCAGCTAGAAAACAGCGATAGTGAATTAGAACACTTGCAGAATTGAGCGATAGTGAATTGTGGGGAAATTTATTTTATTACTATTTTTTTAAATTTTTTTTTATTATTTATTTTTATTTATTATATTATAATTTATGTTTTTGTGTTTCAAACTTTATCATACCCGGGATATCTACTAGACTCTGGTTTGGACAGATTTAAGTGTATTATTGTTGATATTTACAGACCTACAATATAAAACGCCAAATTTCCATGCAAAATAATGGTACCGCTTTCAGCACCTAAAATCCGAAATAATCATACCGCCAGGGAGGTTAAAATTAGACTTGGGAAACTAAACATTAATAAATCACCGGGACCAGATGGCTTGCACCCGAGGGTACTTAGGGAACTCAGTCAAGTAATTGCCAGACCATTGTTCCTAATTTTTACTGACAGTCTACTGACTGGAATGGTACCAGCTGATTGGAGAAAAGTCAACGTAGCACCAATCTATTAAACTTCTAGGAGGAGGGGAGTTGCCATCTAGATAAAGGAAGGACCGTAGACGTGGTGTATCTGGATTTTGCAAAAGCATTTGACACAGTTCCCCATAAACGTTTACTGTATAAAATAAGGTCTGTTGGCATGGACCTTAGGGTGAGTACATGGATTAAAAACTGGCTACAAGGGCGAGTTCAGAGGGTGGTGATAAATGGGGAGTACTCGGAATGGTCAGGGGTGGGCAGTGGGGTCCCCCAGGGTTCTGTGCTGGGACCAATCCGATTTAATTTGTCCATAAATGACCAGGAAGATGGGGTAAACAGTTCAATCTCTGTATTTGCGAACGATACTAAGCTAAGCAGGGCAATAACTTCTCCGTCCATCCGTGGATGTGGAAACCTTGCAAAAAGATCTGAACAAATTAATGGGGTGGGCAAATGAGGATCAATGTAGAAAAATGTAAAATAATGCATTTGGGAGGCAAAAATATGAATGCAATCTATACACTCGGGGGAGAACCTCTGGGGGAATCTAGGATGGAAAAAGACCTGGGGGTCCTAGTAGATGATAGACTCAGCAATGCTCACCAAGCTGATGCTAACAAAGCAAACAGATTATTGGCATGCATTAAAAAGGGGATCAACTCCAGAGATAAAACGATAATTCTCCCGCTCTACAAGACTCTGGTCTGGCCGCACCTAGAGTATGCTGTCCAGTTCTGAGCACTGGTCCTCAGGAAGGATGTACTGGAAATGGAGCGAGTACAAAGAAGGGCAACAAAGCTAATAAAGGGTCTGGAGGATATTAGTTATGTGGAAAGGTTGCGAGCACTGAACTTATTCTCTATGGAGAAGAGACGCTTAAGAGAGGATCTGATTTCAATATACAAATACCATACTGGTGACCCCACAATAGGGATAAAACTTTTTCGCAGAAGGGAGTTTAACAAGACTCGTGGCCACTCATTAAAATTAGAAGAAAAGAAGTTTAACCTTAAACTACGTAGAGGGTTCTTTACTGTAAGAGCGGCAAGGATGTGGAATTCCCTTCCACAGGCGGTGGTCTCAATGGGGAGCATCGATAGTTTCAAGAAACTATTAGATAAGCACCTGAACGACCGCAACATACAGGGATATACAATGTAATACTGACATATAATCACACACATGGGTTGGACTTGATGGACTTGTGTCTTTTTTCAACCTCACCTACTATGTAACTATGTAACTAATTTCAAGAAAGGCAAAAAGAGCTGAAAGGTCTGCAGGACAAATGTAAAGGAAAGAAAACATTGCCCTTACTTACTGTTAGGTGGAAAGGGAAACCCCAGCAGCAAGTGAGATCCAATTGATGAAATGTATCAATCAAGGGCCATTAAAGAGCCCGTCTCTGTGGCGTGGCTTTGGAAAGATCAGGAAGAATCCTGATTGCTGCACTATTAACGTTCACCTGTTCATGAGACCAGCCCTTTGGCAGTATGGTTTCTTTATACGAATAGTGATGTAGTCGACAGATTACATCCCTGGGTCTGGCTGGGCCTGAGGATTTGGGACCCAGACCATGCTGGACTCGATCCAGTTCAAAAGCCAGTGGTGGAGAATCGTCCAGTATATCGTGGAAGATAGCAGTGACTATATTGTGTAGATCAGTGTTTATCAACTCCAGTCCTCAAGGCGCCCCAACGGGTCATTGATTTGCACAGGTGATTTGATCAGTTTTTTTGGTAGTAATACTTAGACAGGGTATGAACGGTAGACGTGATTGAGAAGGATTAGGGATTTCTAACAGAGATGTATGATAGAAATGGATTATATTTATTGTTTATTGTTCTTTGTTTTTCTGTTTCTTTCTTTTCTCTCTACATCTATGAATAACTGTTTGAATATGACCACCACTATTATAAGAACTGTCTTTAAAACAAAAAAAAGGGGGAAAAAAGTATAGTTCAAAGTCAGAAACGAAAAGGACTTTTATCTGGGCTTGACATCACTGGCAAGATCTCTGCTATAGCCCACCCCGGTCCGAATAGAATGGTAAAATCAAGAAAGGAGGGGCGGCGGCATCTTGGAGCAATAAGAGGGAGAGATGCCTGCCGGGCCCCTTTACGTCCAGTTGAAGCTACGTAACCAATGACGTTGCGAAACGCGTCGACGTAATCACGCTGTGCAGACGCCGACTCTGCTATCTCCCCCTCGGCATGGGAATTGAGGGACGCTGCCGACAGGAGAATTATCATCCCTCCTAAAGGAACCGCCAAGCAAGTCGCCATTAGTAGCAGCTGTAGTCTGGGTCTACAATAGGAATGGACTGCTATCCACCACGTCCCCACAGGAGCAAACCACAGCAGAAGCTATCCAACTAACAAACGGGTCAACCACGGTGTAACTCAGCTATCAGTGACACTTAGGAGAAGCTGTCCGGACCCCCTGCAAACAAGAGGTGGTAACGTAACTCTACTGATTTCAGTCTCAGTTCCCCCTCTTGTAGTACTAGCAGTGTGGTTGTGCTTTGTTTTAAACTGATTGTGGGACACTTTGACATGTTGGAGCAGTACCTGCTGATCTAATGTTTGACTTTTGTTTCATCAACCAAGCTATCCCCAGCTAATCAGCTGTACCTTGCGACTTGTATGTGGCGGAGACCGCAGCAAAAATTCATGTGATTTCATCACCCCATATGCCCTATAGAGTTTTCTTCACTTGTTATGTTCCATTATACTGCAGAAATGGATTCTTTTGGATCTCTTTGATATGCTTGGAGCATGCGCATGCAATGATCTTTGGTCCATTAACTTTATATTTTTTATTTTTCTAATTTGGATCCTATTTAGCAGTTGGTGATACAGCCAGTGGGGCCCTCCCAGTTGGGTTTAATTAACATACTTTCTATATCCAGAATACCCCCCCCCCCCCCCAGGGGACCACACATGCACAATACCTCCTTCTTACTAGTTCAGACCCCCTTTTTGGTTAATTTGATGTGGCGATTAGCCGTAGGGACATTGTGCATCTGTGGGAGTCTAGGCGTCTGCACTTTGTTTGTTATATGTGAGTATCTGTTATTGTGTCAATTTTGTTCATCTGACTTATGTGCATATCGGGTGCAATGAGCACCCGGTGAGCACATTTTTCAGTGTATGGTGGATCATATATATTTTTTCGTACATCTGATGAATTTATTATTGTAATTTTAATATATGTTATGCTAATAAACTATTTATTATCTTTTTAACACTACTCTCCCATGAATGTCCATTTATATCCATAGTAACTGTCTTTGGGCCTAGGGGAGTCACCTTTTTGTGCCTTCCTTAGACCCTTTCTTCCTATTTGAATAGATTTGATCAGTTTCACTGCCTTAGTAATTACCACAGCCGTTTCATCTGAGGGAAATCCTGAAAACATGGCCTGTTGCGGGTCCCTTGAGGACTGGAGCTGAGAAACACTGGTGTAGATTTTTAGTGCCAGTGGCTTCCGGAAGGCCCCGAAGTTGTTCTGCTGATTTTTGTGTTCTTAATCTTCCAATTGAAGGTATACGGTGCTAAATTGTTTTAGCAAACAATGTCTGACAGGATTCCAAGGCATCTACCCTAAGTGTCAGAACAGTCACTGTAGATTCCTCTGTGGAGATTCAGTCTGTTAACTGTTGCACCTCGGAATAGATGAGCTGCATCTCGCTCATGTGTCTCTTCTAGCCGTTGAAAAGGAGCTTCAATGTTGCCTTCGGTAGGAAGATCTCAAATCATAACTCGCAGATCATCTGCCATCGCTCCTGCTGGCCAGTCTGATGCAGGTGAGTGAAAAAGGAGTGAAAGCCGATCCCTGCAATGATGAAGAGACAGCTGACAGGGAAGGAGATACCGTCAGGTCTGTCACGGCGGGGGGATGCTCTTGTGAGTTATGATGGGATGCTGCCATGTTGGATCGGGAGGTAGTGGAGGATATCTTCTTGCCGCTAGTGAAAAAACTATGCATACCAGAAACAGTCAAGGTCCTGGAAGATCTGGAGGATTTCCTTGTATTAATGGTGCTCATAATGAAGGCAACGGTTAGAGGTGAGCTGACATGGGCCTGTTTAGAGTCAGGACTACACCCCCCTCTTTAAAAAAAAAATCAATAATTTCATATATAAAATGGGCCAATAGGCAGGAGAAAAAGGAATTGGCTGTATTGTGTACCTAAGCAGAGGCAGATTTTATAGCTAGTCCCTTAAATAATAAACAGATAGGGTGGGAAGGGTTAATGGGCCAATATAGGAACCAATCGTCAGCTAAGGCTAAGCGCAAAAAGTTTTTCTCAAATCAACGAAAATTTGAGCAAGGAAACCAATTTAGTAAGATGCTGGCCTTTATAACTAAACAAACATCATCTTTTATGATTTCAAAGTTCAAAAATGAGCAAGGGGACCTGGTAAATACAACAGAAGAGATACTTAACGGTTTCCCCAAATAACATATCTCTATGTATACTTCTACGTTGATATGTGCAGCGGAAGAGATAGAGAAGTATTTGGAGGATTTGGAGTTTTTAAAGCTTACAGAACAGATACTGATGACGGAAGACGAAATAGAGAAGGAGGAGGTGCAGCAGGCTATTCTTTTATTGGAAAACGGAAAGTCCCTGGGGCCAGACAGCATCCCATCCATAAGTATGTTATATAGATATTATTGTACCAGTTTTGACTAGGATGTAGAAAGAGTTTTTTTTTTTGGGGGGGGGGGGGGGGGGTGCCACCTTCAATGTATGAGGTGACAGTAGTGTTAACACCAAAGACAGATAAGGACCGTGAATGTGCGTCCTACAGACCAGTAGATTACAAAATCTTGGTCAAGAGGTTAAATAGGGTAATCCCATTTATTATAAATAGTGACAAAACATAAAGCCAGGAAAATCTACATTAGCTAATAAGGAGAACACAATTAGTAGCACAATTGAGGAATTTTATCCCAGAGATGAGTGCCTTGGCATCATTGGACACTGCCAAGGCATTCAACTCCATAGAGTGGGAGTTTCTTCAAGTAACTCTGAGATGAGTTGGATTGGATTGGGGGATAAATTAAGGAAATGGGTAAGGATATTATATAAACAACCATGTTCAAACCTATTGGTAAATAGATTAGTATCCCCTACAATAAGATTATACAGGGGAACAAGACAGGGGTGTCCACTATCCCCTTAATTGTTTGCAATTGCAATAGAAACATTGGCTATACGGTTTAGACAGTCTGAAATATGGCACATAGTGGAGGAGAGTAAAAAAAATCCCAAGAAATTCTTTAAGTACATAAATAGTAAGAAAGGGAGGTCGGATCATATTGGTCCCATAAAGAATGATGAAGGGAACCTGGTTACTAAGGATGGAGAGATGGCGAAGGTATTAAATTTATTCTTTTCCTCAGTCTTCACGAGGGAATCGGGGGGCTTCAGTAACCAAAACTGCAACGTTTATCCTCCCGACACGTCACAGGAAGCACCCTCATGGCTAACAGAAGACAGAATTAGAAATAGACTTGAAAAACTTAGCATTAATAAGTCATCGGGTCCAGATGGCTTGCACCCGGGGGTCCTTAAGGAACTCAGTCAAGTAATTGCCAGACCATTGTTCCTAATTTTTACGAACAGTCGATTGACTGGAATGGTACCATATGATTGGAGAAAAGCCAATGTAGCACCAATATTTAAAAAAGGGCCACTACACATTCCTGGGAATTACAGACCAATTAGCCTAACATCAATTGTACACAAGCTCTTGGAGGGGATGATAAGGGACTATAAACACAAGATTTTAGTAATGAGAATGGTATAATTAGCAGTAATCAGCATGCATTCATGAAGAATCGGTCTTGTCAAACCAATCTTTTAACCTTCTATGAGAAGGTGAGCTGCCATCTAGATAAAGGAAGGGCCGTAGACGTGGTGTATCTGGATTTTGCAAAAGCATTTGATACAGTTCCCCCATAAACGTTTACTGTACAAAGTAAGGTCTGTTGGCAAGGACCATAGGGTGAGTACATAGATTGAAAATTGGCTACAGGGGAGAGTTCAGAGGGTAGTGATGAATGGGAAGTACTCAGAAGGGTCCGGGTGGAAAGTGGGGTCCCACAGGGTTCTGTCCTGGGACCAATCCTATTTAATTTATTCATAAACGAAATGGAGGATGGGATAAACAGCTCAATCTCTATATTTGCGGACAATACTAAGCCAGACAGGGCAATAACTTCTCCGCAGCATGTGGAAACTTTGCAAGAAGGTCTGAAAAAATTATGGGGTGGGCACTACATGGCAAATGACGTGTAATGTAGAAAATGTAAAATAATGCATTTGGGTGGCAAACATTTGAATGCAATCTACTCACTAGGGGGAGATCTTCTGGGGGAATCTAGGATGGAAAAAGGACCTGGGGGTCGTGGTAGATGACAGGCTCAGAAATGGAATGCAATGCCAAGCTACGGCAAGCAAAGCAAACAGATTATTGGCAGGCATTAAAAAGGGGATTAACAGAGATGAAATGATAATTCTCCCATTCTACAAGACTCTGGTCCGGCCGCACCTGGAGTATGCTGTCCAGTTCTGGGCACCAGTCCTCAGGAAAGATGTGCTGAAACTGGAGAGAGTCCAGAGAAGGGCAACAAAACTAATAAAAGGGACTGGAGGACCTTAGTTATGAGAAAAGTTTACGAGCACTGAGCTTATTGTCTCTGGAGAAGAAACGCTTGAGAGGGGATATGATTTCAATGTACAAATACCATACTGTAGGGATAAAGCTTTTCCTCGAAAGGAATTTCATAAGACACGCGGGTCATTCACTAAAATTAGAAGAAAAGGAGTTTAACCTTAAACTGCGTAGAGGGTTCTTTACTGTAAAAGCGGTTAGGATGCGGAATTCTCTTCTATAGGCAGTGGTTTCAGCTGGGAGCATAGATACTTTTAAAAAACTATTAGATAGGCACCTGAACGACCACAACATACAGGGATATACAATGTAATACCGACATAAAATCACACACATAGGTTGGACTTGATGGACCTGTGTCTTTTTTCAACTTCGTCTACTATGTAACTACGAAAGGGTTAAAGGAATTAGGATAGGGGAAAGAACTGAACATATAGGTTTATATGTGGATGATATCATATTATTAATGAAAGACACACAAACATCGTTGATAGAAGCCATTAAAATAATAGATGCATTTGAGACATTCTAAGGCCTTAAAGGGCATGTTCACCTTTACACAGATTTTTCTGTAAAGGTGAACTTACACTTTAAGATTAATTGGGAGAAATCTGTATTGATGCCAATGAGTCAAGAGACAGGGGAATGGTCCCAAGTCCTATTAGGAGTAGTGAACTCATTTAAAACACTTGGACATAAATATCACTTTAGAACCAGTGGATGCTCTGGAAGCTGATGTACGACCAATGACAGATTATGTTAAAAGCAAGCTGAGAGTTTGGAATGAAGTCAGTAGTGGAGAAATTAAAATTTAATCAAAACAATTATTATTATTTTACCTAAATGCTTTTATTTCGTCTCGCATTCACTGGTGTGAATACCTAAGCAGATATTTAAAAAAGCAGAATTCCCAATTCTCAAAGTTCATATGGGCTAAAGGTAGATGCAAAATAAAGCGTACAACGTTACAATGACCTAAAATGGCAGCAGGAATGGCATTACCTAATTTATATTTATATTACCTGGTGGGCCAATTAAAACATTTAACAACATGGGTAATGCAGAAACAGGAAATAGGGGCAGGGAAAAATCTATTACATTTTTTACAGGTAGATGAAATGTTAGTAGGACTAGAAGTAGATCTATCAAAACTACCTAGAGTTAAAATCCCCCTGTGCACATAGGCAAGGTCAGTATGGAAGGAGGCTAAAAAGTTGACTGGCTTTAACGATACCCCCTCAGTGATCTCTATGTGGAATAATCCAACCCTAAAAATATTTGTAGATAGTAATTGGAGACAAAAAAAAAAAAGTTTGTTAGAACAAGTCTATGATCACAATATATTGCGATTGTTTGAACATCTATGCGAACAATATAAAATTCCAAATAAAAAAATTTACAAATATTTGCAACTTCAACATGTATTGTAAGTGCAGTTTAACAGGGAGAAGCCCAATATATCAAAGTTCCCCCTTATTGAGATACGGAGATCACAAGGACCAAAAGGAATTACTATCTTAATTGTACTCACATTCTCACATTTACTGCAGAGTAAAATATGTTGTGTACCTTTTGAGAGTGAGGGATAAATGGGAAGTAGCCACCCCACAGATTGTGGACTGTGACTGGGAGGGGATTTGTTCCTCACATTTGACAGCATCCCCAGCAGGTAACAATAAAATGATTCAGTTAATTATACATCAAACATACCTTAGTCCAACTAGATTGAATAAAATGGGAAGGATGTCAACACCAAGCTGTGTGAGGTGCCATCGAGAAGGGGCGGATTTTCAACATGTGATGTGGTACTGTAATAATATCTTTGTAGATAAATTGTCAAAAATTCTAAAAAGACAAGTCCCAGATACGATAGAGGTATGTTGGGGCTATTAGAAGATTAGCACTGGCCCAGATATACCAAGATATTCTTGCAAAAAGTATTATTTATGGCAAGGAAACAAATAGTTGAAATATGGATTCAACCTACATCTCCATTAGTTAGCCAATGGGTTAAAGTCGTAAACCAGATTTTATCATATGAAAGAATAATGTACTGTATGAACAGAGGAAATTAGCAGAAATACCACAAAATATGGGGGAAATTGAATAATTCTTACTTGTCTCTGGATACAAAGGAGGGGTAGAAATGAGTACAATTTGAAATGAGGTTAGAAAGCATGGTACGTAGAAGGAAGAGGTAGTAGCTACTGTGTCTGAAAGTAGAGTTGAAATGGGAGGTAAATGTGTGTGAAGAAGTAGAAAGAAGAATGGAATTTTAAGAAGATGTATGAGAACTGTAATTGTATTTGTAATTAATGAAACTGAGATACTGCATTTTTGTATCTTAAATGTAAGAAAATACGTAATAAAGAGTGTTAAAAAAAATAATAATAATACGTGGATATTAGAGGTGTGAACATATTGGAGGTTTCAGCCTCATGCTGTGAAGCTACACAAAAATATTAAGAGAATGACCCTATAGTATTAGAGATGACAGGATCTAACTTACAGGCATCAATCCCTTCTTGGGATATAGAGAAACTGTCCTCAGCAACAATGATCTGTAAGGGCTGAAGTCAACCACTGCAGCAGGACGGTCCTCTTTGTGTGTCTTCTAAGGCATGTTGTACTGCAAAATGGAAAACACTCCACCTAGGAGATGATGTTAGCACTCAGTTCCTTCAGGAATAACCATTCTCACTGTTAAATGGCGGTGGCAGGAACTTTTACATGGCACTTAATGGTACCAACTAGGCCTTACTCACTTAGTGAGTCAGCAGAGACTAGGTCCCACCAGAGGCTGTACCATGGCTCTTGAAATGGGGAGCACTCTGGGGCTAATATAGTATACCAAGGCCTGGAAAAAAGCACCACAACACGAAGCCCAGTGGCTGAAGGTCATGTTTCAGGCTAGCCACACCCATCCAGAAGCTTACATCCTACGTGAGCCTCGACAAACTGGTTCACACCAGAGACTGTACCAAAGCTGTTGGCCTGGAAAGCACTTTGCAGCTAACATAGCACGCAGTGGTCAGGGAAGCACCACAACACAGAACCTAGTGCCTGAAGGTCACATTCCAGGCTAGCCCTGAAATTTTAGAGTCCAGTGGAGTTTGGGTATAGATGGTCTCCAAAGCTGTTGCTGAGGATACACTGATCTAAATAGCTGCTGACTACAGACTAGCTAAAACAGCATTTTCAAAGTTATGAGTGAAGATAATATAAAATAAAAAAAATATATAAAAAATAGAAAGGCTAGTAAAAAGACATACAGTAGTTAAGAGTTTTTCTCAGCTGAGCTGAGAAAAATCATCAAACCTCCTAGAACACTAACAAAAAACTGAGGCATGATGGATGGAGGCAAAGGGCTGGCATAACTTTTTTTTGTTTGCCAGCATCCCAACCTCCTGTGGGTTGCAGTATAACCCAGATATCTAATTACTATATTGTTGTGTTCCTCAATGAACAATACGGAAAATATTTCAACTTAACTGTAATTCAACATAAGAGATTTATGGGAAGATATTAACCGCTTCAGCCCCGGAAGAATTTACCCCCTTCCTGACCAGAGCACTTTTTGTGAATTGGCACTGTGTCGCTTTAACTGACAATTCCGCGGTCGTGTGACATTGTACCCAAACAACATTGGATTCCTTTTTTTCCCACAAATAGAGCTTTCTTTTGGTGGTATTTGATCGCCTCTGCGGTTTTTATTTTTTGCGCTATAAACAAAAAAGAGTGACAATTTTGATTAAAAAAAAACAAAAAAAAAAAACGCATTATTTTTTACTTTTTGCTATAATAAATATCCCTCAAAAATATATAAAAAAAACTATTTTTTTCCTCAGTTTAGGCCAATATGTATTCTTTTACATATTCTTTCAAAAAAAATAGCAATAAGCGTATATTGATTGGTTTGCGCAAAAGTTATAGCGTCTACAAAATAGGGGATAGATTTATAGCATTTTTATTATTATTATTATTTTTACTAGTAATGACGGCGATCTGCAATTTTTATCGTGACTGCGACATTATGGCGGACACATCGGACAATTTTGACACATTTTTGGAACCATTGGGATTAATACAGCGATCAGTGCGATTAAAAATGCATGGATTACTGTAAAAGTGAAGAGGTTAACACTAGAGGGCGGTGAAGGAGTTAACTATGTTCCCTGGGAGGTGATTCTAACTGAAGGGGGAGGGACTAACTACAGGAAGTGACAGATCGTGGTTCCTAGCTAATAGGAACACACAATCTGTCACTCCTGTCAGAACAGAACAGGGAAGTGTGTGTTTACACACACTCGTCCCTGTTCTGTGTCTCTTGGTCACGATCGCTCGTGACCGGCGGTCATCGCGACCGTCGGCCACGAGCATCGGCACCCCCGCTGTGCAGCGGGCGCGTGTGCTTGCTATCCAGACCTCGCAAGAGTAATGGGATTTCACGCAGGGGAGCCAACCTGCAGCCTAAAACTGCAGCAGCTGGTCCGGAATTAAACTATGTCCAGCTGCTCAAAAGGATAGGCAAGTTTAATTCATACACCTTTGTTATAAATAAAGATGAGCTAAGGTTCAGGCTGAACCCATGGAAAACTGTCTCATGATAGCATGCCAATAGCCCACTTAGCTGCAGGTGTGGGATTCCCCACCTGACAGTCGCATGTGAGAAAAAGTGAAGAAAGTGTTGGTGACATCAGTGACCCAATATGGCCAAATAGGACACTATCGTTCACATATGGCCATGTGGTCTAATTTGGTCAATGATGACACCAGCATCCCTGCCCCATTTGGTACGTGTGGCTGTCGGGTGGGGAATTCCACAAACACAGCTGATTAGGCTGGCAGCCTGCTATGATGTGTCAGTTTTCCGTGGGTTTAAGCCTGAGTTCAGACTGAACCTTAGCTTATCCCTAGTTATAAATTCTCATTTTTCTTGCACTGCTAGAGGACTTGGCAACCAGGAATGAATAAGCTGGTTGTACATGTAACAGCGATTGCTGAACCCTTCACTTGTTTTCTACTTCTTGGTATTATAGACATTCCTCAGATTATCTTTTGGCTACTCTACAATTTGATACAATACAATACCACATCTGGGATAAGCATCAACAACTTTACCAGGGAGGTTGTGAGGTCATGGCCATGTGCTCTTGATTCATCCCCCCATTCTATGCTGTGACTACAAGCACACAAATGTGAAATTTAAATTTATGTCCTTTGAATTGTTTTCTACTTGTGGAGGCTTTGGGGGGATCCTGGTACTCTTGTATGCATGTGTTTTCTGCCATATGTAATAGTTGTTCAATCTGTTGCTCTTGAGAACCTCCAGACGAAGACCCTTGAGTTGAAACCTACTCCATACGTGGCATTTAGTCTGGAGCTCCTTTTGTGTCTTATCTTCACCCACAGAGTTAATTGCTTCGCTCCAGGGTGTTACCTCCTAGTGTTGTGTAATCATGAACTCTTTGATATGGACTTTTTACATTGACTTGCAGAATTGTTTTTACATCTTCTTATATTTAGTCTCACCATTCCCTGCCAGTGAAACTGTAATTTTTATTATCTTTGTCACTATTGAACCATTTGTCACTATAGAACCATTAGCTAATGTTTTATTTCTAGTTAACCTCAGCGCCACCTTGTGTTTTTCCTGTTGTACATGTAGCACATGCCTGACCCTTTTCACAGTTTAGTCCTGAAAATCCAACAGATCCGCCACACACTCAGTAGTAATCATAACCTTTTATCATCAATGTCCACATTGTATGACACTCTTCCTATGTTTCAACTCTCACCAAGTGTTTATACTGGCTTCTGTCAGAACTGTTTTCACGCTGCCTGCACAACATTCACGGAATCTCCACTCCCTTTCCTTTATACATTATGTTTTCTGGCAGGACCCCTTCCATTGTCTGCTTAATCTGTTATATATGTCAAATGCTTCAGGATATTCATTTGTTTACCTTAATGCTGCCTCCAAAGCTAAAGATAGATTTTCTGTCCAGACACTAGCGGCCAATCCATAGGGTGTATTATTTCCAAGAGCAATCGCTTCTTTAGCAGTTCGGAATGTCATTGCAACCAGGACAGGACCAAAAATCTGTTCAATAAATTCCATCAAAACAAAACATAAATTAACACGTGGCATAGAAATTTAAAAGGCAACAAAGAAACCAGCTTGTTGGCCACACACTCATTGTTGTTCGAGAAACAGGACTGGGACTGGGAGGTACCGCTGCCTGAACCAAGAGAACAAATTTGTAATTGCAAAGATATGAAAAAAAAAAAAAAAAGATGCCAGCGAAATTGTCGCATTACAGCATAACAAACAAATATATTAGCCATTGCTATCATTTAGACCTGGGCAAGTGCATAGCCATCAGTGACTCTATACTGCCTGTCCTCACCGCTACAACCAAGAAGTATTTAGCGAGGCAGAGAGGAATGAATGAAGGAAAATTATAGCTGATATACTTCTCCAGGGTCCCGCTAGGTTCATACAATTGGTTATTTGGTGAGAGGGCGCACTGGACACCTTTGCTGCCACTGTGCTATTTGCTAGGTGTCCAGTGCACCCCTGTGCCTTTAAGGAGGGGTGGGCGCCTTCTAGGCATACCTGCTCACAATCTATTCATTATTATATATGTGCCCTTACTATGGAGGCTCTCAAAATGTATAGAGTTAAGACTGAAGATAATACTGGGGTGCCATGACGTGGCCTCTGCAGCTTATGCATGTATTTGCAAATGTGTGCAAACTAAAACCCTGTTCTTAATGTAAACTGTTAGACAGGATAATTCGGTTTGCTGCAAGCTGGCAAGTTGAGCTGGGAAGTTTTCTTTGTTGTTGTTTGACATGCATCGCCCTTCCATGTGCTCCTTGCTGTTAAGGCCAGTTACAGGTGGGGGCAGTTGCAGTTTGTTTGCAACATACAATTACCCACTGACCGCCAATGTTACATTATTTATTACCAAGAAAACACCACATAGGAAAGTGATAATAAGATGTTTAGGATTACCAGATTATACTGGTGCAGTTTATGGATGATAAACTAAACCACTTAACATGTAGGCTATGCATCACCTAAAGTTTGCCTTTACAATTTTTGATTGTGTTTCTTGAACTGTACCTTACATGTAGAAAACTCTCTAGTACATCACCTGGTGTAAACCCCTGTAGTTTATGGATGAATACAAGGCTTCCTCTGATCGGATGAGGTGGAGAGGCAGGTGGATGTAGTCACAATCTCCACCTCAGCGACTCAGAGGAAGCCTTGTATTCATTCATAAAGACAAATGTATGCCGTGAATGGCCGAGCAGTGCTCAGCCCAACTCAGCCTTGTTCCAGGAAAGGGACCGGAAGTCCTCGTACCACTGCAATCAACAAAGAATACAAACGGTAGATAGATACCTCTTCTCTGACACAGCGAGATGTGGTGTCCACACCAGTGATCAAGGTTGGTGGGTAGAATAATCCTTTTTTGGGAAGAGGTCCAGGAGCCTGAAAAACCTGTTGGACATACAGAACAAAACACACATGAACTGGAAAATTTTTTTAATGGAATATAAAGACGCTGTTTTAAGTGAAGATATAATTTTCACTACTTGTTTCCAAAATATAAACAATAAAATGCAGGAAAGGAAAAATTAAAGTAGAACTATAGGCAAAACTTTTTTTTTTCCATTTTTGGAGTAAGGGAATGTTATAACCTCTGTCAGATTTTCCCTCACTTCCTGTCCCATAGCCAAACAGGATGTGAAAGGAAATCCCTGCAAATTAACCACTTCAACCCCGGAAAATTTGGCTGCTTAATGATTAGGCCATTTTTTGCGATACAGCACTGTGTTGCTTTAACTGACTATTGCGCGGTCGTGCAACGCTGTACCCAAACAAAATTGAAATCCTTTTTTCCCACAAATAGAGCTTTCTTTTGGTGGTATTTGTTCACCTCTGCGTTTTTTATTTTTTGTGCTATAAACAAAAGAGGAGCGTCAATTTTGAAAAAAAAAATAAACACAATATCTTTTTGCTATAATAAATATCCCTCTTTTTTCTGAAGAAAACACATTTTTTCCTCAGTTTAGGCTGATATGTAGTCTTCTATTAGTAAAAAAAAAAAATCGCAATAAGCGTATATTGATTGGTTTGCACAAAAGTCTTAGCGTCTACAAAATAGGGGATAGATTATTATTATTTTTTTTAAACTAGTAATGGTGGCGATCTACGATTTTTATCAGGACTGCGATATTGCAGCGGACAAATTGGACACTTTTGACACATTTTTGGGACCACTGAAAATTATACAGCGATCAGTGCTAGAAAAATGCACCGATTACTGTATAAATGTCACTGGCAAAGAAGGGGTTAAAACTAGGGGGCAATCAACAGGGTGTAACTGTTTTCCCTAGGTGTGTTCTAACTGTAGGGGGGATGGGACTGACTAGGGGAAGAGACGTTTCGGTGTTCATACTTAGTATGAACACACGATCTGTCTCCTCTCCCCTGAGAGAACCGTGATCTGTGTGTTTACACACACAGATCCTGGTTCATGCTCTGTCACGAGCGATCACGGGGGTCTGGCGGTCATCGCGCCCGCCGGGCACTCACATCGGCTCCGAGCGCACGCCCCTAGTGGCCAAATGGCAAAACGACGTAAGGTAACGTCGATTTGCCCTGCCGAGAAAACCTGCGGCGGCTGGTCCGGAGGTGGTTAAGCAAATCCTTTGGGGCCCCCAGGCCACTAGAACTAGTACCCCCATTGGAAGATTTCCTCTCTATTACTTTTCTGGGGACAACCCAAAATTTGGGATTTTCTTTTACTTTCAATGATAATGGTAAACAGGACTAACTAGGACACAGACGGCAATAAAAACTGACAACCATTCTAATCCATATTTCCATTCTATCCAGAAAAAAAGTTTAGTTATATTTTAAGGTGTGAACTTTCTCTTTAAACGCATGCAGTTGATTTCCAGTGTAAAACCCAGTAACATAGTTGGTAAGGTTGAATAAAGACAACAGTCCATCCTGTTCAACCTGTGTAGGTGTGTGTGTAGAAAATAAAATTAAAAAAATTTAAAAAAGATAATTTCCCATATCCCCTTAAAGCGGTTGTATTCCATTTCAACCATTTTCTTTAAAATTATTAAGTGCAGCCTATAGTACTGTTTTTTATGTTTTTATTGCATCTTACCTGCTTGCTTTCGTCTGACAGTATAATGCCACTAATAAAAGTTCAGCCTAGTGCTGGGAAAAATGTCCTTTCCATATTAGGAATGCCCATTTGCAGCCGTCACGTGCCCCACCGCTCCTTTGTCCCGAGTGCAGCCAGCTTGCTTCTCCTCACTATACAGCCGAGGAGAGACTGCTCCAATTAATGTCTCCACCCTGCCCTTGCGCTGTGCGTTCTCGTGGACGCTACGTCCCACACATGGCGCAGCGCCTAGGCCCCGCCCCCTCAGTACAACCCGGCCCCACCCTGCTTGAAAATTCAAAACGTTCCTGCACACGCGTGGGCTTCGGGTCCCGCAGACCCATCACGAGGGGGGAGAGGAGAGGCAGAGCCTAATGACGCCGAGCAGGAGGAAAAAACTTCTGGAGCCAAAAACCGGGACCTCCACACCCCCCACGCAGGGGGAGGGTGTATTGCAAGGGGAGCAGCAACAATAGTTGATTTCCCTAACCCTCTTGGGAGAAAGGCAGGATGGCAGATCTCTTACCTACAAGAGGAATCCCTGCTGTGCAAGCTGCAAGCTGCTGCCACACACAGACTGACACTGAGCTGAAGTGGAGACAACAGATTAAAGGTATGTGCATATACTCCCTCTAGTGGAGATTTAAGGCATAACAACATTTTTCCCTAAGGAAGAAAAACCATAGACTTTTACAGTTCCTAGGCTTCTTCCCTTACCTTATCCTCGCCACAGGATTCTGCTGATTTAACAGACAGATCCAACCTTCACCCATCACGGCGGGCTGCGTTTAGCAAACCTTCAAGGACCAGGTCCCTTTTTATTGGGGTTCCGCTCCCTTGGACCTGTATTAGCACCCCACCAGGAAAAACTAGGTAATGTAAGCATGACCAAAGCCCTGGGTCCCGGGGTCCAGCCCTGCAAGGAGAGGAGTTACAGGCAAAACCTTGTTCTTCTTATACAAGACCCAGGTACCATCCACCTTGGCCTCAGTGGCACTTTGGATGGATCCGGTCTATGGAGGCTGTTTAAATCCAGCAAGGATCCCTCCAGCGGAGCTCCTCAGAGCGCATCTTCACTCGTGACCAACACCTTAGACACTGGTGAAAAAACTGAGGTACTCCTGGTAGGAGGAGGGGTTATATAGGGAGTAAACTTCCTGTATTGGGTATGCCAATGTCCATCACCTGAAGGTGCCTATATACCCAATAGTTAACTATGGCTCTGTGTCCCGTGATGTACGATAAAGAAATGTACTTTATTAAGGACATCAATAAGTATCAAACACAAATTCCATATTATTACCACCACCCATCACACAATGTATAAAAATGACAAAATTGTCATACACTTAAAAGAACCAAAGTCTGGACTCGCATGTTAATAGCAGACTAATATTGCAACTTAATCTAATTTCTCAAACACAGAGGTTCTCTCCTAGAGCCACTGAGCTCATTTCATTTGAAAAACAAAACATTAATTGTTTATAATTGGGAGAGCAAGCCCCTGCAGAGAAACACAGCATTAATTCCGCCAAATTGACCACTCCAGTGTCTAAATAGACAAATCAATCAAAGTGGATGTATCCAAGCAGTCAGACCTTATGGTAGAGTCATGTAGCGATATGTGTATATAAGGCAATCTTTGACTGAAATCACAGCGGAGTGCAGACATCAAGGTGTAAGTTTAACAGCTTATTTAATGTGTTTAACCACTTGACGACCGCCTCACGCCGATGTACGTCGGCAAAGTGGCACGGACAGGCAAAATCACGTACAGGGTACGTGATTTGCCTTCCGCGGGTGGGGGGTCCGATCGGACCCCCCCCCGGTGCCCGAGGCGGTCGTCTTTTGTCCAGCGGCGATCGGTGATGAGGGGGAGACCATCCGTTCGTGGCCCCCCCCTCGCGATCGCCGCCGGCCAATCGAATCATTCCTTTGCTGCTGTATGCTAAACAGCAGCAAAGGAAATGATGTCATCTCTCCTCGGCTCGGTAATTTCAGTTCCGGCCCGAGGAGAGAAGACATCAATGTGAGTGCACCAACACACACACACACACACAGTAGAACATGCCAGGCACACAAAACACCCCGATCCCCCCCCCCCGATCGCCCCCCGATCCCCCCCCAATCACCCCCCCCCCCTGTCACAAACTGACACCAGCAGTTTTTTTTTTTTTTTCCTGATTACTGCATAGTGTCAGTTTGTGACAGTTACAGTGTTGGGACAGTGAGTATTACCCCCCTTTAGGTCTAGGGTACCCCCCTAACCCCCCCTAATAAAGTTTTAACCCCTTGATCACCCCCTGTCACCAGTGTCACTAAGCGATCATTTTTCTGATCGCAGTATTAGTGTCGCTGGTGACGCTAGTTAGTGAGGTAAATATTTAGGTTCGCCGTCAGCGTTTTATAGCGTCAGGGACCCCCATATACTACCTAATAAATGTTTTAACCCCTTGATTGCCCCCTAGTTAACCCTTTCACCACTGATCACCGTATAACCGTTACGGGTGACGCTGGTTAGTTTGTTTATTTTTTATAGTGTCAGGGCACCCGCCGTTTATTACCGAATAAAGGTTTAGCCCCCCGATCGCCCGGCGGTGATATGCGTCGCCCCAGGCAGCGTCAGATTAGCGCCAGTACCGCTAACACCCACGCACGCAGCATACGCCTCCCTTAGTGGTATAGTACCTGAACGGATCAATATCTGATCCGATCAGATCTATACTAGAGTCCCCAGCAGTTTAGGGTTCCCAAAAACGCAGTGTTAGCAGGATCAGCCCAGATACCTGCTAGCACCTGCGTTTTGCCCCTCCGCCCAGCCCACCCAAGTGCAGTATCGATCGATCACTGTCACTTACAAAACACTAAACGCATAACTGCAGCGTTCGCAGAGTCAGGCCTGATCCCTGCGATCGCTAACAGTTTTTTGGTAGCGTTTTGGTGAACTGGCAAGCGCCAGCGGCCTAGTACACCCCGGTCGTAGTCAAACCAGCACTGCAGTAACACGTGGTGACGTGGCGAGTCCCATAAGTGCAGTTGAAGCTGGTGAGGTGGCAAGCACAAGTAGTGTCCCGCTGCCACCAAAAAGACAAACACAGGCCCGTCGTGCCCATAGTGCCCTTCCTGCTGCATTCGCCAATCCTAATTGGGAACCCACCGCTTCTGCAGCGCCCGTACTTCCCCCATTCACATCCCCAACCAAATGCAGTCGGCTGCATGAGAGGCATTTTTATGTCCTCCCGAGTACCCCTACCCAACGAACCCCCCAAAAAAGATGTCGTGTCTGCAGCAAGCGCGGATATAGGCGTGACACCCGCTATTATTGTCCCTCCTGTCTTGACAATCCTGATCTTTGCATTGGTGAATGTTTTGAACGCTACCATTCACTAGTTGAGTATTAGCGTAGGGTACAGCATTGCACAGACTAGGCACACTTTCACAGGGTCTCCCAAGATGCCATCGCATTTTGAGAGACCCGAACCTGGAACCGGTTACCGTTATAAAAGTTAGTTACAAAAAAAGTGTAAAAAAAAAAAAAAAATATGAAATAAAAAAAAATAGTTGTTGTTTTATTGTTCTCTCTCTCTCTATTCTCTCTCTATTGTTCTGCTCTTTTTTACTGTATTCTATTCTGCAATGTTTTATTGTTATTATGTTTTATCATGTTTGTTTTTCAGGTGTGTAATTATTTACACTTTACTGTGCTTTATTGTTAACCATTGTTAACCATTTTTTTGTCTTCAGGTACGCCATTCACGACTTTGAGTGGTTATACCAGAATGATGCCTGCAGGTTTAGGTATCATCTTGGTATCATTCTTTTCAGCCAGCGGTCGGCTTTCATGTAAAAGCAATCCTAGTGGCTAATTAGCCTCTAGACTGCTTTTACAAGCAGTGGGAGGGAATGCCCCCCCCCCCAACGTCTTCCGTGTTTTTCTCTGGCTCTCCTGTCTCAACAGGGAACCTGAGAATGCAGCCGGTGATTCAGCCAGCTGACCATAGAGCTGATCAGAGACCAGAGTGGCTCCAAACATCTCTATGGCCTAAGAAACCGGAAGCTACGAGTATTTCATGACTTAGATTTCGCCGGATGTAAATAGCGCCATTGGGAAATTGGGGAAGCATTTTATCACACCGATCTTGGTGTGGTCAGATGCTTTGAGGGCAGAGGAGAGATCTAGGGTCTAATAGACCACAATTTTTTCAAAAAAGAGTACCTGTCACTACCTATTGCTATCATAGGGGATATTTACATTCCCCGAGATAACAATAAAAATGATTAAAAAAAAAAATATGAAAGGAACAGTTTAAAAGTAAGATTAAAAAAGCAAAAGAATAAGAAAGAAAAAAAAACAAAAAAAAAACACCCCTGTCGCCCCCTGCTCTCGCGCTAAGGCGAACGCAAGCGGTGGTCTGTCGTCAAACATAAACAGCAATTGCACCATGCATGTGAGGTATCACCGCGAAGGCCAGATCGAGTGCAGTAATTTTTCCAGTAGACCTCCTCTGTAAATCTAAAGTGGTAACCTGTAAAGGCTTTTGAAGGCTTTTAAACATGTATTTATTTTGTTGCCACTGCACGTTTGTGCGCAATTTTAAAGCATGTCATGTTTGGTATCCATGTACTCGGCCTAAGATCATCTTTTTTATTTCATCAAACATTTGGGCAATATAGCGTGTTTTAGTGCATTAAAATTAAAAAAAGTGTGTTTTTCCCCAAAAAATGCGTTTGAAAAATCGCTGCGCAATTACTGTGTGAAAAAAAAAAATGAAACACCCACCATTTTAATCTGTAGGGCATTTGCTTTAAAAAAATATATAATGTTTGGGGGTTCAAAGTAATTTTTTTGCAAAAAAAAAAAACTTTTTCATGTAAACAATAAGTGTCAGAAAGGGCTTTGTCTTCAAGTGGTTAGAAGAGTGGGTGATGTGTGACATAAGCTTCTAAATGTTGTGCATAAAATGCCAGGACAGTTCAAAACCCCCCCAAATGACCCCATTTTGGAAAGTAGACACCCCAAGCTATTTGCTGAGAGGCATGTCGAGTCCATGGAATATTTTATATTGCGACACAAGTTGCGGGAAAGAGACAATTTTTTTTTTTTTTGCACAAAGTTGTCCATTTTGGAAAGTAGACACCCCAAGCTATTTGCTGAGAGGTATAGTGAGTATTTTGCAGACCTCACTTTTTGTCACAAAGTTTTGAAAATTGAAAAAAGAAAAAAAAAAAATGTTTTTTCTTGTCTTTCTTCATTTTCAAAAACAAATGAGAGCTGCAAAATACTCACCATGCCTTTCAGCAAATAGCTTGGGGTGTCTACTTTCCAAAATGGGGTCATTTGGGGGGGTTTTGTGCCACCTGGGCATTCCATGGCCTCCGAAACTGTGATAGGCAGTAAAGAGTGAAATCAAAAATTTTCACCCTTAGAAATCCTGAAGGCAGTGATTGGTTTTCGGGGTCCAGTACGCGGCTAGGCTCCCAAAAAGTCCCACACATGTGGTATCCCCATACTCAGGAGAAGCAGCTAAATGTATTTTGGGGTGCAATTCCACATATGCCCATGGCCTGTGTGAGCAATATATCATTTAGTGACAACTTTATGAAAAAAAAAAAAAAAAAAAAAAAAGTGTCACTTTCCCGCAACTTGTGTCAAAATATAAAATATTCCATGGACTCAATATGCCTCTCAGCAAATAGCTTGGGGTGTCTACTTTCCAAAATGGGGTCATTTTGGGGGGTTTTGTGCCACCTGGGCATTCCATGGCCTCCGAAACTGTGATAGGCAGTGAAGAGTGAAAGCAAAAATTTACACCCTTAGAAATCCTGAAGGCGGTGATTGGTTTTCGGGGCCCCGTACGCGGCTAGGCTCCCAAAAAGTCCCACACATGTGGTATCCCCATACTCAGGAGAAGCAGTTAAATGTATTTTGGGGTGCAATTCCACATAGGCCCATGGCCTGTGTGAGCAATATATCATTTAGTGACGACTTTTTGTAAATATTTTTTTTTTTTTTTGTCATTTTTCAATCACTTGGGACAAAAAAAATAAATATTCAATGGGTTCAACATGCCTCTCAGCAATTTCCTTGGGGTGTCTACTTTCCAAAATGGGGTCATTTGGGGGGGTTTTGTACTGCCCTGCCATTTTAGCACCTCAAGAAATGACATAGGCAGTCATAAACTAAAAGCTGTGTAAATTCCAGAAAATGTACCCTAGTTTGTAGACGCTATAACTTTTGCGCAAACCAATAAATATACGCTTATTGACATTTTTTTTACCAAAGACATGTGGCCGAATACATTTTGGCCTAAATGTATGACTAAAATTTAGTTTATTGGATTTTTTTAATAACAAAAAGTAGAAAATATCATTTTTTTTCAAAATTTTCGGTCTTTTTCCGTTTATAGCGCAAAAAATAAAAACCGCAGAGGTGATCAAATACCATCAAGCGACGCAGTGCCAAATTGGAAAAAGACCTCTGGTCCTTAGGCAGCATAATGGTCCGGGGCTCAAGTGGTTAAATGATTAGAGGTGAGACTGGATAGCTTATGCATTTTTATGGGCTTCCCTTATTGTCCTCCAAACAAGGTTTCCATTAATTAATCTCCATCAGTTGTGACATTTCAAGTCCGTTCTTGTAATACTGGACAGTTAATAAGTCATCCCCACATGAGGATATTTTGCACTACAGCAGATATACTACGCTAAAGGTTCATTGAGCCTTCCGGTGATCCAGTAACTGCCTGCCCATTAGGGTTGCCAACCCATCCCTTTAAAACCGAACATATATTAAATGAGTGTGGCTGATTAAGGTGGTAAATTACACTCACTTTAGTGCCTTATCTGCATTAAAATTAGCCTCAGAACCTGTGTAATTAATATGTGATTGGTTGTAAAGGGATGAGGTGGCAACCGTACAGGCGGACAGCTATACAGACAGTATGCAGGAACCTGAGATTGCACCCACAATCTGCCGATGCTTTACAGGCTTCTAAAATATATTAATAAAATGCATTTTTTTTTTGTTACCTGCAAAAATATGTGCATTTATTTTTCTTAGAAAAGTGAATTTATTCTGTTACAGCGTCATGTGGGGAGTATGCAAATGCCCATTCTGAAAAAGTCAGTGTTTTGCTTAGTCTATGCAGAAAGGCTCAAGGTGACAAAGAAGAGAAAGATCATGAAAGGAAAGTGATGTGCAGACAGCATATAATTACTGTGTCTGGAGTGCATATGGAATATGTATGTTCTCTGTGTTTTCATGCTGGTAAATGATCAAACCAGTCAAAACAATAAAAAACACATGGGTTAGGAAGTTTACGTTGTGTTGTAGAGCATGCTGGTGCTGTATAAAAACACCCTCATGAAGGGAAGACAAAATTGATTAGCTTCAAGGGAATATTTTTGTAAAGAATGTCAGAAAACTAGAGAGAAAATACATTTGCAACAAACTGCAGTTTTAAAAACAGTGACCTGATCTTACTAGCTTCACTTATTTAGGATTTTCAATACAAAATCAGGGTTCAGATGACCAATTATATAGGTGAATTTTGACTCTGTAACCCCAGTTTTGTTTCAAAATAACAATAATGACAAAACACTCCCATTTCCAATAAATCTGACCTCTGCCCCCTCTGATCGAGCTTCTTCCACAAACTCAGCGATTGTCTTCATCTGACTCTCATCCACCAAGGCTCCCATGTCAATGGTTTTGTCCAGGCTGTCACCAACTCTCAGATGGGTCATCCTCTGCTTGAGTCTTCGGATCAGATCTTCAGCGACCGATTCTTGCACGAGAAGTCGAGATCCTGCACTGCAAACCTGCAAACAGACAAGTTATTGTGACAAAGACAATAGATTAAGCAAAGGTACTGCTAGCAGAAAATACTGCAACTACATACATAACCCACAGGGCTCAAAGCAAAGCTTAAAGGTAGTCTATATACCCTTTATTTATAGAATGGAATACATATGAGCGTGATCAGTTCCATGTAAATAAACTGAAGGGGTTGTTCACACGTACGGCCGGGAGAGGGGGGTGGTAGAACCGCAGTTTCACCTTCCCTCCCCGCTCTGGATAATACATGACGTTGCAAATATAAAACACCATGTTGCACTTGATGGTCTTTACTGCTGGCAAATGCAGCCCATGCAAGTCTATGGAGCTGCACCGCAACCGTCCTGCAACCACGATTGCAGGACAAAAGGTGCAGCATTTACTAGATTAAATCAGGTGGTGAGGAGGAAACATTTTCTCCTCATCACCCTGCCTCTGAAAAGCAATCCCCACTGCAAATTGCTTTTCAGAAGGGTGGCGAGGGCTGCCACACATGTGAATGAGCCGTAATAATGTCTGTTAAAGCGGACCATGTACACAGTTTCATTTACAGTTGCGTTTACAGCCTTTCTTTGAAGGCAAAAAAAATGAGTTCAGACGCCAAAAATTTCCACGTTTTAGACGCCAACGCGGTATTAAAAAAGTATTTTAAAAACTTTTAATTGCTTGCAATGATTCATAGACTATTTATATACCCTAATGAGCCCTTGAACCAATCCAATACACCAATAGCATTGCTATCCAATGTATAATTGGAATTTGACCCATATGTTGTTAGATTTGAACAAGCAACTTGTGGCAGGTGATGTGGCAAGTGTCAATCCGCAACATGTGACAGGTGACGTGGCAAATGACAATCTGCAACTTGTGGCAGGTGATGCGGCAAATGACAATCTGCAACTTGTGGCAGGTGATGTGACAAGTGGACAATCCACAACTTGTAGCAGGTGACGTGGAAAATGACAATCCGCAACTTGTGGCAGGTGACGTGGCAAGTGATAATCCGCAACATGTGGCAGGTGACATGGCAAATGACAATCTGCAACTTGTGGCAGGTGACGTGACAAGTGGACAATCCACAACTTGTGGCAGGTGACGTGGCAAATGACAATCCACAACTTGCGGCAGGTGACGTGGCAAATGACAATCCACAACTTGCGGCAGGTGACGTAGCAAATGACAAACCACAACTTGTACTTTGTCGCAGTAAGTGGGCTTAGCACTATATGACCATATAGTGCGACCAAACCCCGTATTTTTTGAATATGTTCAGGTGTTTTTAACTAGCCTTGCAGGAAATGTTATTCTTGAATGTGTGTGCTGTAAAATATTTTGTACTGTTTGTAGGTCTTATAGCAGCACCATCTTGAATTTAAACGCATTGTAGGGTGTGCCCCCTAAATATGTTTTTGTATATTGTAATAGACCTTGACCAGGTTTTTTTGGGCTGGAGCACCCCTCCTCATTACCTCTTATTTAGTGGCCACCAGTGCAAAGGATGTATCCCCTTCAGTTCTCCCACATAGAGGAGTTCAGCTCCCATGGTTGAGACAAAGGATCTTCCATTCTATTACTAGAGTAGGACCCACTAAATTGGGGTACTTTGTCGCAGTAAGTGGGCTTAGCACTATATGACCATATAGCGTGACCAAACCCCCGTATTTTTTGAATATGTTCAGGTGTTTTTAACTAGCCTTGCATGAAATGTCATTCTTGAATGTGTGCGCTGTAATACATTTTGTAATCCACAACTTGTGGCAGGTGATGTGGCAAGTGGACAATCCAGAACTTGTGGCAGGTGACGTGGCAAGTGGACAAGCCACAACTTGTGGCAGGTGATGTGGCAAGTGGACAAGCCACAACTTGTGGCAGGTGACGTGGCAATTCGACAATCCACAACTTGTGGCAGGTGACATGGCAAGTAGACAATCCGTAACGTGTAGCAAGTGACAATCCGTAACTTGTGGCAGGCGACGTGGCAAGTGACACGCTTAATACAAGTACACTGCTGCTCTCTCAGCTGCTGCTACTCACTCTGGTCTCACAAAATGGCTGAAATAGGTAAATAATACTGTTTTTGAGCTTGGGAAGGGTCTTCTGATGTTATCTTAACTAAATGCTTCTAGATGCAAACACGGTAAAACGCGGCTAAACACGGCATGCAAACACGGCTAAATGGGTGTTTTAAACACTGGTTTCAAGGTGTCAAAAAAAAAAAAATCGTTCAGAGGACTTTGCCTCAGCGTCCCATGTACATGGAGCCTAGTAGGATAGGTAATGAAAAGAACCAGTGAAGGTAAAATATAGGCACATTAAACTTCAGCTTTGATGGTTTAAAAATCTGGTTTTGATGCCTTATCCTTATGCAGGCCATACATGGGTCGAATGCCGAACAAATTTTCTTCGTCAGAAATTTATGTGCATTTTGTGATCCAATGGTGCCACCCCCATTGATTTCGAGATTTGACCAACCAAGGCTTCAAAAAAAATTAATTCAAACGCCAAAGATTTCCACGTTTCAGACGCCAAACGTGGTATTAAAAAAATATTTTAAAAAAATTGTAATTGCTTGCAATGATTCATATATATATATACCCCAATGAGCCCATGATCCAATCCAATACACCACTAGCATTGCTGTTATCCGAAGTATAATTGGAATTTGACCCATATGTTGTTAGATTTGAACAAGCATCTTGTGGCAGGTGACGTGGCAAGTGGACAATCCGCAACTTGTGGCAGGTGATGTGGCAAGTGACAATCCGTAACTTGTGGCAGGCGACGTGGCAAGTGACACGCTAAATACAAGTACACTGCTGCTCTCTCAGCTGCTGCTACTCACTCTGGTCTCACAAAATGGCTGAAATAGTTAAATAGTACTGTTTTTTGAGCTTGGGAAGGGTCTTATGATGTAATCTTAACTAAACGCTTCTAGGCGCAAATGCGGTAAAACGCGGCTAAACGGGTGTTTTAAACGCCGGTTTCAAGGTGTCGAAAAAAATCGTTCAGAGGACTTTGCCTCAGCGTCCCGTGTACATGGGGCCTAATAGGATAAGTAATGAAAAGAACCAGGGAAGGCAAAATATAGACACATTAAACGTAAGCTTTAATGGTTTAAAAATCTGGTTTTGATGCCTTATCCTTATGCAGGCCATACATGGGTCGAATGCCGAACAAAATTTTCTTTGTCAGAAATTTACGTGCGTTTAGTGATCACCCCCATTGATTTCGAGATTCGACCAACCAAGCCTTCAATTTCACTACATGTTGATACAGAAAATAATTTTTGTGGCCGGGAATCTTCTTTTCTTTCTGGGATTTTTTTTTCTTGCGCTCATGCTCATTTCTTTTTCAATGACAGTATATTTCTCATACAATTCTTCCAAAATTTCCAACATGCCCGATCAATCAAATTCAATGGGCGCACAAAAATCGGACATTGCTGCGGCCCACTAATGGTGCCAGATTTGAAAGAAAATTCTTAAATAAGATTTTCGAAAGAAAATTCTTTCTGAATTTGACCCAAGTATGGCCGGCCTTATCTGCAGTCATATTTGGTTACTACATACACTTGCAAATGTAGCACAGTAAGGGCCTGTGTCAACAGGTGTTGTGCTTGTGTTTATGAGCAAATGCAGCTTGCTTTCAGGTTGTATTTGACATCAATTAGAGATGCTTTGGAGATCTCTCCCAATGCAAGCCAATAGGAATGAATCAATTCTCTCCCAGCCCACGTTCACATTGGGCCAACTTGACATGCAATTTGACATGTCAAATCGGAGCCCATTGCCGGCAACGTCACCGTCTGATTCCCAAAAGTAGTTCATGCACTACTTTTGGCGACTTCAGGGGCGATGTCAATAGACTTCTGTGCATGAACCCGCACAGATGTCTCTCTAACCCCCCAACCCCAAAGTCGGACTGAAATGCCGGTTTGAAATGGTACGAGTTCAGTAGAACTCGCACAATCTCAAACCCACATTCAATGTGAACCTAGGCTTAAGCAACTAAACTAGCTGGTAATTACCTGCGAACAATCCCAGTAGTGTCTCAAACAGAGGCCGGCCATACACGTGTCGAATGCTGAATGATTTTTCATTTGAAAATCGCACCTTTGAATACTAGTTTGATTTTCGACCATTAGTGGGGCCGCAGCAACGGCAAATTTTCGAGCGGCCATCATATTTGAGTGATCGGCAGGTTGGAATTTTTTTTAAAAACAAAGCAATTTCTAATCAATGATGGGAGAATCGTGTGAGAAATAAAAATCGAAAAAGAAATGCTCATGAGCTGTGACCTGGTAAGAAAATAAGATCCCCAGCCATGAATTTTCTTTTCTGTAACATGAGGTGAAATTGAAGGCTTGGTTGGTTGAATTTCAAAAGCAATTTTGGCACCATCAGATTACAAAACGCAGGAAATCTCTACAAATCATTTGGGATTCGACCCATGTATGGCCTGCATAGAATAAATTGCAAGTGGAATGCACCTAAAAACAAGCTGCATTTGCCCGATATTACTGTTTATTGGTCAGCAGAACTTGGTCAAACAAAAACACACTCCCTGCGAAGCTGATCATGTAATTAGTTTGATCCCAGGAGGATACCGACTGCACGTTTTCACATACAGATCACCAACTGACAAAGTTTATTTAGAAACTAGAGTTAAAACATGCAAAAATGTAAAAGTCAAATTCTATTACTTCTCTTAATCAATTTGTAAAAAAAAAAATAATCTGTTGAGGCTGCAGTCATCCTATGGGGTGGGGACACACAAGCTTCCATAGGCACAGATGGAGAAAACCTTGTCCCCATGCAGGATAAAATTGGTCTCTCTCAATGCTACAGGGGTTCCAATCCTGGAACCTCTGTGGGTTTCTCAGGCAGGTGTTGAAGTGGATGAGTAAGAAAAAGTTTTAAAAAAGCCAGTCAGTGATCCGATCGACAGAGTCATCCGGTTTTAATGAACACTGAATTGCTTTGTGCATAAAGCAACCTGATGTTCATCAAACCAGATGACTCTGACCCTTCCTTAAGACAAATGACTAGGGGCAACTCTGCTGATGGGCTTTCTTATCCCTTTTCTTACTCAACTTTTGAGGGAGATAGTTCTGTGTTTCAGATTTTGGCCACCCGTTTTTTTTTTCTGTCCGGTAGATAAACAATATTGTGTATGTGTAAATACAGTATATATGCTTACCTGACCCTGATTAAACCATATGGCATCTACAACTCCTTCCACAGCGCTGTCTAGATCTGCGGTATCAAACACAATGAAGGGCGACTTGCCACCCAACTCCAGGGACAACTTTTTTCCACTGCCAGCTGTTGCTCTACGCAGAATGCGCCCCACCTACAATATAAAAGGAACGTTAAAAAATAAAATAAATGCATTCCAAATTATATATATATATATATATATATATATATATATATATATATATATATATATATATATATATATATATATATATATATATATATATATATATATATATATATATATATATATATATATATAAAATATTTTATTATATAGAAAAGGGGGTATGAAAGAGTGTTTGTGTGTGTGTTGACTTTTTCAAACATATCTAATCCCAAACACAAAAATGAAATACATCGCATTTTAACAATACTTAGATGTGGTGGCTGCATTTGTTTGTTTTCTTTTTACATAGTTACATAGTAGGTGAGGTTGAAAAAAGACACAAGTCTATCAAGTCCAACCTATGTGTGTGATTATGTGTCAGTATTACATTGTATATCCCTGTATGTTGCGGTCATTCAGGTGATTATCTAATAGTTTCTTGAAGCTATCAATGCTCCCCGCTGAGACCACCGCCTGTGGAAGGGAATTCCACATCCTTGCCGCTCTTACAGTAGGCTTTTTTTCTTTATTTTTACTTTGCAACTGTCAGTGGTAGCTACACTCACTCCCCAACTGTATCTTTGGAGGAGCAAAGTAGCCACCCTTGGACAGCAACATTGTAGAGGGTAGCATTAGATTATCTGGTAGGCTTAGATGATTTTTACCCAAGTGATTAACAAATTAATGGGCACTTCACACCAGTGTGTTGATCTGCATTTTAGCGCAGCTGTAAAACACAGATCAACGGGAGGACATCTGAAAAACAAAAGATTTCCAATGTGTCCTATTCACACTAGAACGCTGCACATACTGTACATATCAACGGACTTCAATATGTATGTCAACGGACGTCAGTGCTCGTTAAAACACGTCTAATGTGAATGGAAATGCATATGCATTTTCCATACATTTAAGCGTAAATCAGTGTAAATTGGCCCTAAGGCTGAACTCCAGCTTTTTAAGCAGTTACAGAAACAAAAGGATAAAAGGGTTTTAGGACCCTTTCACACTGATCAGTTTTTCAGTTAAAAAAAAAGCAGAAGAAAAATGCATGAAAAATGGGAAAAAAAAAAAAAAAAGGAAAAAAAAAAAAAGAACTCTTTACACCAGTCAGTTGTAATTTAGTTGCGTTTTTGGCTGCTTTTACACTGCACCATAAAAATTCATAATTTTCTGCTTTTTTTCCTACTGAAACTGATCAAAAATTGATTAGTGTAAAAGGGTCCTACATCGCCAACTTTTTAGTGGAGTTTAAGGCCAATCGCCTATGCGTTTTTTTCCTCATTTCTAATGAATTTTGATGCATTTTTACTGCGTTTTGCGATGTTTCCAGTGAGTTTTGCACCTGTGAAGGACATGCGATTTAAAAACCGCACCAAAAAAAAAACACAACGGCTGGTGGGTTTTTGATGCAATTTTGCCTCTTTTCTTATGCATTTTCCATTAATTTCAATAGGGTGGTGCTTTTTTTACCGCACCAAACATGCACCAAAGATTCAACAAGCAGGACATTGAAAAACGCAACAGACCTGCAGAGTTCCATAAGATTTAATGGTCAATAAGACAAATTGATCACTGTGAAAGCAGCCTAAAAAGTTTGTTTGGAACAGGCTGGTTAAAATTAACTATTACCTTCACTGACAGATGCAGCGGCTGGGAGCATTGTATAAACACTGTATAGTCTCAGCTACATACAGTATACAGCGTTGTGTTCTGGAAGCGGGATGGGAATGTCCTGTCCTGCATCTGGAATAAAATCCAGCCGGACTGAGCGCTGCTCAGCCATTTCTAGGGAGCTCTGTATTCTATGAAAGCATGCAAAGCTTCATCTGTTTCGTTGAGGCAGATTGTGACACCATCCACCTGCCTCTCCACTTCAGGCAATCAGAGAAAGCTTTGTATTCATTTTGTATTTATTTATAGTATACAAAGCTACCTATGAATCGCTGAGCAGCACTCAGCCCTACTTGATTTTGTTGTTAGAATGCTTCTTCACCGCCCATCAAATGTTCCCTGAAAAGTGATCAGGATGCATATTGCTCTTCAGAGGGAACCGCATGTCTGAAAGAACCCAAAGAGAATTTGACACCCTATATTGAGGCAAATACTGCTTCCTGGTTAGAGATCTTGAATCAAAATATATATTGCACATTCACATGGATATTTAAATTAAAAGTCAATATATAATTTTACCGAAATTCTGCCCTCACGCAGATTTCTCTAAGCTCTACTCGAACTTATGTTGATTTTATACAACAATGCACATCTCTTCTAATATTATTTTCCGTAAATACAGCACGTAATACGTGTGATCTTATTATCGTGTTCTAGCTCCCAGATTGTTGTATTCATGCCCAGACTCATGTGTGCATTTATTTTCATATACTGGTACAAAACACTGACCGGGAACAGATTTTTAATTTTTTTTTTTACTCATGAATACACAGCGTTTGTTTACGCAACTACATTGCAGGTACATTGTAAACAATAGGCTGCATCTGCCATATTTGGCGTTTGTTTACTAGTAAATAACGATTTGATACTTTATATACAGTCATGGCCGAAATTGTTGGCACCCCAGAAATTTTTTTCAGAAAATCAAGTATTTCTCACAGAAAAGTATTGCAGTAACATGTTTTGCTATACACGTTTATTACCTTTGTGTGTATTGGAACAAAACAAAAAAAAAAGGGAGGAAAAAAAGCCAACTGGACATAATGTCACACAAAACTCCAAAAATGGGCTGGTCAAAATTATTGGCACCCTTAAATGCCAATAATATCAGAAGAGATGTGCATTGTTGTACTTGTTACTGCAATACTTTCCTGTGAGAAATACTTGATTTTCTGGAAAAATTTCTGGGGTGCCAACAATTTTGGCCATGACTGTATTCATTGGATCCAAGCAATCCTAACTGGTGTGCCATCTCTGGACATTCCATCAAATATGAGAACATTTGGGTGGGATTTACTTTTACAGATGAGCAGATGTCTTTTTATCAATTCTAATGTTAACAAGGAAATTGTTAAAAAAAATGTTATTGAACGTAACAATCCTGGGGCCATCAACAGCTGCTGAACAATGTCATGGCCATTGTAATCAAGGGGAAGCAACTGCAGAGCAAAAAAGAGATGTGTGGTGTACAAAATTAAAACAGTATTTCTTGTTTCAAATATTTTTATTTGGTTTAACATAACAAAAAATGTTTCATAGCATAAACATAATAAACAATGAAGAACACTTATGAGTAGAAAGCTATCATGGTTAAGCAGTTATATATCATGGTGTATATATTCGTTTATCTGTTCTAGTAATCGTTTAAGTCATAGGTTTCTTCCAGGGAAAGGTGTTGCCCCAGTTTCACTAGCACCCCCATTGGGAACTAACTGTGCCCTGGGAAGTAAGGCCAGCTCCCCTTCCCATGTCATTTAGGCATGTACCCATGACTCTTCATAAGATTAGCAATAATACTGCTCAAATATTGTTAATTATGTGAGATAGCTGAACTATGACTGTGCCCTGGGAAGTAGGCCAGCTCCCCTTCCCATGCCATTTAGGCATGTACCCATGACTCTTCATAAGATTAGCAATAATACTGTTCAAATATTGTTAATTCTGTGAGATAGCTGAACAATAAATCTAGTAAACATAGCAGAAATAGAAAAAGAGAATAAAAAATAAAAATAAACCTTAATAGCATGTACCATAATGTAATATTAGTGAAAGGGGATTAATTCCAGAGATAAAACGATAATTCTCTCGCTCTACAAGACTCTGGTCCGGCCGCACCTAGAGTACGCTGTCCAGTTCTGGGCACCAGTCCTCAGGAAGGATGTATTGAAGATGGAGCGAATACAAAGAAGGGCAATAAAGCTAATAAAAAGTCTGGAGGATATTAGTTATGAAGAAAGGTAGCGGGCACTGAACTTATTCTCTCTGGAGAAGAGACACTTGAGAGGGAATATGATTTCAATTCACAAATACCATACTGGTGACCCCACAATAGGGATAAAACTTTTTCACAGAAGGGAGTTTAACAAGACTCGTGGCCACTCATTAAAATCAGAAGAAAAGAGGTTTAACCTTAAACTACGTAGAGGGTTCTTTACTGTAAGAGCGGCAAGGATGTGGAATTCCATTCCACAGGCGGTGGTCTCAGCGGGGGGCATTGATAGTTTCAAGAAACTATTAGATAAGCACCTGAATGACGGCAACATACAGGGATCTACAATGTAATACTGACATATAATCACACACATAGGTTGGACTTGATGGACTTGTGTCTTTTGTCAATCTCATCTACTATGTAACTATATAACTATGATCAGAATTTTGATGTTACATTTTTTCCTTCAGGGATCTTTCAATCAGCAACCGGGTAGCGTGCTACACATGAGTTCCATGCTAGGTTAAATTTAGGTAGATTGTGTGATTTCATAGCGAAATGTTTTTCGTAGGTGTGTTGTGTTTGCACTCTTTGTATCACCTCAGAAATGTTGGGGGCTTTTGTGGATTTTAATTTGGACGTAATAGTTAGTTTTGCTGCAATAAAAATATGCGTAATTAGGGGTCTGAACTGTGTGGGAGTAGAATGAATGCCCATGTTGAATAAAGCCATCTGTGGTGTTTGGGGGATGAGAATACCTGTGGTTTTCTTTGTAAGAGAAAATACTTCTTCCAGAAGCTTCGTACTCCTTTAGACCTCCACAATATGTGCAATATACCTCCCTTTTCCCTGCATTCCCTCCAACATGCAGGTCCAGTCTAACTGGCGTTAGGTAGGTTCTATACATTATTTTTAACATCAATTCCCAGTAGTTTACGCAGTGAGAGTAGCAAAAGTGAGATTGAATCGCTCTCTGCCACTTTCTCTGTGTGTACGTGGATTCTAATTCCCTTTCTCAGTTCAGCATATTGGAAGACTTGCGAAGAACTCCTTCACATTGAAGTAGGTTGTAGAACCACGATAGACCTTTTGGACCATCCCCGTTAGACAATAGGTATGTCCAAGTTTTGCTATGTACTTTATAGTGTATATTGGGGTTGCACTTGTGAAAGTGGGTAATTTGTACATGAGAGAATGAATCTGGACTAGGTCGCTTGGATAGTAATTCTTTGTATGTCATAATCTGTTTGTGTAGCCAGGATTGGATTTTGATGTTGGGTATTACATACTCGTAAATTTGCAGTGGAATGTCAGTGTGTTTATCCAATGTATCCTGGGGTACTATGGAGTGTAGTTTACTCCATGCCTGTAATGTGGCGTCTATAGAAGGAAATGGTTTATAATTTAATTTTACATTTGTCAGATGCGCAAGTAACAGGGATGGTAAATGTCTATTACCTACCAGGTGTCTTTCAATTTGGAGCCATAGTTTATCTGAGTGTGGGTTGAACCAAGCTTTGGTTTGGTCTAGAAGGGCCGCATAGTAGTAATGTTTAAGATTGGGAAAATTTACACCCCCTGACAGTTTATGTTTCAGTAGTAAGGGAAATGACATTTTGGCCATCTAAATTGTCTAAACAGTTTAGACACAACATTAAAAAAAGCTTTCTGCTATTAATATTGGTATAATTCTAAAGTAATATATAACATTTTTGGTAGTAAAGTCATTTTCATAGCAGCGATCTTTCCTAACCATGTTAATTTAAAGTTTGCTATATGCTGCAGATCTTTTCTGATTATTTCGAGCAATGTAGAAATGTTTGAATTATACGTGGAGACAGGTGGGGACGATAAAGTTACCCCTAAATATGGTAGGTTGTTAGTTACCCGTTGAAATGGAAATTTTGCTTTAAGTTGGTCTTTCAGGCACCTTGTCAAGCCTATGGGCATGATAGATGATTTATTAAAGTTCAGTTTGTAGTAGGAAGCTAACCCAAAGTTATCTAAAAGCCTTTGTACCTGTTCCAGTGAAGAAGCCGGATTGGTTAATGTTAACACCATGTCATCTGCGAATAATTCTATTTTATGGGAATATCCGCCTACATCAATTCACAAAATAGAGTCGCATGCTCTAATGACCTCCACCAGGGGTTCCATTTTTACAGAGAATATTAAAGGCGATAGAGGACAACCCTGGCGAGTGCCATTTGAATGTGGAATTTATCCAATAGGACATTGGATGTGAACACTTTGGCTGGGGGCTTAGTGTAAAGGGCCATTATTGCTGTATAGATAAAGCCTGTAAGGCCAATTTTTTTTAAGAGTCACACTCAAGTACCCCCAGTATACTCTATCAAACGCTTTTTTAGCGTCAAGCGTCAGAACCACAGTGGGAGTCCTAAGATTCTCTGCTATACATATTAGATTATAAAGCCTTCAGGTACAGGTCAGGAGCTTGTCGTCACCTTACAAAGCCCACCTGGTCAGCTTTGACCAGTTGCGGAGTGATCACAGCCAACCGATTAGCAATAATTTTTCATAGATTTTCAAATCTGTATTTAACAGAGAAATTGGTCTAAAATTTTGAGGACTATCCAGCTTCTTACATGGTTTGGGCAAAGCAATGATAGTGGCCTGTAGCAATTCTTCAGGAAAAGAGGCAGTTGAGGCTGCATGATTGAATACATTTTTTAGATATGGTTAAAGGGTCGTAGCAAAGGTTTGGTAATATTCTGCTGTAAAGCCATCGCTACCTGGCGATTTATGTGTTGGAATGATTTTAATGGTATCTGATATTTCTTTATCGGTAATCATCGAGTGAAGGGAGATTAGTGCCTCTTCGTCTAAAGAGGGTAGATTGACTGCATGTAGAAAAGCGTGAATAGTAAGTTAGTTCGGTTGTGGGGTATGTGGGTCAGTATGTAAATTATAGAGATCACTATAGTATTTTTGGAATGCGTTGGCAATTTGGGATGGGTGAAATACAGTTTTTCCTGTGTGAGGCTCCCTAATAGAACTAAGTTTAGAGTTTTGTTGTTTTTTATGTATGTAGTTGGCCAATAGTTTGCCTGCTTTGTTACCGTGTGCATAGTAATTAGCGTTGAAGCATTTTAAAAAGGTTGTGTGTTCTGTCAGTAGAGCTAGGCGTAGTTTGTGTCTGTGGTTAAGGTGGTCTGAATGGTTATTAGGGGTAGGATTTTGCTTGTTTTGGAGTTCTATAGCATGTAATTTCTCTAGGAGAGCGGTAATAGTTTTGGGCCTCTGCCTCTTTTCCTGTGCTGCAGCTTGAATCAACAAACCTCTGCTGTAGACCTTATGGGCGCACCAAAATGACATAACATTCACATCAGCAATATCATTAATTGCAAAATACTCTTTAAGTAGTTGCGAGAGTCTATTCTTATGGAGTGGGTTAGACAGTATAGAGAGATTATTCCTCCATAAATATGCAGGGTTATGGAAATTTTGTTCCTTTAGAGTGATAGTCACCGGTGCATGATCCGACCAAGTAATTGGATGTATAGTCACTTCCAGGGTAATCTGAAGAAGGGCAAAGTCAGTCAGAAACAAATCAATCCTCGAGTAGGAGTTGTGAGGCCCTGAAAGGTAGGCATTTTTTTTCCTTTCTGAGGAATTTGCACACCTCCATGCATCATACATATCCATCTCAGTTAGTAGGGATTCAATTTCATATCTATGTACGCTCTGTGAAGAAGAGCAAGCCATCATTTTGTCTACTACACAGTTGAATTCCCCACACATAAGTAGAGATCCCACCTTATGCTTAGTCATATTCTTATATAGGGATCGTAGAAATGTCGCTTGACCCGTATTTGGGGCAAAGAGATTCACTATGGTATATTTCACGTTATTTATCTCACAAACCAGTAAGATGAATCTTCCTTTGGGGTCAGCGATTACTGCATGTGGCTGAAAAGCGACTGATTTGTTCACTGCGATCATTGTGCCTCTTTTTTTGGCTTTGGCGCAGGCGCGGAAAATGTGGGGGAATGCTTTTTCTGAGCATTTGAGTTGTTTGTCCTGAGAGAAGTGCGTTCCTTGGGAGCAAAGCATGTCCCCTTTAAGCCGTTTAGCCTCCTGCCACATGGCTTTCCTTTTATATGGACTGTTCAGGCCAAGTGCATCAAGAGAAATCACCTTAATGGTCATAGTGTCTTTGTAAAATTAATGCTGGGTATTGCTGCATATTAAAGTCATGAAGGTGTAGTTTGGTATATTTACCTTTTGGGTGGCCGCACAGAGAAGGAGTTGAACTGCTGAAGGCTGAAGACACTGTACATGCGTCCCTGTTCTGAGGATGTAGTTGATTTCCAGTGAAGAAGATCATCATAGTTAGCTGGTACATGTAGAACATAAAAAGATGAAGAAAAGAAAACAGTATAACATAAAAAGAGTGAAACTTGTCACATTGTGTGAAGAATCTCGCTTCTGTATAGTGGGGGTCTTTCCGTAAGATCCAGCCCATTTATCCAGATTTGGCTCAATGTAGAGCTGAGGTGACCACCTAGATTGGTCGTGCAATAGTGAATAACATTACCCAGGTTTTACTTTCTGCCATTCAGAAGAAATCTTGTGAGTGGGAGAGTCAATATGGCCTTTTTCATCATCTGGGGAGTAGTTTCCACTGTCTGGCCAATTTCAGACCATTTTCCAGATTATTGATAGGGTAGGTTTTACTTTCCCTGGTAATGATGATTTTTGTGGGAAAGCCATAGGTATATTGAATCTTGTGGTTTTGAAGGAGCTTGGTTAGTGTGGCTAGGTTTTTGCGAGCAAGCATAGTATGTTGCGATATATGGTGTATTTCATCAGCTCCTCTTTAACATGAAAGAAATGTACAGGTGCTATGACGTTCCTTGGAACTTTATTCAGGAGGTGCTTTGGTTAAGGCAGATGATGAGCCCGATCTACAATCATCTCCCTCTCTGGTGTGTTAGGCATTAACGTAGAAATAAAATTGCTGAACAAATACTCTAAGGTCTGCGGGCAAGACAGATTCAGCCACTCCTCTCAGCTTGATATTATTTCTTCTAGAGCGGTCTTCCAAATCTGCCATTTTGTTTTTGATCGCATGTATATCATCTTCTGCTCCATTATATGTGTCCACTAGCTCATTATGCAGCAAACTCCCCCATTTTGTCCTCAGTATGATTTACTCTGTCCCCTAGGGCTATAACTTCTGCTTCAAGCTGAGTTGTGCATTCCATCAGATCCCTGTGTAATGAGCCCCTTAATGTCACTAACATTTCCTTCATCATAGTATCTGTTAATGGCTGATCCAGGGTGGGAAAGTCGTGCATTTGTTCAATGAACTCTCTAGTACTGTCCTGTGACATGTCATGTCCCCCCAGCTCACCTGGATATCTGTGCTCTGACGAATGCTTCTGTGAATCTTTCTGTGGGCTTTGCACAGGGGATGGACACGGCGACGATCCGTTGCCGTTTCCCGGGGATGATGCTTGATATCGTGGTATGTCCTTGGAGGAAGCACAGCGGCTTCGGCCACACTGTGATGTACAGGTCGCGGCGCAATTTTGAGGCCTCCGTGTGCTGGCCTTATCGAAGGAATCGGTCAGCTTTGTGGGGCCCCGCTCTGTTTTTCTTTTGCTCACGTTGATGGTGTGAGGTAGCTGGGTAATAGGGTAACTGATGTCACCTCACCGTGCTGTCTGGCGTCGCTTCTAGTCGCTGGATTCTCCCAGGGCTCTCTCCTCAAGCTGCCATCTCCTTGGCTGCCAGCCACGCCCCCCAGAACAGTATTTCTCAACCTTTTTTTTTTTATAGTCAAGGCACAATCTCAGGACACAGCAGAAAAAAAAAGCTCAGCGGTCAACAGTACACAATGCAGGGTTCAGAGGCCAACAGTACGCAACGCAGAGTCCAGAGGCCAACAGTACGCAACGCAGAGGCCAACAGTACGCAACGCAGAGTCCAGAGGCCAACAGTACGCAACGCAGAGTCCAGAGGCCAACAGTACGCAACGCAGAGTCCAGAGGCCAACAGTACGCAACGCAGAGTCCAGAGGCCAACAGTACGCAACACAGTGTTCACAGTTCTGGACAGCTTCAATGCAGCTATGCAGTGCTCAGCAAGAGCTCAACATGGGTAGCCCTTATCCAGTCTTTCTTCCTCACTTTCTCCCCCTCGCGCAGCTGGTGTACCCTGGCTCTGGGAAGGAGGTGGGGAGGGGAAACCAAGGATGCTGTGTGGGTGCCCAACGTGCTCATTAGCAACCAATGACAAGGAATTTAAAAAAAAGTGTAGTATATCTACATTTTACATGCAGATTTTTGTGTAGTAGAAGTTGGTGGCAAAATTATGTCATAATTTAGGGGTAGTTATCTATCACACAGTAAAGAATTGAAGAATTATAACGTGTAGTTGTCACTGTCTGCCTCATAAAGGCGATCCTGCGTGCATCTCAAACATTGAAAACTTTGGTGTGCTGGTAATATATTATCTATAGAGCTGAGTGAATCACACAATAACAGGCTGAACAGAATTACACATCTTTTGACATTTAATCCCTTTTGCTTTCTTCATGACCAGAGCAGTTTTTGCTATTCAGCACTGTTCTATTTTAACCCAAATACATTTATATTTTTTTTTTCACTAAATTAGAGCTATATATAATATATATATATATATATATATATATATATATATATATATATATATATATATATATATATATATATATATATATATATATATATATATATATATATATATATATATATATATATATATTATATATATATTTTCCTACCTGTTATAAAACATCCAATAACAAAAAAAAAAAAAAAACTATGGTATATTGTATATATTTGAAAATTGATTAGTCCTGATGTACTAATGACTGAAACTACAAAATGACCATAGAAATACTCAAACTCTAATGATTATAGGTCCGTAGCTTACTCTCTGCCACTCCTCCACTTTGGAGGTTCTGGCCGTAGCCTGTAATATATACATGTATAAAGAGCTATCCCTGGGAGGTCCACAGATTGGGCGTCTCTGGAATAAAAAGACAGCTACTTATGGTAAGAAAGGGCAGTCGGAGAGATCATAGATAAAAATAACAAAATTTTTTTAATGATTTGAACACCGAACACACTGGTATAAAAACACTTTGTTGCTTTCTATTAAAGTTGATAACCTAATATCCTCTGAAAACCAATCATAAAATGATACTTCAACTGTATATCTTAACAGATGATGTATCAATGTAACAGATGACAAAACTAGAACTGACAGTACACACACACACACAATAACAAACCAACAAATAATATGCAGTGCAGGCGCCTGAAATGATCCAAGTTTGCATAACCATCCTGATGGCTATTTGCCAATGTTATTTGTTGAAATAAATAATCTAAATCGATAGTAGGTAAAGGGGTTGTTATGCAAAGGCGGTCCCTGGGGGTACTAATGACCTAGATTGGCTGGATGGATGGGATCCTAGATAGAGCCATATATCTGGGGGCGGTTAATGAAGCAGTGAAAATCTATAATAACTGAACCAACGCAAGTCCTTCTTAGATTAGTCTCAAGTCCTCAAAACATTGTTGTATCCAAGTTACTGTCCCATGCTTTTAATTTCGGAGTCTGGACACAGATATATGAGGAGTTTCTATAGACTAAATTCGTGATTAAAGTCAGGCTGGTCAGGTAATGACTGGAGACAATTGCATGCATGTGAGTGGTCGGTGATAGTGGAAGCACTGAGTTAGAAGTCCCTTAATATTTTTCCTCAAGTTTTCCCAGGCTTACAACAGTTCATAGACCATTCAGGATTTTATATATACATCAACCACATTATTAATTTGGAGTGCTGTAGAGTGAATAAGTCAAACATTTATGTTACATTACCGCCTTCCTTCCTTGTGTGGATTCAGGTGTTTCAGGGATAAAACAGGCTCCTCGCCTTTCCCGATTATCAGCGCTGGATGGTTGGGCAGCTGCTGAAGGGTATGACGTTCCAATAGTCTGGCGGTTACATGTCCCACTGCACTGAGTAACCAACCGGTTACAAATACCTGAATCCACACAAGGAAGAAAGGCGGTAATGTAACATAAATGTTTGCATTATTCACTCTACAGCACTCCAAATTAGTAATGTGGTTGATGTATATGAAAAATCCTGAATGGTCTATGAACTGTTGTAACCTGACCAGCCTGACTTTAATCACGAATTTAGTCTATAGAAACTCCTCGTATATCTGTGTCCAGACTCCGAAATTAAAAGCATGGGACAGTAACTTGGATACAACAATGTTTTGAGGACTTGAGAGTAATCTCAGAAGGACTTGCGTTGGTTCAGTTATTATAGATTTTCACTGCTTCATTAACCGCCGACAGATATATGGCTCTATCTAGGATCCCATCCATCCAGCCAATCTAGGTCATTAGTACCCCCGGGGACCACTTTTGCATAACAACCCCTTCACCTACTATCGATTTAGATTATTTATTTCAACAAATAACATTGGCAAAAAGCCATCAGGATGGTTATGCAAACGTGGATCATTTCAGGCGCCTGCACTGCATGTTATTTGTTGGTTTGTTATTGTGTGTGTGTACTGTCAGTTCTAGTTTTGTCATCTGTTACACTAATACATCATCTGTTAAGATATACATTTGAAGTATCATTTTATGATTGGTTTTCAGAGGATATTAGGTTATCAACTTTAATAGAAAGCAACAAAGTGTTTTTATACCAGTGTGTTCGGTGTTCAAATCATTAATAAAATTTGTTATTTTTATCTATGATCTCTCCGACTGCCCTTTCTGACCATACGTAGCTGTCTTTTTATCCCAGGGACGCCCAATCTGTGGACCTCCCAGGGATAGCTCTTTATACACTGATGTACTAATGGCCTCTCATTTCTTGACCCCTTTTTGGACAGCAGTCTGAGGTATTTAGTAAAAGGCATAGCAAGTTTTTTAAAGTTGTAATTTTTTTTTCTTACAATTGTTTGGAAAATGTTAAAAATTGAATTACATTTTTTTTACACTTTTTTTTAACATATTGTCACCAGTGCAGTACAGCACTATCATATGACTGGTGTGGTGGTGATCAGGTGTACTACCCGTTGACAACCTATAAAAAAAAAAAAAAAAAAAAAACCTGACACTGTACTACTCTGGGGCCACTGTATAAGACCACTGTATAAGCAATAGTTTTAGCTGTCATGAATGGGTTAACCATTTATGAACAGCTTGCTTTAAGTGATCTGTGATTGGCTACAGCTAATCAACATGGTACAGGTAGCCAGGTACCATGTGATTGATGTGGGCCAATCAAAGATCATAACAGTAAACAAGCTGTTAATGAATGGAAAGCAATTTTTGACAGGTTGTTTAATCTTTTATCATTATGATCAATCATAGCGATCACATAATAACTGGTTACCAATTACCGGTAACCCACTGTGTCCGGTGGACACAGCGGTCACAGATGGGGCGCGATGTGTGCTGGTAGCCCAGAGCAGGCACAATGATGTACATAAAGGTTATTGTGCCTGCAAGTGGTGCCCCACCACAGTATATTTACTATGGCGGGTCGGCAAGTGGTTAAGGCTGGGTTCACAGTATTGCGAATTGGATGCGGTTTCACCGCATCCGATTTACAGGTCAGGAGCCTGTGACCGGCTCTCAATGAAGCCGGTTCATACAGCTCCCGGACGGCTGCAGAGCGAATTGCACAGGAGTCCTGTGCATTTTCTGGTCTGTTTCAGGTTCGAATTCAGCCAAAAATTCAGACCGAAACCGGACCTGAAACAATGAACAGAGACGCACTGGACTCCTGCTGTGAGCCGCTCCGCACGGAGGCCTGAAACATTTTACATACAGTATGATCATTTGAACTCTGTAATTAGCCATATTTTGGACTTCTTTAACCACTTCAGCTCCAGGAGGTTTACCCCCTTCATGACCAGGCCATTTTTTGCGATACGGCACTGCGTCACTTTAACTGACAATTGCATGATGGTCGTGCAACGCTATACCCAAATAAAATTGATGGGTTTTTTTTCCCCCACAAATAGGGCTTTCTTTTGGTGGTATTTGATCACATCTGCGGTTTTTATTTTTTTTAACTATAAAAAGAAAAAGACCGACAATTTTGAAAAAAATTACTTTTTTTTCTTTTTGCTATAAAACACACCCAATAAAAAAATAAAGAATTTCAAATTTCTTCATCAGTTTAGGCCAATATGTATTTCGCTATATATTTTTGGTAAAAAAATCCCAATAAGTGTATATTGATTAGTTTGCGCAAAAGTTATAGCGTCTACAAAATATGGCATATTTTTATGGAATTTTTATTATTTATTTTTTTACTAGTAATGGCGGCAATCAGCAACTTATAGTGGGGCTGCGACATTGCGGCAGACAAATCGGGTTAATGTGATAGACTCAGCCATGACAGGGGCTTTTGGAGGGGACTGAAGGCTAGCCTCTTGCCTACCAACTATGGGCCCTGGCATTTGAGGGAGCTACAAGCATTTAGGAAGATGTTCTGTTATATAATGCAAAAGGACATGATTATTTTTTTTTAATTATTTATTTTTATTATATCAAAATAAAAACTTTTTCAAAGATCAAAAACAATTACATTAATTAATACATTTAATTTCCCCCTCCCCCCTCAACCTAACCTTACCCCCATCCCACCCTCTCTCTATCTTTTTTTAGTTACCTATCCTCTCCCGTTTCCCCCTCTCCTACCCTCTCACTACTTCCATATATCTCCTTGTCTTCTTAAAAATTGTATCCAATCTTTCCATTTATTTGAAAATCCCTCCATTTCCTCTTCCCCACTATATCTCAAGTATTCCATGTTATATGTATCTTCTACTTGTATAATCCACTCCCTTATTGTTATAATCCCCAATTACTCTTTCCATTTCTTGCCAGTGTCTTGGTATCAGACTTTTAGCTGGGTTCATGTGAAGTATCACTGATTCCTTGTATTATTTTATTGGACTTTTTACTCCATGGAATAAGCACGTACAAGGCTCTTCTGGTATTTCTATATTGGTAATTTCTTTTATTAATTTAAAAACCTCTTTCCAATAATTTTTTATTTTTGGGCAGTCCCACCAAATGTGGGTCATCGTTCCCACTACTTTACATCCTCACCAATATAGCCGGCCTCCTTCCCCAACAGTTAGCCAGAGTGGATGATGTCGGGTCCTTAGCTGAAGCCCTAACAGGACAGAACACGCTACTGGCCTCTGCACACAATCAACTTCGCAGGAGCTCCAGGGAGAGAAGTCAATCGGCACTTCACAACTGCAGCTTGAGCTGGTGTCAGTGGATGGGCCTGCAGTCTCCACTGACAGCAACCCAGCAGAAGGGCTGGCAACAGGACAGAGTGCTGCTGGCCTCTGCCCTCAACTAACAAAACATGGATTTCCTGTGGTAGTGGATGGGACTATGGTCTCCACCTGTATATCTCAGGGATGCTGGGCAGTCGGCCCCAGATCCCCAACAGCATGACAGAGTGAGCCCAGCCACCCTGTCTTCTCTACAGCGGCTGAAAGGACTCCAGGCAGAAGGGCCAGTCTGCACTTGAGTAATGCTCTGTTGGGGACAATTTGTTTGGGGTACAGTGTGGGTACAGGCATTGGGGGGACTGGGGGCTAACTTTGAAGTCAACCCATTTGGGGGTCTCCTTCTGTGTTAGTCTCCTGCCAAAAGGGGAGAAGTGTGACAGACTCACCCGAGAGAGAGGTTTTTGGTGGCGACTGAAGGCTAGCCTCTTGCCTACTGACTATGGATTCTGGCATTTGAGGGAGCTACAAGCATTTAGGAAAATGTTCTGTTATATAATGCAAAAGGACATGATTACATTTAAAGTGATTGTAAGGGTTCTTTTTTTTTTATCCTTTTTATTTTAAAATAACAAACATCATACTTACCTCCACTGTGCAGCTCATTTTGCACAGAGTGGCCCCAAACATCCTCTTTTCGGGGTCCCCGGAGGCTCTCGCGGCTCCTCCCCACATCAGATAACCCCCTAGGAGGAGAAGTGCTCTCCCGAGGGGGTTACCTTGCAGTCGCGCTCCCGAGTCCAGCATTCGGCATCCATAGCCACCAAATTTATGACTCGGCCCCGCCCCCCCGTGTCATTGGATTTGATTGACAGCAGCGGGAGCCAATGGCTGCACTGCTATCAATCTATCCAATCAAAGGCCGAGAACCCCGAGCAGACAGACAGCGTGTCCCCGCCGGGTCAAGTCCCAGGGCTCGGGTAAGTAAAACAGGGGGGGGGGGTGGTCACTGCCAGCTGTTTTTTCACCTTAATGCATAGGATGCATTAAGGTGAAAAACACGAAGGTTTACAACCCCCTTAACAATCAAGGAAGCCATGATGGTCTCTGCCAACCTGGAACTCAGTAAACAGATGTATGTGAAAAGAAAGCTGATTAATGAGATCTGGAAACCCCTGGGTCTTCTGTTGCCTACTAGTCTGAGGAGGGGGGAGATCACAGATTGTAATGTTAATTGTGCTAATTAACTCACCTATTGTCTGCTAGCAAACTTGTGGGTTGTGTTTAAACTTGTAATAGTGTATTGTACATTACTTTATTCAGTATTGTAGGGGCCGGGGAAGTCTGACCTGAAATGGGGATATTTGATTAATCACAACATTGTCCGGGTGGCTAGTTGTTTAATTAATGTAATGTTTATAGTACATGTTGGTTGTTCCTTAACTATGGTGAGTATACTCCTGTTTACAGTTTGTATTGTTAGGGTAATATGATCAAGAAGGGGATGTCCTCCTGTGGGGTATAAAGTATGTCAGAGTCAATAAGGAGTCTTTCTTTTGGAGTTTACCTCATATCTTGTCTGTGTACGATGTTTGGGGTAAAAAAGGCTGGTATTAGCTTTTGATCTGCTCGGAACAGTTTGGATGGCAGGATACACTGGTTGGCAGAAGAAAGCATCTAGCCGGGGTGCCCAAGTGGTTCTGTCACAGTTAACATCAGGGCGATCAAAGTGTTAAATGTGTCCCCAGGGAGTGCTTTCTAACTGTGTGGGAGGTGCTTGTATTGTGGGAAGACAGAGATCCATGTTCCTGCTTAGCGGAAACACAGGATCTCTGTCTTCCCTTGTCACAGAACTGCCGTTCTGCCTGTGTCGGGAATGATCTGCGGGTCCTGGAGGACACCGGGTTCTCTGGACCTACTGATTGGCTCCCGCTGTGTCCAATCACAGAGAGAGCTGGTCACTTGCAGCGCACGTGTAAAGATCACGTACAAGTACGTGATTTCACCTGTAAGAGCCACCGCCCTGCAGTACGTGGGGCGATCAAAAACAGGTTAAATATGACAAAAAAAAAAAAAAAAAAAAAAAAAAAAAGCTACCCTGCTACACTTGATGGCAACTTTTTTTTTTCCTACAAGACAAAGGCATTTTAACATTGAAGCAAACCTTCTAAACCTCACAGCGAAAATCTGGACATACAGTCCAGGACACAACTGAAATGCATATAAAGTCAGGTCCATAAATATTGGGACATCGACACAATTCTAATCTTTTTGGCTCTATGCACCACCACAAAGGATTTGAAATGAAACAAACGAAGATGTGCTTTAACTGCAGACTTTCAGCTTTAATTTGAGGGTATTTACATCCAAATCAGGTGAACGGTGTAGGAATTACAACAGTTTGTATATGTGCCTTCCACTTTTTAAGGGACCAAAAGTAATGGGACAATTGGCTGCTCAGCTGTTCCATGGCCAGGTGTGTGTTATTCCCTCATTATCCCAATTACAAGGAGCAGATAAAAGGTCCAGAGTTAATTTCAAGTGTGCTATTTGCATTTGGAATCTGTTGCTGTCAACTCTCAATATGAGATCCAAAGAGCTGTCACTATCAGGGAAGCAAGCCATCATTAGGCTGAAAAAGCAGAGTTAGGTACCTGGTAACTCTTTCTCTAAGAAGTCTTCCGGGGAAGCATCCGAGAGATAGGATCCTCCTCCCTAAAACAGGAAACACATTAGGCCACCATTATAAAAACTTCACAGTCTTACCTGCGTGCCTCAGGTTTTATTAAAGCACCGAAGGAATTCCCAGTAAGCTTAAAAGCTCCCCCGCTATACCTGGCATTTGTCATTTCAAGGGTGGGAACTAGTGCTGCCCTGGAAGACTTCTTAGAAAAAAAAAAAGAGTTACCAGGTACCCATCTCTGTTTTCTCGAATCGTCTTCCAGGGCAGCATCCGAGAGGATGTATCAAGCAATACTTACTAGGGTGGGGATAGAGACTGGAGCACCTTGCGACCAAATGCCTGGTCTTGGTCGGACAGTTGGCTTATACGGTAGTGCTTTGCAAAGGTACTGAAGCTCGACCATGTCGCTGCCCTGCAGATCTGCTCCGGAGTTGCCCCTGCTTTCTCTGCGACCGAGGTTGCCCAGGCTCTGGTTGTGTGCGCTCTGATTCCACTTGGCGGAGTGAGATCCTGTGCCTCATAGGTCGTCTGTATGGCCATTTTTATCCATCTGCTGATGGTATTCTTGGAAGCCTTTTTCCCTTTGTTAACTCCTGCATAAAGGACGAAAAGGGAGGTCGTTCTTCGCCACTCCTTTGTTCGTTCGAGATATGTTATGAGGGTGTTTCTTACATCTAGTTTGTTGCAAGTGTCTCTTTTTCTACTATCCAAAGTTTTTGGAAGTGAAGGCATGACGATATTTTGGGTTCTATGGAACGTTGAAGAGACCTTGGGTAGAAAGGCTGGATCTGGAGAGAGAATTATTTTGTCTAAATATATTAGGCAGTATGGTTCTATTATAGACAGAGCTTGGATTTCGCTCACTCTTCCGGCGGATACCAGGGCCAGAAGGAGTGCAGTCTTTAAAGTGAGATTTTTGTCTGAGCTTTTTTCCATCGGTTCAAATGGAGGGGAAAGAAAGCCCTTAAGTACTGTGGCCATGTCCCAAGTTGGAGATCTATACATTTTGGCTGGTCTAGCTCTTTTAAGTGCCATTAGGAATCGCTTTATCAGCGGATCCTCTGCTAGTCTGGTGTCCTTGACCGAGGAGAGAGCTGCAACTTGTACTTTCAATGTGCTTGGAGAGATATTCTTGTCTGCACCATCTTGCAGGAAATCCAAAATTGTCGGGATTATCCCTCTGTTGGAGATCGGTTTGTTTCTGTTGCAGGAGACAAACTTTTTTCTTACTTTCTCACAGATAGCCCTAGTTACAGGTTTCCTGCTGTTTAAGATGATATTGATCACTTTGTCTGACAGCCCTTTGTTCTGAAGTCTTACCCTTTCAGTAACCAAGCCGAAAGCTTCAGGATTCTGTGATTCCGGTGGTTGACTGGGCCCTGTGACAGGAGGTCCGGCCGGTCCGTCAATGTCAGCTGAGGTTGTATGCTGAGGTTTTTCAAGTGGCTGAACCATGCTCTCTGGGGCCAGTGTGGTGCTATTAGTATCACCATAGTTTTCTCTGCCTTTATTTTTTGAATCACCTTTGGGATTATTGCAGTTGGAGGGAATGCATAACACAGTTGCCATCCCCAGCTTTGGTTGAAAGCATCTACTCCGCTGTTGCCATCTGTGGGGTCAAGGGTGAAGAATATTGGTGAGTTTGCAAGCGAATAGATCTGTCTGTCTGTCTTATGGTCTTCCGGCTCAGGAAGTCTGCCAGCGTATTGTCTGTTCCTTTCAGATGGATACCTGATATTGACCTTATGTTCGCTTCTGCCCATAGTAGGATTGACTCCGTCAGCCTCATCAAGTTTCAGGACTGTGTCCCACCTTGCCTGTTTAGATATGCCACAGTCGTGGCATTGTCTGATTGCACCTTTACGTCTCTCCCCTGTAATGCTGGCTTGAACGCTTTTAGTGCTTCCCCCACAGCTTTTAGCTCTCTCAAGTCTGAGGGGGCTTGGGACCATTTGGATGTCTATTTCCCTTGTGAGCAGAGCCCTTCCATGTGGGCCCCCCAGCCTAGGGCGCTGGCATCGGTGGTGATCCTGATTGGATCGGATTGAGCCCATCTGCACTCTTTGATGTATCAAAGTGGATTGAGCCACCATTGGAGTGTTTGCTTGACTGTGGTTGGGACAGGAATGGACTTGTCTAGGGATGCTTACCTGCCATCCCACTGAGACAGAATGTAGTTTTGTAGAGGTCTCATGTGAATCTGTGCCCAGGTGATGGCTGGAATGGAAGACGTCATCAGTCCTAGTATGGTCATTCCTTGTCCGATTGTTATGGCATTGGTCCCTAAAAGGGAGGTTATTGCCTGTGTGATTTTTTTCGTTCTTTTCTTCTGTTAGAAAAATTTTTGATAGTCTGGAGTCCAGCACATATCCCAAATATACCACTCTCTGGCTTGGGGTCATTTGAGATTTTTCTGCATTCACTATCCATCCCAGGTTTTGCAGATAGGACATACTTGTGTGCAGATTGTTTTCTAGGATCTCTGCCGAGTCCGCAAAGAACAGTAGGTCGTCTAAGTACGGTATTATTCCAATACCTTGCTGTCTTAGACCTTTTAATGCTTCCGCCATTATCTTTGAGAATATTATTGGTGCCGAAGAGATGCCGAAAGGGAGAGCTGAGTATTGTAGGTGTAGAGTAGTAGCTGGCCCTTATATTGCGAACCTCAGGAATTTTTGATGATCCTCCCTTTTGGGGACATATGGGTAGGCATCCTGTAGGTCTAGTGTCGCCATGAATGTCTCCCATGGCAGGATGTTCCTGATCGAGTAAATAGATTCCATTCTGAATTTCTTGAAGTTTATCCCTCGGTTGAGTGGTTTGAGGTTCAGTATAAGTCTTAGTTTGCCTGACGTTTTCCTTTTTGTGAAGATATGGGAGTAGAAGCCCCTTTGTTCCTCTTCTTGAGGTACATGGCGAATCACCTTCTGATCCAGTAGGTTCTGCGGGGATTCCAAAAAGGCCTTTGCTCAATTGTTGTCCCTTGGCAGCATGGTTCCTAGGTACTTGGTTGGGGGGCGGGTGGAGAATTCTATTGCGTAGCCGTACGCTATGGCGCGCAAGATGAACTTGTTCTTTGTTGCCTTCTCCCATTGGCGGGAAAAGGCCGCAAGTCTGCACCCCATCTGGTGACAGTCATTGTTTTTTGTTCTTTTGGTTAGGAGGCTTGAGGATGAATTCACCCTTGCCTTTTTTTCTTTGCTGTCCCCAGCGCTTTTTTGCCCCCGGCTTGTTAAATTTTTTAAATTGCCGAAAGGGCGTCTTCCCTTGCTTCTTTTTGGTTTGGGGAAAACCTTCTTTGCTGCGGTCCTGTCCAGGACTGTTTCTAGTTCAAGCCTGAAAAGTAGGTCTCCAGTGAATGGAATCCCGTATAATCTGTTCTTGGAAGAGATGTCCCCTCCCCAAGACATCAACCACAGGGCTCTTCGGGCTGAGTTTAGTAGTGCTGTGGCCCTAGAAGATATTCTGACAGTTTCAGCTGAGGAATCAGCTAGGAAAGCTGCCGCTCTGGTTAGCGTAGGGATGGTTTTTATTAATTCTCCCCTGGGTGTGTCATTCTCCAGCAGTTCTTGAAGCTGGGCTAACCAGATTAGTAAAGTCCGGGCTGTGCAGGTGGAAGCTATAGCCGGATTCAGGTTTGCGGCCCCTGCTTCCCAGGCCCTCTTTAGGAGGGCTTCTATTTTTTTATCCATGGGGTCGCTTAGGGTACCTGCGTCGTCAAAGGCCAAGTCAGATTTATTTGTGACTTTTGCCAGAGAGGCATCCACTTTGGGGTATTTAGCCCAGGTTTTGGTGTCTGTCTCTGTAAACGGGTATCTGCGTTTGACTGTGGCTGGTATAAAGCGTTTTTCTCTGGGTCTTCCCATCCTTTTTTGACTATGTCTTTGAGGGTTTGGTGTACAGGGAATGTTCTGGGTTTTCAGGGTTGTAGCCCTTTGTACATCTTGTCATGTATTGTGAGCTCTGCGGTTTTCTGTTCTTTGATGCCTAGAGTGTCAGCTATGGCTTTAAGAAGACTATCCGTGTCCTCTGAGGGAAATAGGTTGCCCTCTGCAGTGTCATCTTCCTCATCAGTCTGAGTAAATTCCATCCTCCGATTCAGATTGTTCAGATTTATCTGAATCCTCTTCTTACTCTGCCTGTTCCCTGTTACCGGCAGGAATGCATGTTCCGCTAGTAGATGGGATACTGGCCTGACCGATACTTGATGGCGCCATAGTGGCGCCATGGTGCTCTGAATTTCTTTCTTGAAAGAGTTGAGCAGATCTTTCAAATACCCCTGTGATTCTTTGGCCACCATTTTGTCTATGCGTTTCTGACATAGGGGTTTTTTCCATTCAGGGGAAAGCCGGTGGCTGCATAAAGTATATGTTTTGCCTTTCCTTTTCCTTTCCTCAGGGATCTTTGCCTAAAATCAAGCATAGTAAAAAAGGTCCCCGTGAGGTAGGCGGTCAAAGACTGCCTGTAAGTAGGCAGTTTTATAGTAAGGTTAAGACAGAGATAACTCTTGAGTATTCTGGCTTACCTTGGAGCTGTCCTGGCTCGCAGGATCTGCAGGGCAGGGTGGAGGAGAAGTGTCAGACATGGTCAGCCACCAGGATCCTCTGCTTAGAGGGGCCTTTTTAACTGCTTAAGCTCCGGCCCCGCCCCCAGCTGACCCCGTGCAGGTTGGTGGATATACCTGCACATGCCGCTGCCGCTGGTATTCTCCTACCCAGGTGTACAAAACTAATAGGGAGGGAGACACACTGAATGTGACTAATATTATAATTTTTTTTTTTCCCGTTTTTTTTTTTTTGAAAATTCCCGCCCCCGGAAGTCCCGAGTGTCCCGCTCTGCATCTTCCCGGAGATAGGCTTCGGGAAAATGGCCGCCATCCGGAACTGCATCACACGGCGCCATCTTGGTACACCTCGCAGAGCCTCCATGGAGGAGAGGCTTGTACAGCGGTGTGCTGAGGACGCCATACGCGGCGAGCAGCGGAAAGCGGGCGGGCGAGCGCGGACACACAAGGGACAAAAAAGGGGCAGAAAAGAGGAAAAAAAATAAAAGTAAAAACGACCTACCCGACTGGCACGACGGCAGCCTGTGGCGGGGAGGTAAGGTACCACCCCCCTCCCTAGTACACATGTAGAGGCTGGAGGAGATTCCCAGACTTGACAAAAAAAGTGCAGCAGGCCCTAGTGCAGCAGGCCCTAGTGCAGCGGCATGGGGGAGATGATAGTGTCTTCTTGCAGCCTGGGGGGATGATTGCAGACCCCTCAGTAGGGGTGAAATCAGGCAGAGCAATACTGCTCAGGTTTTGCTGCTCCTGCCCGTTGGCCTGTATGGGATGCTGGCAGGGGGTCTCCTGCAACAAGCACAGAGACAGAGTAAAAATAACAAAACGTTTCTTGCAGCTCCTGTAGGTCCGGAGGAAACACAAACAACTGAGGCACACAGGTATGACTGTGAAATTTATAATGGTGGACTAATGTGTTTCCTGTTTTAGGGAGGAGGAGCCTATTTCTCGGATGCTGCCCTGGAAGACGATTCGAGAAAACAAAACAAACCCATCAGAGAGATAGCAAAAACATTAGGTGTGGCCAAATCAACTGTTTGGAACATCCTTAACAAGAAAGAATGCACCAGTGAGCTCAGCAACACCAAAAGACCATGGAAAACAACTGTGGTGGATGACCTTTTCCTGGTGAAGAAAACACTCTTCACAACAGTTGGCCAGATCAAGAACACTCTCCAGGAGGGAGGTGTAGGTGTGTCAAAGTCAACAATCAAAAGAAGACTTCACCAGAGTGAATACAGAGGGTTCACCACAAGATGTAAACCATTGGTGAGCCTCAAAAACAGGAAGGCCAGATTAGAGTTTGCCAAACATCTAAAAAAGCCTTCACAGTTCTGGAACAACAGCCTATGGACAGATGAGACCAAGATCAACTTGTACCAGAGTGATGGGAAGAAAAAAGTATGAAGAAGGAAAGGAACTGCTCATGATCCAAAGCATTACACCTCATCAGTGAAGCATGGTGGTGGTAGTGTCATGGCGTGGGCATGTATGGCTGCCAATGGAACTGGTTCTCTTGTATTTATTGATGATGTGACTGCTGACAAAAGCAGCAGGATGAATTCTGAAGTGTTTCAGGCAATATTATCTGCTCATATTCAGCAAAATGCTTCAGAACTCATTAGACGGTGCTTCACAATGCAGATGGACAATGACCCGAAGCATACTGTGAAAGCAACCAAAGCGTTTAAGGGAAAGAAGTGGAATGTTATGCAATGGCCAAGTCAATCACCTGGCCTGAATCCGATTGAGCATGCATTTCACTTGCTGAAGACAAAAACTGAAGAGAGAATGCCCCAAGAACAAGCAGGAACTGAAGACAGTTGTAGAAGAGGCCTGGCAGAGCATCACCAGGGATGAAACCCAGCATCTGGTGATGTCTATGCGTTCCAGACTTCAGGCTGTAATTGACTGCAAAGGATTTGCAACCAAGTACTAAAAAGTGAAAGTTTGATGGATGATTGTTAATCTGTCCCATTACTTTTGGCCCCTTAAAAAGTGGGAGGCACATATACAAACTGTTGGAATTCCTATACCGTTCACCTGATTTGGATGTAGATACCCTCAAAATTAGAGCAGAAAGTCTGCAGTTAAAGCACATCTTGTTTGTTTCATTTCAAATCCATTGTGGTGGTGTATAGAGCCAAAAAGAGTAGAATTGTGTCGATGTCCCAATATTTATGGACCTGACTGTAACTAGATGCTAATATTTATAGATAAAGTTGATCCAGGTAATATCCGATTGCCTTTTGAAGGCATCAGGAAGGATTTTTTTTCCCCACTGGAGCAAACAGGATCATGCTTTATTGGGGTTTTTTTGTCCTCTGGACAACTGTGGGAATTATATATTGTATATAGAGGTTTTCTAGTTGTGTGTTTGTTTTTTCTGTTGGTTGAACTGAATGGACTGTGTTTTTCAACCTGATTAACTATGTAACTATGAGAGACAACCTCACTATTTCATGTCTAGTGATCAAAATATTATTTGACTAGATGGTTGAAGAAACATGAGAATTTAATCTACTGTATATAGATGGAAATCTCACAATTTAACAGGGAACAATTGCTCGGATACAATTGCAACAACACACGTATCATTATCAGACAGCTATGCAAATAAGCTATGCTGGGATGTATTTTGAGATTTATAGACAAATGAAAAAAACAAAATACTATTTAATTATTATTTGTCAGCCCCCCCCAAAAAAAGTAACAAAAAACAAAATTTACAGAGTTCTCATGAAGTAATTAAATGTTTGAAGGCAGAACAGTCCCTCCTATTTATACTTTATCTAAATAGTACATTGGAACAAATCCCCAAAATGGCTCATTTTTTTTATGGGATTAAAGATGTGTAACTTGCATCTCCTGATTTTTTTTTTTCCCCTAAACTACAACAGTCCCTACTTACACTTTTGCAATTTGTATTAGCACACACTAGCTTTATGTAATAAACACAATAAACTATTGCAAAAAGAGACACACAGTTTTCGATTCACATTCAGCGGCATCCTGAAGTTTTGGGGGGGTTTTTGTTGATTTTTTGTCCAATTTAAAGAATTAGAAAATGATTTACTCTTCTAGTATGGCACCCTGCACTGTAAGAGGTAAATGCTCATTATGTCTAGGGGTGTCAAAATAAAGAGAAATACTTTATGCTTCAGCACAGTCCCCCCCCAACGGTGTGACAGATCTCATGACAGATGTAATACTCCAAATTCCACAAAAGGTACAATACAGGGTTTAAAAGCCCTGATTTGTACAAGACACCGCAAGGAGGGGGGGGGGGACTACCCACAGGCTAGAGCTTCATGGAGAGAAGGATATAGTCGAGGCAGGGGTGTAAGGCAAGTAACAATTACTAAAGGAAAATCCACTTTGCACTGAAAGTGCACTTGGAAGTAAAGTCGCTGTAGATCCGCGGGGGGACATGCAAGGAAAATAAAAAAAAAACTGCATTTTAGCTTGTACATGATTGGATATTAAAATCAGCAGAGCTTTCACTCATTTCAGATCTACCCCTTAGATTTGAAGCGAGTGCACTTTCAGTTCACCCCCAATGTCTGTTGCTGTACCCCCTAGACATAATAATGAGCATTTAACCTTTACAGTACAGGATGGAGGCACTGCAAGGCTAGATTTTTTCTAATCCCTAGAGTTGGGCTTTAAGGAACTCTCACTACATACAAACTTGCTGTATTTCAAATATATGTTTACACTTATATTAAAGTTTAGGAAATGTTTTCACATTCTTCTATCCTCTAAGGAAGTATTTCCTCGTCTTTGTATATTATTTTATCAAATAATTTTAGTGTGAATGAGAAACTTTCAATTTCAAGATTCTTTCTTGAGGGCTCAGCTATTAAACTGCACCAAAGAAGGCTATATGGTGCCACCTTGTGGAGATTTATGAGAAGGATGGATTGTGATTGTGTTGTTGGTATCTGTAGAGAAGCCTGCTATACATCTCTACGTGGGGTAGGCAACCTTTGAAAGGTGAAGATCTACCTAAACAACATGAAAAATTAAAGATTACCGGGGTTTGGCGCCCCCTCTTTTTTTAAAGAAATTAACTAGAAAGACCTAACTAAATATTAAAGGAAAACTTATGGAAAATATAGTAAAACAAATGTCACTGTAAAAATATAAAACTTAGTCTACCTTAGAAGTGGACAGTGTCAGACAGTGAAGCAGTGTCACTAGGGCAGTGGACAGTGTCACTAGGGCAGTGGACAGTGTCACTAGGGCAGTGGACAGTGTCACTAGGGCAGTGGACAGTGTCAGTAGTGTTTTATTTTTATTCATATTTTTTTACAATTATATTTTTTAGCAGCCCTGTTGGGGGGCTTTGATGAAATATCAGAGGTCCAAACAGACCCTTGATGTCTCATTCTTGAGACAGAGAAAAGAGATGGAGGACATAGAGACTAATCTCTGAAGCCTCAGCTGCACATATTGAAAGAACAGGAAGAGCTCTGAGTCTCCCTGTTCATTCATAACTGAAGTACAGTAAACTTAGTTTGCCATGTTTCAGTTTGTGAATAAACACAGTAAGTGATCGGTACCGATTACTTACTGTGTTCATTCAGAAAAGGAAGGGGCCGGTAAATTAGATATTTATCTGTCCCTTTCAACGCTCTTTATGGTGAAATGATCCCTTGCAGCAGCCGGAGGGAAAGCCACGGGAGCACACAGGGGGACCTGGGCAGCAGACTGAAGGGGAACCTGGACAGGAGGGGAGACATTTACTAGAACTGATCCCCTGTGTTTTCCTTCTGCAGTAGCTGAAAGCCAGTAAGAGTAGGAAGAGGAAAAGCTGGCTTTCAGCTGCAGCAGGAGGAAAACACAGGGGATTGGTTTCAGTAAATGTGTCTGGCAGTGAATCTTCTCACTGAGCCACCTGAGATGCTGGACAGTGCCTTGTCGGATCCATTGGACATCCCTGCCTTGTGCCTTGATTCCTGCTGAACCTTGAACTCTTTGCTCCTTCCACAAACTTCCTGATTTAAGCCACGTCTCTGCACTTCCTGTTTGCCAGAATATTGTGCCATCTCCAGCCAGTATCTCGCTCCCATCTTCCCTGCTGCCCTCCATATTTGCTACCACTCATTTTCGCCCCTCAGCTTGTTCCTCGACTATGCTTCTTCCTGATCCCAACCTGCAACTACTTGTTACCGACCTTTTGGCTTGTTTACTGACCACGCTGCTGTTTGATTCTTACCTGCTTATCAGCTACTAGACCCCGGCTTGCTCACCTCCTGGTGGGGAGATTGTGAGGCCCGCAACCTGGTACTAACACGCAGCAAAATCTCCACCATCAGGAGCTCTGGTGAACACTGATCAGTACTTAGACTCCACACCTCAGGTGAGCCTGTGTCATCAGCCAGGGTGGCTGCCTGTGTACCTATCGTACTGGTCAGTGGAAGTCCTGCAACTGCTATAGCAACTGTTCTTCGAGCCTGGTCCCTTGATTATGACACCTGTCCAGGTTCCAGGGGTTGGCAAGGAAGGGACACAATCTACCAGTCACCTGCCTACGATCGATAGGTAGATTGTGATCAACAGGTTACCAACCCCCAATCTATACTTACCATTACATGAACAGAGATTGTTTTGTGGGGCCCAAAAAAAAAAAAAAATAATGAAGGTTTTTGGTTACACACTATATTACCAAAAGTATTGGGACATCTGCCCTTACATGAACTTTAACGGCATCCCAGTCTTAGTCCATAGGGTTAAATATAGAGTTAGCCCATCTTTTGCAGCTATAACAGCTTCAATTCTTCTGGGAAGACTGTCAACAAGGTTTAGGAGTGTGTCTATGGGAAGGTTTGACCATTCTTCCAGAAGCGCATTTGTAAGGTCAGGCACTGGATTTTGAACGAGAAGTTCTGGCTCGCAGTCTACACAAAGAAAAATCACATTATGGAGTCCAACAAAGGTATTGTATGTCAGAAAATACATAAACTCTGTACTCTATCACAGGGATACAGAAGTCCAACTACACAATTTTTTTAGACAATACACCAAGGAAAACATCCATTCATTTGTGTATAACAAATGCTATAAAACCTAGAAGGGAATAAGGAAAGCTGACATCAAACATGTATGTGTAACGTTATGAGAATACAAAGGTAACCTCACAATTAAATAACTTCACATCATAATAACCAATAGTTTACTAAACAATGTAAAAAAAAAAAAAAAAAAAAAAAAAATCACATAAACTACATTACCAGAAATATTGGGACGCCTGCCTTTACACACACAAACTTTAATGGCATCCCAGTCTTAATCCGTAGGGTTCAATATTGAGTTGGCCCAACCTTTGCAACTATAACAGCTTCAACCCTTCTGGGAAGGCTGTCCACAAGATTTAGGAGTGTGTCTATGGGAATGTTTGACCATTCTTCCAAGTGTATTTGTGAGGTTAGGCACTAATGTTGGATGAGAAGGCCTGGCTTGCAGTCTCTGCTCTATTTCATCCCAAAGGTGTTTTATCGGGTCGAGTATAGGACACTGTGCTGGCCAGTCAAGTTAATCCACCCCAAACTCCCTCATCCATGTCTCTATGGACCTTGCTTTGTGCACTGGTCCAAATCATTTGGTGGAGGTGGATTATGGTGTGGGGTTGTTTTTCTGGGGTTGGGCTTGGCCTCTTCGTTCCAGTGAAAGGAACTCTTAAGGTGTCAGCATACCAAGACATTTCATGCTCCCAACTTTGTGGGAACAGTTTGGGGATGGCCCCTTTCAGTTCCAACATGACTGAGCACCAGTGCACAAAGCAAGGTCCATAAGGAACATGGATGAGCGAGTTTGGGGTGGAGGAAATTGACTGGCTTGCACGAAGTCCTGACCTCAACCCGATAGAACACTTTTGGGTTGAATTAGAGTGGTGACTGCAAGCTAGGACTTCTCGTCCACATCAGTGCCTGACTTCACAAATGTGCCTCTGTAAGAATGGTCAAACATTCCCATATACACACTTCTAAACCTGGTGAACAGCCTTCCCAGAAAAGTTGAAGCTGTTATAGCTGCAAAGGGTGGGCCAACTCAATATTGAGCTCTACGGACTAAGACATCATTAAAGTTCATGTGCGTGTAAAGGCAGGCGTCCCAGTACTTTTGGTAATATAGTGTATGCAAGTTTTTTTATACATTACAGTTAGCAAATCATTGGTTATTATGATGTGAAATTATTAATTTTGAGGTTACCTCTATTCTCATAACGTTACACATACTTCTGTATCCCTGTGATAGAGTACCGAGTTTATGCTTTTGTGACATACAATACTTTAAAGGCTAAGTTCAATTTTTTTTTCTAAATTCCAGCTCCCCTATGCACCAACATAGCATTCATGTACTTTTTTTGCAAAAATATCAAAGCTTTCCATAAAATCTACAGACACGTAACTTACTGTCCTCCATCCATGATTTAAAACGTATCTATTGCTTCTGTCTTACGTCCTTACAGACTGTGGGTCATGAAACAGGAAGGAGTTAAACAGCAGACCTCATTAGTACACACCCTGCATCATCCATCCTCCCACTCCCAGCTGCACGTTTTTTAAATGAAATGCAATCAATCAGTGATCATCCTTCTCACTAAATACACAATCAGATTGCATAGTGTATGGCCATCTTTATACAAGTACATAGAAGGGAGTGAACAGAAACACTCAGCTGTCAACCCCCGTTCACATCTCTGCATAGCGGGAACTCGCATTCCCACATGCGTTTTTTTTTTTTTAGCGAGGTGGAGACACACACATAGGGCAGCCCATCCACCTGAATGTGCCACCCCTACAGGCAGCAATCACCCCAAAGAAGCTTCAGAACTTTTTTTAGAGCATTTTTTACTGCGATTTTTGGTGCAGTGCATTTCTGAAATGCAAAGAAACGCACAGATTTGAATGAAGCCTCATTGTTCTTGTGTTATCGACCAATTTCACTTTCAGGCCCCATTCACATATAGCATAGTGGGAGCGCACATTTTGTGTCTCGTTTATCCTGTGACACACCTTTAGATCTGCCATCAATTATGTAGTGCAAGGGCCTGCCTGATTGGATACAGAGTGATTGGCTAGATAGGTGTTCACTCCTATTATATAAATTTGGTAAATCTAAAGCAGATTGTACAATCAGATTGTATAGTGTATGGCCACCTTTATACACCTAAAATTACTAGTTGCGCTTTCAGTGCCATTAATTGGTAATGGAACACCAAACACAGAAGCAAACGCACATTTTGCCACGTGAAAAAATGAGTGGCAAATGCTGCAAAATGCACAGTAAAAAACATGCAACCCACAAAACGCCTACATGCTCCATACGCCACATACAGCACAGCCCATAAAAAATCAGCAGGTTGTCCTGTGCGTGTCACAGGAAAACGAGACAAAATGTGCACTCCCACTATGCTAGATATGAATGGGGCCTGAAAGTGAAATTGGTGTGATAACACAACAATGAGGCTTCATTCACATCTGTGTGTTTCCTTGCATTTCAGAAATGCGATGCACCCAGTCGCAATAAAAAATGCACCAAGCTCTGCTCTAAAAAAAAAAGTTCTGAAGCTTCTTTGGGGCGAGAGCTGTGTGTGTGTAGCACAGCCAATTTAGGTGAATGGGCTGCCCTATGTGTGATGAGTGAAAATACTCCAAAACGCCCCCCCTCTTGCTAAAAAAAAAAAAAAAAAAAAAAAAACACGAGTTCCCGCTATTCAGAGATATGAACGGGGCTTGACAGCTGAGTGTTTCTGTCCACTCCCTTCTATGTACTTGTATAAAGATGGCCATACACTATGCAATCTGATTGTGTATTTAGTGAGAAGGATGATCACTGATTGATTGCATTTCATTTAAAAAAAAAACGTGCAGCTGGGAGTGGGAGGATGGATGATGCAGGGTGTGTGCTAAACAGGTCAGCTGTCAACTCCTTCCTGTGTCATGACCTACAGTTTGTAAGGACATAAGACAGAAGCAATAGATACGTTTGGCATCATGGATGGAGGACAGCAAGGTACGTGTCTGTAGATTTTATGGAAAGCTTTGATATTTTTGCAAAAAAAATAAATAAATACATGGTTGCTATATTAGTGCATAGGGGAGCTGAAATTTAGAAAAAAAAAAAAAAAAGTTAACTTGGCCTTTAAGCACTTTGTTGGTTTAAATACATCTGTACCCCCCCCCCCCCCCCCAGACATACCGAGCACTTAACCCTTAATGCTGAAATTAATTGATACCATGCAGATCACCAGGTTTAAAGTGTATCTATGGTTAAAATTTTAACTCATTCATTTCACATTGTATTTCAACTATTTCTAGCCTACTCCAATGAATCTGAATGATCTTGAAGTTTGTAAACTTTCCTTGTGAAGAATCCCAAAAACATTTAATTCTTTGAATTCTGTGACACGTATTCAGTAGGCCCTGCGAGTAGGCACTGCTGTGTCACAGAATGCACAGTGCCTGCCTTCTGAACTATAGAGGTGGCGAGAGGAGGAGCTTCAGGAGTCAGTACAGGAATCACTGCCTGCAGGCAGCAAGGTACCATGGGATATGTAATCCCTAAGACATTGAAAGTAAACAGAACAGAAGCTGCAACGCATGCAGTGAATCCAGGAAAGAGATGGCCAGCAGACGGAAAGCACTCACAATATGCAAGGAGATTTTTCAAATAAGTTTATATTGGGTTGTCAAACTATTGTTAGCATTGAGATTACAATGTTGATGTTATGAAAAGAAAGTGTATGCTGTGAACACACTACTCCTTTAATGATGGTTTGGTCCTAGAACTAGAAGCAACCCAAAGGGTCATAGTCATATGAGTCCTATGAGAAAAAAAAAAAAATGACTATTAAGTCTTCATGTACACGGGACGTTTTTACAACCTCTCCTGAACAATTTAACTTGACGGATAGTAGCCCACGTTTAAAACGTCCGTTTTGTCGCGTTTACATTTAGAAGTGTTTGAAAAAAAAAAAAATGTTATATATATTTTTATTTTTTTACGGACCTACAGAACTGCCTGGCCAGTACGCCGTACGGACCTCTTTTCTCCCTCTGCTATAAAGCTCATGGTCGCCTCAATGACCATAAACTTAGCAGAACTGTTCAGTAGACTCTGCTGAACAATTCTATAACTATAATAATTCTATAACTCTGATCAGCAGATTACAAGCCGCTGGTCAGAGTTATTAACCTCAAAAGTGAAGCCTCCCCCCCCCTCCTCTCCACCTCCCGCTGCTTCCTTCCACCTAGAACTGCCCCTCCCACTCTCCTTTACTATCCCCTTCACCCCCATCTTCCCCCCTAGCACCAATTTCCTCCCCCCACACTCGTTCCAACACCCTCGCAAACCGGATCTTCTGCAACTACCTTTAGAAGCCAGCATCCCTCCTCTGCTGCTCCCGCCGGCTTCAAGTTATGTATGGGGCTTGGTGGGGATCCAGATGTGTCCCCCCCGCCAGTCAGATCACCCCCGTACCAGCCCCCGCACCCCCAAATCAGTTCAGGTAGCATACCTCCGCCCCCTCCCACAGCCTGCAGCTGCTGGCCGCACTGAGCTCCGGCGATCTGACATGCTGAGAGTGCGGGGGGGGGGGGGGGGGAGTGGAAGGGATAGTGTGGGTGGGTTGGTAAACATGTAAGATGTGTAGTACAGTGGGCGCAGGCAGTGATCACTAAAGATCGCACCTATATGTCCCACTGACAGCTGATCATAGTAAACCACGAGTGTTACTATCAGACTGTCATTTTATGAATGAATGAGGAATCTCTATGCAGATAGTGCCTTTCTCTGTCTCAAAAAAAAGAGATATGGGGGTCTGTTTAGATCTCACCGAAGACCCACCAAAAACAAATAAATAAAATAACCGTACAAGAAACAAAACGTAGTAAAACACAGTGGTGACAGGTGCTGAACCTTTTTTTTTGGGGCGGGGGCAAACAACCCCTCCATGCCCGCTGTCACGGAACATCCCACACTCCGATTTCCGTCAGTATACCACTTCCTTGTAGTCTGGATACAGATATCAGATATTCCAACCGCTCTGAGCACAAAACAAGGCGACACCTGCTTAGATGCTAACATGGACTATTTTATTTAGAATCAAAATTACAAGACTTTATTATGCCGTTGGAACCTCCTCTAACAATACAACTGTAACCTAATTAACGTGAGCTAGTTTACTAAATCATTTACCAGGATAGCACAGGTTGATTTAGACATAAGAGGTGTATGGAGAGCTGAAACAAGGCCATCCCCTACTTTCCAAGGGATTCTGAGTTCCACGGGCCCTCCCGTCACACCCGCTCTCAGCCTATCCGCGGTGGCGCCCACCGATTGGGTCCACCTGAAAAACGGACCGGCAGACCCGATCGATCTACTTGTGTGAAAGGGGCCTAAGGCCTTGTTCACACATGGCATACACAGCGTACCTTTACAGGGATGCACAGTTCCATGTGCAGGCAGTCCCATTGATGTCATTTGGGATGTAGCACCTGCACAAACAGAGCCGTTGCCCCCAATTTTACATCCATGTAGGTCCGCATGCATGTCCCTGAGCTCGCACTGTTTGCGTTCGGGGTCATGTACCCACACGGATGTCAGATTGGGAACAGCAGCTATGCCTGTGCAGCCGTTGCATCCCAACTGACATAAATAGGACTGCCTGTATGGGGAACAAGGGCCATGTTTACCCTGTGCAGGTAAACATGGCCCTCCATGGGCGTACACTTTAGTATGCCACATGGGAATGATGCTTTAGTACTAATTTAACAGGAATTTTGTAAGTTGTGTTGTACGTTGTGTTTATATGTGCCATTAATGATTTTAGTGTATTTTTTAGTGAAAACAGCGATATAATGCCCAAAAAATCAGTAGCACTTTTTTTTCTACAGGTCATGTGCTTCCAGGAAATATCTAGTTTGAGGTGTCTTTTCAAATTCTGAAAGCTGTAAGTGAAAAATGGTAACCTCCGTTTTTTTAGAGTAAATTGTTTTTATTTACACTTTGGTTTACCTTTAGTTTTCACCATTTCACAAAAAGGTGCAGTTTAAAGTGAACAAATATTTGTTATTTATTAACTCAATACAGTTTTACCATATATATTTACTAGGAATTTAGCAGGAACTTTGTAAATTTTGCCATGTATGAATCCACTATTAATGATTTTAGTGTATTTTTAGTGAAAATATTGTTTTGATAAACATTTGCGCAAATATTGCGTGCCTTAAAAAGCACCTTTTTTTAAATTCTACTGGCCATGTGCTTTCAGAAAATATACAGTGGGGACGGAAAGTATTCAGATCCCCTTACATTTTTCACTCTGTTATATTGCAGGTATTTGCTAAAATCATTTAAGTTCATTTTTTTTCCTCATTAATGTACACGCAGCACCCCATATTGACAGAAAAACACAGAATTGTTGTCATTTTTGCAGATTTATTAAAAAAGAAAAAAATGAAATATCACATGGTCCTAAGTATTCAGACCCTTTGCTCAGTATTTAGTAGAAGCACCCTTTTGATCTAATACAGCCATGAGTCTTTTTGAGAAAGATGCAACAAGTTTTTCACACCTGGATTTGGGGATCCTCTGCCATTCCTCCTTGCAGATCCTCTCCAGTTCTGTCAGGTTGGATGGTAAACGTTGGTGGACAGTCATTTTTAGGTCTGTCCAGAGATGCTCAATTAGGTTTAAGTCAGGGCTCTGGCTGGGCCATTCAAGAACAGTCACGGAGTTGTTGTGAAGCCACTCCTTCATTATTTTAGCTGTGTGCTTAGGGTCATTGTCTTGTTGGGAGGTAAACCTTCGGCCCAGTCTGAGGCCCTGAGCACTCTGGAGAAGGTTTTCGTCCAGGATATCCCTGTACTTGGCCGCATAAATCTTTCCCTCGATTGCAACCAGTTGTCCTGTCCCTACAGCTGAAAAACACCCCCACAGCATGATGCTGCCACCACCATGCTTTACTGTTGGGACTGTATTGGACAGGTGATGAGCAGTGCCTGGTTTTCTCCACACATACCGCTTAGAATTAAGGCCAAAAAGTTCTATCTTGGTCTCATCAGACCAAAGAATCTTAATCTTCTCACCATCTTGGAGTCCTTCAGGGCTTTTTTTAGCAAACTCCATGCGGGCTTTCTGCCATAAAGCCGCGACTGGTGGAGGGCTGCAGTATTGGTTGACTTTCTACAACTTTCTCCCATCTCCCGACTGCATCTCTGGAGCTCAGCCACAGTGATCTTTGGGTTCTTCTTTACCTCTCTCACCAAGGATCTTCTCCCCCGATAGCCCAGTTTGGCTGGACGGCCAGCTCTAGGGAGGGTTCTGGTCGTCCCAAACATCTTCCATTTAAGGATTATGGAGGCCACTGTGCTATTAGGAACCTTAAGTGCAGCAGAATTTTTTTTGTAACCTTGGCCAATCTGTGTCTTGCCACAATTCTGTCTCTGAGCTCTTCAGGCAGTTCCTTTGACCTAGTGATTCTCATTTGCTCTGACATGCACTGTGAGCTGTAAGGTCTTATATAGACAGGTGTGTGGCTTTCCTAATCAAGTCCAATCAGTATAATCAAACACGGCACAAATTAGGTGTAGAACCATCTCAAGGATGATCAGAAGAAATGGACAGCACCTGAGTTAAATATATGAGTGTCACAGCAAAGGGTATGAATACTTAGGACCATGTGATATTTTAGTTTTTCTTTTTTAATAAATCTGCAAAAAATGTCAACAATTCTGTGTTTTTCTGTCAATATGGGGTGCTGTGTGTATATTGAGGAAAAAAAATGAAATTTTAGCAAATGGCTGCAATATAACAAAGAGTGAATTATTTTTGGGGGCCTGAATACTTTCCGTCCCCACTGTATGGTTTGGGGGGTCTTTTACAAACTCTGAAAGCTGTAAGTGAAAAAGGAAAACCTCTAGATTTTTTGAGAGTTTTGCGTATGTCCGATTTTCACTATTTCTCAAAAAGGCGCATTTTAAAATTTACAAATATTTATTTTATTAACTCAATACAGGTTAAACTTTTATATTTAATAGGAATTTAGCAGGGATTTTGTAAAATTTGCTGCGTTTATATGTGCTAAAAATGATTTTAGAGAATTTTTAGTAAATCAATTGTCTTGATACACATTTGTGCAAATATCGTGGGGCCTTAAAAATCAATAGCACCTTCTTTTTTATTCTACTGGTCCTGTGCTTTCAGAAAATATATGGTTTTGGGGGGGGGGGGGGGGGGGGGTCTTTAACAAACTCTGAAACTGTAAACCTTCAGATTTTTAGAGAAATGTGGTTATTTACATTTTTGCGTACATTCAGTTTTCACATTTTTGCAAAAAAGGCATTATTTAAAAATTACAAATATTTGTTATTTATTAACTCAATACAGGTTAAGCGTTTATATTTAGCAGGAATTTAGTAAAATTTGCTGTTATATCTGCAAAAAAGTTTTCAGAATTTTTAGCGAACATATTGTTTTGATAAACATTTGCACAAATATCGCAGGGTGTTAAAATCAGTAGCAACTTCCTTTTATTCTACAGGTCATGTGCCTTCAGGAAATATATGGTTTGGGGGGTCTTTAAAAAGCTGAAAGCTGTAACGGAAGAATGAAAACCTTTAGATTTTTTGAGAAATTTGGATATTTACATTTTAACATTTATGTTTGATTTTCACCATTTCGCAAAAAAGAGCGTAATCTAAAATTTACAAATAGTGTTTATTAAGTTAATACAGGTTAGCTTTAATATTTATTAGGAATTTTTTATAATGTGCTGTGATTTTATTTGCGAATATTGATTTTAGTGTGATCTTAGCTAAGATATTGTTTGATAAACATCTGCGCAAATATCATTGTGCCCTAAAAATCAGTAGCATTTTATTTGTATTCTACTGGTCATGTGCTTTTATAAAATATATGGTTTGGGGGGTCTTTAACAAACCCTGAAAGCTGTAAAAGGGAAAAAATAAATAAAGCAATGGAAAAAAATGCAAAAATGATCTAGCCAACAGAGTTTAATTATGGAGCACAGGGCCTGGCAACTAAAGGGTTAAAAGTACCAAACTAGAGGCCTACAGGACTTTCAGGACTACAGAACCTTAACCCATATGTTATGAAGGGGGGTGGGGGTGATCCACAATCCATCTGAGCAGAGCCGACAACATTGCTTGCGATTTGAGTGCAGCAGAAGCAATGTTTTATCACCCTGAACAGAAAGGTGGGAGCAAACTGGATTACGGAGAGGTCAACAGATATTTTTCTGTAAATAAACCAGTATGTAAACATATTACAAAGCGTTTTTATTAATATTTTGTCCAGACACTTGCAGTTTCTTCATACTGACCTTTTCATTAAGGCAAACAATTACCTGTTACCTACAGAAATCAGACTGACTCTTTCACGGATCACACTACAATAAAACTATTTATCTATCTATGGGTTACTGAAATTTACATAAGATTCTGGAACTCTGCTTTTACCTCTGTAGAGCCTGTAAATGCTACTTTATCCACATCAGGATGGACAGCCAGCTTTTCACCAAAAGCACCATTACCGGTGACCACATTGAAGACTCCAGGTGGAAGTCCTGCTTCAGCACAAATCTCTGCCAGGAGAAGAGCTGTCAAACGTGTATATGTTGCAGGCTTTAATACTACAGTATTACCTGAAATGAAACATAATATATTGGCTGAAGCTGGCTTAAAAACAGCAACACAAAATATTATTTTATCATTTCAACTGAAAAGGAGTTTTCAGGCAGGAGGGGGGGGGGCTGAATGACATCATGACGCATGCAGTGTGCACAAGACTGGCAAAACTGGAAGAACATCGCATTAGAATACTGATTGTGCATGTAATTTAATGCTGGCTATACCTGGTGTGGTTTGGGGCACCAGAATCAAGGGAGTGTGTTTTTATCATGTTGATGTAGTGAATAAAGTATTTTAAGGATAAAGCACTATTTTTGCTTTATGTTGCTGAGCAGAGAAGAAAGCAGGAGGTGTCTAAGAAAGTCCATCAAAGAGCCATCATACTATGATCCATTCAGTTGGGATAATATACAGTCCACATAAGAGGGACACAAGTGCTTTTTGACCTTACAAGAGATTGTTTGGTCATGGGCTCCGGGTAAGAGCACAATTAGTGATGGTGGTGGTTTTAAAGAGACAGATTACTACTGAATGTATGTAAAGAGCAGAGGTGTTTGTGTGGCATTGAGAAGTTTAAAGTATTGAAGATATTGTGATACACAGGTGTATCTCAAAAATGTAGAATATCATCCAAAAGTTAATTTCAGTAATTCAATTTAAAAAGTGAAACTCATTTTATATAGATGCGTTACACACAGAGTGATATATTTCAAGCATTTATTTTTTTTAATTTTGAGCATTATGGCTTACAGCTAGTGAAAACCCAAAATGCAGTATCTCAGAAAATTAGATTATTATAAATGACCTATAAAAAAAAAAAAAAAAAAGGATTTTTAATACAGAAATGTTGGCTTACTGAAAAGTATGTACAGTATATGTACTGTATAATATGCACTATACCAATACTTGGTCAGGGCTCATTTTGCATGAATTACTGCATCAATGAGACGTGACATGGAGGCGGTCAGCCTGTGGCACTGCTGAGGTGTTGTGGAAGCCCAGGTGGCTTCAATAGCACCCTTCAGCTTGTCTACATTGTTGGGTCTGGTGTCTCATCTTCCACTTGAAAATACCCCACAGATTCTCTATGGGGTTTAGGTCAGGCAAGTTTGCTGGCCAGTCAAGCACAAGTGATACCATGATCATTAAACCAGGTATTGGTATTTTTGGCAGTGAGGTCAGGTGCCAAGTCCTGCTGGAAAATAAAATCAGCATCTCCATGAAGCTGGTCAGCAGAGGGAAGCATGAAGTGCTCTAGAATTTCCTAGTAGAGGGCTGCGCTGACTTTGGACTTGATAAAACACAGTGGGCCGACACCAGCAGATCACATGGTTCCCCAAATTATCACGGACTGTTGAAAATGTTGCATTTCATTTGGAAATCAAGGTCCCAGAAGTGTGAAGTTTCCACAGTCAGTGATGATTTGGGGAGCCATGTCATGTTCTGGTGTTAGTCCACTGTATTTTAGTCCAAAGTCAGCGCAGCCCTCTAACAGGAAATTCTAGACCACTTCATGCTTTCCTCTGCTAACCAGCTTTATGGAGATGCTGATTTAATTTTGCAGCAGGACTTGGTACCTGCCCACACAGCCAAAAGTACCAATACCTGGATTAACAATCATGGTATCACTCTGCTTGATTGGCCAGCAAACTCGCTTGACCTAAACCCCATAGAGAATCTATGGGGCATTGTCAAGAGGAAGATGAGAGGCGCCAGACCCAAACAGTGTAGATGACCTGAAGGCTGCTATCAAAGCAACCTGGGCTTCCATATCACCTCAGCAGTGCCACAGGCTGATCGCCTCCATGCCATGCCTCATTGATGCAGTAATTCATACAAAATTATCCCAGACCAAGTATTGGTACAATGCATACTATACTGTACATCAGGGGGTCTTCAAACTACGGCCCTCCAGTTGTTCAGGAACTACAATTCCCATCATGCCTAGTAATGTTTGTGAATGTTAGAGTTTTACAATGCCTCATGGGGTTAGGGATGATGGTACTCATACCAGCTATGTACTACTTTGTAATTAAGGCCTCACTAGTTTTGTACAATGCCTCATGGGATGTGTAGTTCCGCAACAGCTTGAGGGCCGTAGTTTGAGGATCCCTGCTATACATGGACATACTTTTCAATAAGCCATTTTTATGTAGTAAAAATCCTTATTTTTTATTGGTCTTATGTAATATCCTAATATTCCGAGATACTGAATTTTGGGTTTTCACTAGCTGCAAGCCATAATTGTCAAAATTAAAAAAAAGAAATGCATCACCATGGGGTTGATTTACTAAAGGCAAATCCACTTTGCACTGCAAGTGCACTTGGAAGTGCAGTAGCTTTAGATCTGAGGGGAAGATCTGAAATGAGGGGAAGCTCTGCTGATTTTATCATCCAATCATGTACAAGCAAAAATGCTGTTTTTTATTTTCTTTGCATGCCTCCCCTCAGATCTACAGCGACTTCCAACTTGTAATGCAAAGTGGATTTGCCTTTAGTAAATAACCCTGTGTGTATGTATGTATGTATGTATGTATGTATGTATGTATGTATATATATATATATCACGATATTCTAATGTTTTGAGATGCACCTGTATGCGATAAAGAGTTATCACATTGGATTTTATAGTCTTTTGGTCTATTCAATTTGGTATATTGTGTAAAAAGCTTTTGTGATCAAAGCGTGGCAGCATATTTTTATATTTATTGTAACTATGTATATTTATATAAAAATGTGAAGGGCGTGGGCACCTTTTTTTTCCTCTCTTTTTGTTTTGGTATCACATAACACATTTCATAATATTCTTATTGGTATTTTGGGTTTAACACTATTAGATAGCAGCTCGCAAGGTAATACAGTGCTTTGAAAAAGTATTCATACCCTTTGAAATTTTCCACATTTTGTCATGCTACAACCAAAAACGTAACTGTATTTTCTTGGGATTTTATGTGATAGACCAACACAAAGTGGCACATAATTGTGCAGTGGATGGAAAATGATAAATGTTTTTTTATTTTTTTTTTTACAAATAAATATCTGAAAAGTGTGACGTGCATTTGTCCTCAGCCCCCCTTTCCTTTGATACCCCTAACTAAAATCTAGTGGAACCAATTGCGTTCAGAAGTCACTTAATTAGTAAATAGAGTCCACCTGTATGTAGTTTAACCACTTGCCGACCACCACACGCTGATATACGTTGGCACAATGGCAGCGGTGGGCAAATGGGCGTACCTGTACATCCCATTTAATTTGCGGGGCTAATGGGCACGCTGCATACAGCGTGACCATGCCTACGGGTCCCGCGGACTCGATGTCCGCCAGCATCCCACGATCATGTCACGGAGTGGCAGAACAGGAAGATGCTTATGTAAACAAGGTATTTCACTGTTCTGCCTAGTGACATAACAGGGATCTACTGCTCCCTGTCATGTCAGTGGTAGCCCATCCCCCCACAGTTAGAATCACTCCCTAGGACACACTTAACCCCTTGATCGCCCCCTAGTGTTTAACTCCTTCCCTGCCAGTGTCATTTACACAGTAATCAGTGCATTTTTAGAGCACTGATCCCTGTATAAATGACAATGGTCCCAATATACGCTTATTGCGATTTTTTTGTTTACCAAAATTATGTAGAACAATACATATGGGCCTAATCTAAGGAAAAAATTTGATTTTTTATATATTTTTTGGGGATATTTATTATAGCAAAAAGTAGAAAATATTGCTTTTTATTTTGAAAATTGGCGCTCTTTTTGTTTATAGCGCAAACAATAAAAACCACAGAGGTGATCAAATACCACCAAAAGAAAGCTATATTTGTGGGGAAAAAAGGATGTCAATTTTGTTTTGGTGTAATGCCGCACAGCTGCGCAATTGTCAGTTAAAACGACGCAGTGCCGAATCGCAAAAAGTGTTCTGGTCAGGAAGGGGGTAAAATCTTCTGGGGCTGAAGCGGGTAATCTCAGTATAAATACAGCTGTCCTGTGAACCCCTCAGAGGTTTGTTAGAGAACCTTAGTGAACAAATCGCATCATGAAGGCCAAGGAACACACCAGACAGGTCAGTGATAAAGTTGTGGAGAAGTTTAAAGCAAGGTTAGGTTATTAAAAAATATCCCAAGCTTTGAACATCTCACTGTGCACTGTTCAATCCATCATCCAAAAATGGAAAGAGTATGGCACAATTGCAAACCTACCAAGACATGGACGTCCACCTAAACTGACAGGCCGGGCAAGTTGAGCATTAATCAGAGAAGTAGCCAAGAGGTAACTCTGGAGAAGCTGCAGAGATCCACAGCTCAGGTGGGAGAATCTGTCCACAGGAAAACTATTAGTCGTGCACTCCACAAATCTGGCCTTTATGGAAGAGTGACAAGAAGAAAGCCATTTGCAGTAGAGCTGCACGATTAATCGTACATAGAATCGCGATTTCGATTCACCCCCCTGCGCGATCTACAGTCTGGATTATCTCGATTTTTTTAATATAGCCTGAACAGGCTGATCGGAGGAGAAGCAGCCGGGAACCAGCGTGGAACGCATATGGCGCTGATATCGGAACTGACGTCAGTCAGCAGAAGAGAGTGCGCCTGTGCGTGGGCGGAACCACACTTACTCGAGAGCGCCGGCAAACACTGACTGCAGTGACTGGCTGCGCGCAGTCTGCTTATGAGAAACTTTTCATCTGCTTCAATCGCCTTGCCATATACCAGGTACAAACTTGATCTCATTCTTTAAAAGTACTTCTTCTCATTCTAGTCATTTACAGAACAATAGAATCATTATTGACCCAGCTATCACTTCATGTCTGTGCATGGTTTGTTTGTTCTGCAGGTTTATAGCCATTTGAAGAGACTGGGCTACATTGTCTGAGTCACACGCTTTAACCCAAGGTAATGGTGCCATTTTAATTTAGTTTTTTCTCTGGGTAACAAAACTACAATTCTTGATCATACTGTTTTCCTCTCTCCCTGCAATTTTAAATACCGGTAACTGTAGTCAATGCTGACATTGTAATTATCCAAGATAATCTGAGTACACATAATGTGGGCAAATAATAAAACTTCCTGCACCATTATAAGGTTGCAGGAAAACATCAAAAGTTGCTTGGGCCACATTATCTAAGCATACTGTGATACACCTGTTTCAGGTCTATTTTTTCAAAGTGAAATAAAGTACTAGTACAGGTCTGCCCCTAATTAACCACTTCAGCCCCGGAAGATTTGGCTGCTCCATGACCAGGCCATGTTTTGCGATACTGCACTGCGTCGCTTTAACTGACAGTTGTTCAGTTGTGCGATGGTTGTACCCAAACAAAATTGACATCCTTTTTTTTCCCACAAATAGAACTTTCTTTTGGTGTTATTTGATCATCTCTGCGTTTTTTTTTTATAGTGCAAAAAATAAAAACAATTTTGCCAAAAACAATATTTTTTACTTTTTGCTATAATTTTTTTTTTAAAAAAGCTACATTTTTTTCCTCAGTTTAGGCCGATATTCTTCTACATATTTTTGGTAATAAAAATTGCAAATAAGCGTATCTTGATTGGTTTGCGCAAAAGTTATAGCGTCTACAAAACAGGGGAAAGAGTACTGGGGGGCGATCAAGGGCAGGGGTTAACTGTGTTGTTACCTAGTCCAGGTTTATTGTGTGACTTAAAAAAAAAAAAACAAAAAAACAAAACTGTTTGATTCGTTGCCTTTTAAATGTCAGTGAGTGCATTAGCTGCAAGTGTTTTTAAAAGGCGGATGACAGTGTGCGCTCTCGTTTTGTTTTCTCTATAGGTGTACATACAACAACATGTGTCCAGACCAGTCCACCACACCCAGTTGAATATTAGGAGAAAAAAAAGACAGCTGCAGCAGCACCTTAGCGATTGGAGAATATACAGTCACACAGGACTCTTTAGCCCAGCTGGGGTCTCATCTTCTGTATCAGCACAATCACTGTTGCCTGCCTGCAGTGCCTGGTGGTTGTTTTTGTTAGATTTTCTAATTGAAGTTCAGACATATCTTTTCAAGGACACTTAGTCACAGGAGAGAACTGACAAGCATACGTCTCGTCTGTTGACGATCGAGATAAAACGCAACACAAACACTCCTCTCCTTGACAAAGTCACATCGGTTATAGCGTGAGCCAGATGTGCTTATGTTATCTACATCAGAACAGCAGAAGTTACAGTCGAGAAGTTAGAAACAAACTAAACAGAGTAGAATAATGAGTGAAGCAGAGGCCGCAGAGGCAGAGCAAGAATACGCAAGTGAGTCTGATAAAAACCCAGATGTTTTTGTTCCAAAAAGAGGAGCTTATTCTGAAGTGTGGGCTTATTTCGGATTCAAACCAGATGATGAAACTCAGCAAACCATCTACTGCAAGCAATGTTTAGCCATTGTTTGTGCACCAAAGGGTAACACCACCAATCTGTCTAATCACTTGAAACGTAATCACATACAACAGTATGAGACGTTACAGAAAAACAAAACCGCTCAATCACAAAGTACCTGCAACCAGACAAAACAAACGTCAATTAAAGTAACATTATTTAATGCGACACCGTACCCAACAACCTCTCTCAGGCGCAAAGAAATAACAGAAGCAATCACATTTCACCTGGCTAAAGACATGGCTCCGGTGACCACTGTTGAAAAAGTGGGCTTTAAAAAACTCATTCAAACCCTTGATAAGCGCTATCAAGTGCCCTCTCGTAATTATTTTTCACATGTTGCAATCCCTGCTCTGTATGTCAAATGTCGTGAAAGAGTTGAAACAGAATTGCGAGATGTACTAAATTTTGCAGCAACTTCAGATTTATGGTCCAGCAGAGCAATGGAACCATATATGAGCTTAACGATCCATTTCATTAATGATGATTTTCAGATGAACAGTCGGTGCCTACAAACTGGTTTTTTCCCTGAGGACCACACTGGTGAAGCTTTGGCACAGGGATTAAAGGATGCTCTCATAAACTGGAAATTGGAGGAGAAAAATCTTGTGTGCATCACTACAGACAACGAAAGCAACATTGTAAAGGCCATATCCATAAATCACTGGACACGACTGCAGTGTTTTGGCCATAGGCTTCATCTCGCAATAGAGAATGCAATGAAGGACCCACGAATTGAGCGTGCAATGGGTTTGTGCAAAAAGCTTGTCGGGTGTTTCAGCTACAGTTGGAGGAGGAAGAGGGAGCTTTCTGAGGCACAACTGTTTACCAGACCACAAGCTCAAGACAGAGTGCCCAACAAGGTGGGGATCTAGGCAGGCTATGGTGAGGAGGATACTTGAGCAGCAAGCTGCCATTACCCATGTCCTCTCTTCTGACCGCAAGGCTAGGCACCTCTTGCCAACATGGCAAGACCTAGAGGTCTTGGAGGCTGTGGACAAGACTCTCACCCCACTGGCAGACTTCACAGATGCTCTTTCAGGAGAGCAGTATGTCATTGTCTCTTCTGTGAAACCTGCTCTTCACCTATTTCAGTCTTTTGTTTTGGCTGTTAAGGAAGAGGACTCTGATCTTATTTGCACAATGAAATCAAAGATCATGGGGTATCTGGAGGAAAAATATCAGGACCAAAAAACACAAGACCTTCTTGACACAACCCTCGATCCCAGGTTTAAGATGACTTACGTCAATGAGGATAACAAAACTGCTGTCCAGAACAGACTAAAAGATGAGATGTCAAAGCTAACAACAGTTAAGGAAAGCCCCCCTACATTTACTAGTAGTAGCAGTGGTCCTGCAAGTGCAAAGAAGACTCGAAAGACCTTAGGTAGCTTTTTCAAAGCAGCACAAAGTGAAGGGGCACCAGATCCAGCCTCAGGCTCACAGCAACAACAATCCGAAAGCTTGTCCTTGGAGCTACACTCTTATCTGTTCTTAGGCAACACTGACAGTGAAGATGATCCATTAGGCTGGTGGAAGACTCATAAGGAGCAGTATCCGAGATTGTCTGCACTGGCCAGAAAATACCTTTGCATTCCTGCAACCAGTTCCCCTTCTGAAAGGGTTTTTAGCACAGGGGGCAACATTGTCACTTGTCGCCGTTCTGCACTGAAGCCACAAAATGTGGATAGGCTTGTGTTTCTAGCTAAGAATCTTTAAGTGTAAATCTGTTTATCTACTGACATGATACCTGAATGTTTTTTGTAATGTATTTTCTTTATTTCACATTACATTGTTTTTCATTACTTTAAATTCGTTTGAAGCAAGAGTATGGCTATTTATTGCCATTTGGTTTGATAATCTAATGTGCAGAAGTTGTAAATCTTTAAAATAAAATTATTTTTTTGAGAATCGTGAGAGAATCGTGATCTTTATTCCAAGCAAAAGAATCGTGATTCTCATTTTTCCCAGAATCGTGCAGCTCTAATTTGCAGTTTGCGAGAAGCCATGTGGAGGACGCAGCCAACATGTGGAAGAAGGTGTTCTGGTCAGATGAAACCAAAATTGAACTTTTTGGCCTAAAAGCAAATCGCTATGTGTGGCGGAAAACTAACACTGCACATCACCCTGAACACACCATCCCCACCGTGAAACATGGTTTGTGGCAGCATGTTGTGGGGATGCTTTTCTTCAGCAGGGACAGGGAGGCTGGTCAGAGTTGGTGGGAAGATGGATAGAGCCAAATACAGGGCAATCATATGCCCCGTACACACGGTCGGAATTTCAAACAGAAAAAGTCCGATGGGAGCTTTTCATCGTATATTCCGACCGTGTGTATACCCCATCAGACTTTTTACGTCGAAAATTCAGCTGGACTTAGATAGAGAACATGTTCTATATTTTTCCGACAGAACAAATCCGGGAAAACCGCTCGTCTGTATGGTGTTCCGACGTACCAAAAATGACGCAAGCTCTGAAGTACCTTCAGAGTTTATTCCTATGGCAAAACCAGTCGTGTGTACAGGGCATTCGAAGAAAACCTGTTGGAGTCTGCAAAAGACTTGAGACTGGGGCGGAGGTTCACCTTCCAGCAGGACAACGACCCTAAACATACAGCCAGAGCTACAATGGTTTAGATCAAAGAATATATGTGTTACAATGCCCCAAAGTCCAGACCTAAATCCAATTGAAAATCCGTGCAAGACTTGAAAATTGCTGTTCACAGATGGTCTCCATCCAATCTGACAGGCTTGACAGGGCTTGAGCCATTTTGCAAAGCAGAAAGGGGAAAAAAATTGTACTCTCTAGATGTGCAAAGCAGGTAGAGACATCCCCAAAAAGACTTGCAGCTGTAATTGCAGTGAAAGGCGGTTCTACAAAGTATTGACTCGGGGGGCTGAATACAAATGCACGCCATACTTTTCACATATTTATATGTAAAAAAATTTGAAAACCATTTATCATTTCCCTTCCACTTCACAATTATGTGCCACTTTGTGTTGGTCTATCACAAAAAATCCCAATAAAATACATTTACGTTTTTGGTTGTAACATGACAAAATATGGACAATTTCAAGGGGTATGAATACTCGATCAAGGCACAGTACAATGTTTTTAAACACATTATTAATCAGATTGCAGGTGAGAAATGGTTGACGAGGATGTGTGTTGCAGTGTCTGAAATATAATCTATATAAAAACACTATAGGGACATCTATTACCCCTGGTAATCTCAAACCATGCAGAGCTTATTACCAATATTCATATCAAAGAACATCTGGGTAGCAGTGACCATAACATGATTTCATTTCATGTTAGCTGTAAGCAACAAACACATACAGGAAAGATAAAAACACTTAACGGATCTGGTGGACAGATTACTGGGAGGGGCAATCCAACTATCAAGTGACTATAGACCTCTTAGTTTAGTTTCTTAGTTTTAACTGAAAAAAAAAATATTTTAGGCAACAGACAGCATGGATTCATGAGAAACAGAAGTTGTCAAACAAACCTGATTTCTTTTTATGAGGAGGTAAGTAAAACCTTGGACAGAGGGGTGGCTGTGGATATGGTATACTTGGATTCTGCAAAAGCGTTTGACACAGTTCCCCACACACTGCTAAAGTGTAATGTAAAGTCTACAGGCTTGGAAAGATTAAAGGGGTTGTAAAGTTGTTTTTTTTTTTTTTTTTAAATAACAAACATGTTATACTTACCTTCACTGTGCAGCTCGTTCTGCACAGAGTGGCCCCGAACCTGGTCTTCTGGGGTCCCTCGGCGGCTGTTTCAGCTCCTCCCCGCAAGCATTTACCACCTTAATGCGAGGGCTCGCACGGTGGTGAGTGCTTGCGGGCGCGCTCCCGTGATACAGCCGGCGGCTATAGCCGCTCGCTGTATCACTCGGCCCCGCCCCCCGGCGCGCCGCGTCATCGGATGTGATTGACAGCAGCGCGAGCCAATGGCTGCGCTGCTTTCAATCCATCCACTGCAGCCAATCAGCGACCAGGCTGAGCTGCAATGAAGATGACGAGGACGCGCAGCGAAGATTCGAGGCGTCAGGTAAGTAAAAAACGGGGGGCCTGGGGGCGGCGCTACTGTCAAAAGTTTTTTCACCTTAATGCATAGAATGCATTAAGGTGAAAAAATTTTTACCTTTACAACCCCTTTAATTTGTAAATGGATAGAAAACTGGCTAAAAAAAACAGAATTCAGAGAGTAGTGGTTAACCACTTCAGCCCCGGAAGATTTTACCCCCTTTCTGACCAGAGCATTTTTTGCGATTCGGCACTGCGTCGCTTTAGCTGACAATTGCGCGGTCGTGCGAAGTTGTACCCAAACAAAATTGACGTCCTTTTTTTCCCACAAATAGAGCTTTCTTTTGGGGGTATTTGATCACCTCTGTGGTTTTTATTGTTTGCGCTATAAACAAAAAAAGAGCGACAATTTTGAAAAAAAAAAAAGCTAATTTTTACTTTTTGCTATAATAAATATCCCCCAAAAATATATAAAAAAAATTTTTCCTCAGTTTAGGCCAATATGTATGCTACATATTTTAGGTAAAAAAATTGCAATAAGCGTATATTGATTGGTTTGCGCAAAAGTTATAGCGTCTACAAAATAGGGGATAGTTTGACATTTTTATTTATTTATTTTTTTTTATTAGTAATGGCGGCGATTTGCGATTTTTATCGTGACTACAACATTATGGCGGATACATCGGACACTTTTGACACTATTTTGGGACCATTGTCATTTATACAGTGATCAGTGCTATAAAAATTCACTGATTACTGTGTAAATGACACTGGCAGGGAAGGGGTCAAACATTAGGGGGCGATCAAGGGGTTAAGTGTGTCCTAGGGAGTGATTCTAACTGTGGGGGGGATGGGCTACCACTGAAATGACAACGATCACTGCTCCCGCTGACAGGGGGCAGTGATCTCTGTCATGTCACAAGCCAGAACGGGAAAAATGCCTTGTTTACATAGGCATCTCCCCATTCTACCTCTCAACACCACAAACGCGGGCCGCTGCGAACATAGAGCTCCCGGCACCCACATGCGCGCGCCCGACAGGCGGCAAATTTAAAGGGACGTACAGGTACGCCCATTTGCCTGCCTGTGCTATTCTGCCGACGTACATCTGTGTGCGGCGTTTGGCAAGCGGTTAATGATTCTTACTCTGAATGCTCTAAGGTTATCAGTGATGTACCCCAAGGTTCAGTGTTGGGACCCTTACTTTTTAATATCTTTATAAATGATATTGGGTCTGGGATTAAAAGTACCATTTCTGCAGATGACACCAATCTATGCAGTGGAATAAAATCCTCACAGGATGTCTCCGAATTACAAGCCAACCTCAATGCACTGTCGGGCAACTAAGTGGCAAATTAGGTTTAATGTTGAGAAATGTAAAGTTATGCACTTGGGAACTAAGAATATGCATGCATCATACATGCTAGGGGGAGTACAACTGGGGGAATCCATAGTGGAGAAGAATCTGGGGGTTTTAGTAGATCATAAGCTCAATATTAGCATGCAATGCCAAGCTGCGGTTTCCAAAGCGAGCAAAGTCCTTTCTTGTATTGAGAGGTATGGACTCCAGAGAGCGAGATAACATTTTTCCCCTGTACAAATCATTAAAGACCTAATCTGGAATATGCAGTTCAGTTTTGGGCACCAGTTCACAAAAAGTATATTGGGGAACTGGAGAAAGTGCAGAGAAGGGCAACCAAACTGATAGGAGGAATGAAGGAGCTCAGCTATGAGGATAAATTAGAGGAACTGAATTTATTCTCTTGAGAAGAGGAGATTTAGGGGGATATGATCAACATGTACAAATACATAAGTGGTCCATATAGTGAACTTTAAGGTTCATCACAGAGGACAAGGGGACACTCAAAATAGGAAAGGTTTCTTCACAGTAAGAGCTGTGAAAATGTGGAATAGACTCCCTCCAGAGGTGCTTCTGGTCAGCTCAGTAGATTGCTTTAAAAAGGCCTGGATTCTTTCCTAAATGTACATAATATAACTTGGTACTGACATTTATAGGTAAAAAGTTGATCCAGGGAAAATCAGATTGCCTCTCGGGGGATAAGGAATGAATTTTTTTCCCCTGCTGTGGCAAATTGGAGCATGCTTTGCTAGGGTTTTTCACCTTCCTCTGGATCAACTGTGGGTATAGGATTGTGTAAATGGGATTGTAATTTTTTTTTTTTTTGGTTGAACTAGATCTGGACCTGACTATGTAACTAGATACGGTTGTGTGCAAAAGTATTTGCCCCCTTTCTGATTTTTTTTTTTTCATATTTTCACACTTAAATGACTCACATAATCAAAAAATATTATTACACAAAGATAACCCGAGTTAATACAAAATGCAGTTTTTAAATGATGGTTTCATTTATTAAGGCAAAAAAGCTGTCCAAACCTGCCTGGCTTTATGTGAAAAAGTAATTGCCCCCTAAACCCAATAACTGGTTGTGCCACCCCCAGCTGCAATCAAGCGTTTGTGATAACTGGCAAGTAGTCTTTCACATTGCTGTGGAGCATTTTTGCAGAATTGTTTTAATTTAGCCACATTGGAGGGTTTTCCAGCATGAACGGCCTGTGTAAGGTCATGATACAGCATCTCAATTAGATTTAAGTCCGGGCTTTGACTAGGCCACTCCAAAACCTAAATTTTGCTTTGTTTGAACCATTTGGAGGAGGACTTGCTGTTGTGTTTCGGATCATTGTCCTGCTGCATAACCCAAGTTCACTTGAGCTTGAGGTCACAAACTGATGGTCAATATTCTCCTTTAGGATTTTCTGGTAGAGCTCAGAATTCATGGTTCAATCAATTATGGTATGTTGTCCAGGTCCTGAAGCTGCAAAGCAGCCCCAGACCAGCACGCTACCACCACCATATCTGACTGTTGGTATGATGTTCTTGTTACGAAATGATGTATTTGTTTTATGCCAGATTTAACGGGATGCACACCTCCCAAAAAGGTAAATTTTTGTCTCATCAGTCCACAGAACATTTGCCATTAAAGTCTTGGGGATTTTTTTTGGAAAATGTGAGACGAGCCTTCG